>VXBT01005524.1:290489-366241 GCA_013400235.1 Oriolus oriolus
GGGGGGGGGAAAGCAGCTCAGAGCCAGAGGCAAAAATGGGGATCTGCTGCTGCCTGGCAGAAAATTCAGATTCTCATCACAAAAGATTTTAATTTGGCCCCTGCTGTACAAGCACAGCCCCTGTTGGGCCCATCTCCCCAGGCAAAGCAGTAAATTACGTGTGCCCACATCTGGCCCCTCTGGTCCCCTGTCCATATGTCAGCCCTCAGTGCTGGTTACCAGGGCTTGGGGAGCCCCAGCCCTGAATGTCCCCAGCTCCCCCTAGCCAGCTCTGGGGGTGATTTCAAGGTATATCATCCCAGTCACCTCCCAGAGGTGTTATTTGCCATCTGGAGCTGGGCAAGCATTCCCAGTGAATTTATTATCCATAAAAAAGTGCACTTTTCTGCAAACTCAAATTGTTTATATTTGAAATATATCTTGTTTGGGGGGGAAAAATCCATAAAATAAAATTATTGGTGTTTGCAAAGCAAACTACTTCAGTTTTCTTCTGAAATGGCATCCTTGTTTTTGAAGTGAGAACAATCTTTATTTATAGAAAGAAATTAAAAAACTTGAAAACTAAAATTCAACAAAATATTTTCTGGGTTACTCAGGATCAGATGGTCAAATGAAAGAAAAACCAAATCAAACTCATTGCAATGATTTCCCTCTTTCCATGCCCAAAAATTTCAGACCAGTTCAGCTTTAGCAAGTCCCACTAAAATCAAAACCCAGACTGGGGGGCACAGACAGTGGTGCAATAGGAGAGACATAATTGTCCCTATTCCATTCTCCCTGGAACTCCGTGGGCCACGACCTATTTGACCCTAAGTTTTGGGGAAACCAGGATTTCGCTCTGAGTTAATTTACACAAAGATCGCACAAGGGGGTGACATTCATTCTACAAGCCTTTCTGGCCCATAAATGCTGATGTTGACCCCCCTCTCCCTGCCATTCCACCTCCCAAAACCAGCACCGTAAGGACCTGCACAGGTGCCAGCAGCTGGGCTTCCCTGAAAGCCACTGTGGGTCCTGCCAAAGCCCAGCTGAACCAGCACCCCGGGCCAGCCTTTCCCCGAGCTCAGGGGTCACTGCACAGAGGGTGCTCAAGCATGGGGAGTGAAAGTATCATAGCACAGTCTAAGGCTTTTGTCTTCTTTAAATGTGTCTACAAAATGAAATCATTTTGACTCCAGGCTGTTTACAGCTGTCACATCTGAAACGGATTTTGCCACTTTGGTGTCAGAAGGCTGGGTCTGCAAAAAGAGACATAACATGAAAACCTTCATGATAAGGAGCCAAATCATTTGTAAATTGAGCCATAGTGTCTCTGGTGGTGTGACATTAATTTAGTTCTCTTACTGCCATGCTTAGGCAGAAACACTCCCTACCTAGCTTGTGATCACAGGAAAAAGAGTAATAACCACATAACAAGGATCCTCAGGAAAAAAAAGCTGGGCTTTTGAAGGGACTGTGCTTCTGAGTATTTACATTTCAATGGGATGGAAAACATAGTTTCTCAAGTATGCCTTGCCAAACTCTCTGAAACACCCTTTTCTTTCTGTTTGATTAATCATTTCAGGCTTCTAGTCTTTTAAAATACTGCTACTTCTAGAGAGCAGATAAATGTGCGTCCCCTCAGATAAATGGCAAACCTCAAGGCTCTACTTTGCTCTTTTCCTCTTTTAGCTACTTCAGCTCCTAAATCAGTAAATATACAACACAGATTTTCTGGCTGTGTAAGAAGAGCTGGTGGATTTGAAAGACTGAAGCAATGTTGCAGTTTTCCCTGCTTCAAGTAGGGCTGAGAAATTACAAAAGCCAATCTAATAAAAAGGTGTTTCTTTCCAAGTGTTCAAAGTGATTAAAAACCAGCCAATTAAAGTTGTGATTCAATATAAAACCTGAATGTTTCCAAATGTATAAAACATTTGACACCAGCCTGACATCTGCCCTTTTCCTCCAGCTTTCCACATGGAAAAGAGATCTACCTGCCATCTCTATGCTGCTCTGTTGCAAAGGAGTTTGGACTGAGCTAAACTAGATTTGCCAGCAAAGTCTTTGCCTTTAGCACAGGTCCTAAACACAGATTTGTTTCACTACTCCACAATTCCTAAAGCTGCTTTATATCACATGAAAATGCTCTACTGGCTCAAACTCCCTTGCCCGGGACAATCATTGGTCTGACAGTGGCTGCAGGAGATGCTGTTTAGAGAAAGCCCATGAGCCTGCCCACTCCTGCAGCTCCTTCCCTTTGTACAACAGACATCCCCAGCTGCTGAATGTGGGATTCTAACATCATATCCCTGCCCAGTCATTTTAGTGTCCATTTATTAAGCTGCTGTGCATGACTTCTCAAAATTCCCCTTTGAATCTGCTGATTTGCCACCTTCATCATCTTGCAAACCTCTCCCATACTGCATTTCAGCATTCTCATCTCCAAACTGAAGTCACAGCCACAGGAAGCAGATTTCCCATTTCCATTCCCATACAGCACCTTCTCCAGGTACACCATCGTCTTCACAGGACTAATTTTACTTCGCTGCAGAACTAGTTTTAAAAGATGAGTGATCAAAGTGCAATTTGGCCACATGTGCTGCCAAGGGGACCACAAGGACTGTGCTGAGCGAGGAGCTCAAGGGGACAAGTTCAGGTCTCAGATGCTGTAAAGTTTCCTAATCCCAATGTTGCTTTTTTCTGAGCTGCTTTTCTCAGCACCATGAAGTCCTCCAGACACAGGATGACCCTCCTGCTACCAAGTTATTTCCAGTCCTAGTGGCAGTTTGATCCTGCTCATCAATCCCAGCTCCCTGCTGAGTTGCACAGTGTGGACATGCCCACCCACAAATGCTGGAGCATCCAGTTCTACTCCCTTCAAAGAGAGGGAAAGTGCTGTGTCACAAACAATTGGCAGCTTTAGAGCTGGTTGACATGTTTTTGAATCCCAAGGGAAGTTGAAAGGGTTCAGAGTTCATTTTAAGTGATCACTCCTCCTTCTGAGGGCTCACATACATCAGTGTCATAGGCAGTGGTATTATATCTGTATTCCATGAGCGTCTACATACTCAAGAGATACGAAATACTTTTTGTGTTCCACTTACTTATGTATGAAACTAATAATCAGCAAAAGGGAAGGTTTCACATAAACAAAAGTCTAAAGCTTTATTCAATGTTGTGTGCAGAAGTAGTCTCGAAAACAAAGATAATTCAGGTTAAGAGGAGAAGGTGAATAAATACACCAAACTGCAAACCAAAACAAATGTTTTGTCCTGGGAGAAAGGGTGGAACCCAAGCTGCATTTCTGGAGAGCTGAACCCTTCATTCCTGCTGGGTGCTGCTCCAATAACCTCCGCGCTTTGTGGAAAAGGCTCTTCTCCCTTTTTTGTTAACCAGATTAACTCATGACTCTGCACAAATGTTCCTTTGCAAAGCCCACAGGAACTGCTGAGGTTTCTCAGGAATCCCTCTGGGATTTCAGAGTCTCAGCCGTGTGGACAGCAGCCCATGAGCAGTGCCACCTCTGCCTGCAAGATACCAGGGAGCCACGCCGAGGAAGAATTTCTGTAGGAAGCAGAGGTCTTTTAAGAGAAACCACCGGGAAGCCAAGTCCTGTTCCCTCCCATTTCCTCCTCCAGCAGGCACCCTGCAGGTCTCTACCAGGCCGGGAAGGTGAGACAACAGGACAAAATGCATCATCCTCTCATGTAACACTACTCTGACACTGGCCAGGATCCTCCTATCCTTATATTAAGGGATTCTAGATCTATCCTGGCTGAGCAGAATTTCCTGGAGTTCTTGTACCTCCAAGCATATGGTGCAATTCTTTGACTTTTCTTAGTACAACTGCAAATAGCAATGGCTTCAAAGTCCCAAAGCCTCACAGTAGGAGGGGAACAAGAGAACACACTCGGCAGGCGTTCATCCTGTGGCCTAAATCCTGCCCAGAAGGTGCTGAGACACGGGGATAATTTGGCACTGAGAACCTCCCCAGGATGGGGCCTTGCTGCCTTTCTGAGACATGAATGTATTCCTCCATCCCTTCCCTGTCCTGTAGCTCACCCCGTGGGAACATATTTATCTCTGACCTCCTCCTCCCTGGAGAAAGGAACAGGAGAAAAGTCCAGCTTGATGCATTTAGTCTTGGATATCCAAGGATCTGGTACACAAAAGGCAGCACACACCTTCCTTGTTTTTAATGAGACCTTTGACTCAACTCCCAAAATAAAAGTGAAGATTTTCTTTTATTTTAAAAAGCATTAATCAAGCCAGAACCATTTCTCCCTTCAACTTTGCTGCTTTGATCTCCGCTGAAATTTTTACAAGAACAACGTCTGATAGAAACATTAAATCCTGACCCAAAGGGAAGCAGAATGGCTTTCCGAGGCATTGACCACCCCATTTCAAAACCATCATATTCCTTGTGGGATGGCTGCTGGATCAGTGCTCACTGGCACATGAGCTGTCAGCTGCAAGGGAGAGAGAGAACTGGAGCTGAAGCTCCGAATAAAGCAGACCAGACTCCCAGACCAGGCAGGACTGTTATGGCTAAAGAATTGCTGCAATATGTTGTAATCACAGCTCCATTGCAGCCCAGTATTATTTTCATCATAAGCCTGTTTTATTGTATTTTTCATCCAGGTGAGTGCTAAAGGACTGTTTCTCACAGAGTAGCTCTATCCTGCTCTCAGAGAAACCTCCTCTGTTTAACATCCACACTGCAGGTTAATAAATGCCACAGTGTCATTTCCTCCACTTGCTGGTTTTAGCAAATGTCAAAGGGCAACAACATTGCAGCAGAAACCAAGTGCTGAAAAGGGAAACGGCAGGGACCAATAATATCTAGGTTTGCTTCATATTCATGGCTATTTTGAAGAAAAGCCCTAATTTAGTATCACTGTCCAATCCCATGAAGTACTGAATACCAGCAAGTGGCTGGTGGAAACATTTACATAGAGACTTTTTTAAAATCTACTTTTTTGACACCCCAGACTATCTGACAGCTTCCCCCTTTTCTTGAGTTATATGAAAAAAAGGAGCACAGAAGGGCATTTGATTTAAAGTTTGTTAGAGAGATTTACAGGTCCACATGGTGTTTCCTTTTAAAAACCAAAACAAATTAAAAAACCCAACTAACAATGACAAAATCTCCCAAAACTAATACTTCAGTAGCATTTAAAAAAAACAGACTGAAACTCTTTGTTAACTATAATTCTCAGGTTACCATGGGATTCATATTGGAAATACCTGAACAATCCTTCCTCCTCTGTCCTGCACCTTAGTCAAAATATTATTACTATTAATTATTATTACTAATTATAATATGTAGCATATAATAGGAAATGAGCAGTGGGTGAATGACAACTGATTAATCATCAGAGAAGGAAGGCTCCACAGTGACCTGCTGGCCCTGCAGCAGAATGGTCTGGGTTGGAAGGGACCTTAAACAGCATCTTGTTCTACCCCCTGCTGTGGGCAGGGACAGCTCCCACTGGACCAGCATGCCCCAAGCCCCGTCCAGCCAGGCCTTGGACACTGCCAGGGATGGGGCAGCCACAGCGTCTCTGGGCACCCTGTTCCAGCACCTCACCACAACTACAGGGAAGAATTTTTCGTAATATCCAATCTAAACCTGCTCTTTTTCGGTGTGAATCCATTCCCCCCTGTCCTGTCACTACATGAGCCTGTAAAAGCAGGATAGCCCATGAGTTTGGTCCATCCCAGCTATGGGAAAGCAAAGACAAATGGGTGGAACATGATCTTCCACAAGGAATAGTTTTCCACCCATTTGCCACCTCGTGACTGCTGTCACAGGCTGTGGATGGACCACGCTCTGAGGAGAGTCCAGGGATGGATGCTGCCCTGACCTAACAGGAGCAAGGCCTCCAGGCAGGTTCCAATTAGCCAAAATTAGTCAGCTGTGGCCAGGGCTTGTCTTCCTTTAAACACAAAATAGCGTGAAAGAAATAGCCCTTTTCTCCACGTTGCCCACTCAACCCTTTGTGGCCTTACCCCCTTCCCCAGGGAGCCTCCTCCAGTTTTGTTTCTCCCCTTCCTGAGCCACGCCAATCTTTAAAGACTCTGAGCAGCCCCATTATCATCCTGGGCAATTCTTAACTCATTAGGCTTTAAAGTTGTTGGACTGCAGAAAAAAAACCCAAACCAAGCAAATGCTTAAGCACGATAAAAGGGTGTTAATGTTTTACCCCACCGACAATGACTGAGTCTGTAGGACAATTATTACGGATATTTCCATGGGTTTAGTGTTACTCTTTTCCTGACATGAGGTCCTTTGCGTGGCATCTAATTAAAAATAGAGGAGTTTAATCTGCAGCCAGCCTCAGAGGTTGATTTGAATTCTCCCACTGTGAACTTTCAAACATGGAAGCACGGCTGTTTGCACCGGTGGGATCCAATATCCTGCCTTTGCAATGGACTTTTTACATTTTGGCAGGCTGCACGCTCAGGATTGTGCCAGACTGCAGCATTAATAATTCACTACCTGATCTGATCTTTCAGCAGGAAACACAAGTAAAGATGACGTTAAGTGCTGCTTGGCTTCCCCTCCTCTGCCATTCTCCTGTTGTGTCTTCAGATTGTGCTTAATCTGATGGGAATTTAGTATTAAATTAACACAAAAAGTCACATTTTAGGAGGTCAAAACTGCATCTACAGCTGAAGAGAGAAACTGGAGTTCCTGCTGAGTCTACTTTTAAAACCAACATTTTAATTTTTGTTTGGATCTCTGTATAAGAAAGAGATTAAATGTGTTTAGATTAGGATGCAGGTGAGGATAGCAGAAATTTTAGGTTCCTAATGAGCAGCATATTAACACTTTTCTCCTGGTTGTGTGAAAAAACAAGTTACCTGTGGAGATGAGAGGACATTTTCCTTCTCAAGGGGAAGAACTCCATTTTCTAGCAAGATTTCCAAGTTTTTTCTCTGCATTGCAACAGAAGAAAAACCTCCTCTAGGAGTAAACTCCAAAACATGTTTATATGGTTGAAAATGGTCTGAGCCATTTCTCCCATGCACACACACCTGCACCTGCTCAGCTAGGGGGTTGTCAACCACGTACTCCCAAAAGCTTTCTTCAGTGACAAAGCTGCTGTCTCAGAGTCCTCAATACCCAAAGTGACCTAAAAGTTTTAGCAAGCTACAAGTGTTCCCCTTCTCAGAGGCTGGATTGTGCTTTAAACAAAAAAAAAAACAAAACAAAACCAACCAATCAAACAGACAAACCCCCAATGAAACTGAAGAAGATAACCTCAATTTTGACAGAACAGTTTCCTTCAGAGTGTTTTGTAGAACGTGCAGTTTTTCACGTAGCCCTATGTACTCTCTATTTGATGCCTTAATTATTGCATCTCAAAAGCTATTAGAAGGAAGGGAAAATACTTTGCTTTCTTTTCCAAAATAGACTGTGCTGCTATTTAGCACTCATCCACTGTTCTGGTACTGTTATCACATTAACGCTTAGAGATCCCAAGCAAGGTCAATGCCTTTGTCTGTCAGCCTTTGTACAGTCAAGAGACAGTCCTTGCCCCAAAGACCTTAAAATATAAATAGATAAGACAGACAAAGGGAGAAAGAAAGGGAACATTTCTATCATCATCACAGATAGGAAACAGGAAGATAAAATGGTTTGCTGGAGGTCAGTGACACGGAGCTGGGGAAAGAACACTCTAAAGACTCTGTCAACTGTCTTTAACCATGATGCTGTCCAAAAAAAAGCCTGTATTTCCTCTGGCGTTTCATTTAGGTCCCTGCAGAGATGCCCAGAAAAGGAGGCTATAAGGAGTCATTGCGGGCATTCAGAGAGGTTTAGTTTCCAAGAGGAACTTCTGAAAGGGATATGACAGAAATAGCAGAATTTTCACCAAAGCTAAGTCCAAAAGCAGAGGCCAAAACTGGCAAGTCTGGACTCCACTACTAAGAACACAAAAGTCAAGAAAGCAGCCCCAGAGCTGCTCCTCAGTGCCCATATTAACAGAAGAAAATGGGATGTGGTGGTCAAGAAGCCGTTCTCCAAAAAATAAGAGCCAGAAAAGTTTAGGGCAGGATGAGATGATGCAAGAGCTTAAATTGATCTGCCTTCGGTGTGCCAATGACAGCACAAGGATATGCCTGGTTTAGTTCCATATTCACAATAAAGACTGATACATTAAAAAGACAGTGAGACCTATTTTGGGCAGTCAAAAGAACTGAAGGACTCAGTTCATGGCTACCCTTTACACTGCTATACAAAGTCAGGACAGAAAAAACAAAGCGAGGCAGCTGGCTCTGTGATTAACTGTGCACAGGGTGGTGGCTCTTATCCCTGGCTGTGACATGCCAAGCAGGTAATGTTAGAAGTCTTATGTTGAAACAGAGTTTAAGAGTCTGTTTAGTTAACCTAGGTTAAATTCTGCAGTTTTTCTCTGCTTTCTCTGCTTTCCTCCAAACATAACTGGTCAAGGGAATTTGCATTTTTTGGCTTTGCATTTTGAAGGCTTTGTCTTCACAGCATTGTTGGTGTTAGACCACAGCAGGGACATCTATAGTGACACATAAACTAAGCAGCAGTGCAGGAAAAAGCAAGTCACATCTACTTCACCAAAATCTTCAGTATGGGCTTTGTGCTCAGCCTTGTTGCAAGGCTCTGTGCTGACACAGGTAAAGGAGATTCATTTTGGCATCAGAGTGCAAGACAGCATCCTGGTTCACACAGCTGCAAGAAGAACTGGTCCCAGCTCAGCTCTAGATTTTTCCCTGGCCCACAAAAAGCAGTGCTGGGTTTTGTCTCAGCCTGGATGAGTGAAGGAGTAAATCCACGTCTGCATCAGGCTATACCTGTTAGACCACAGTTGTCTTGGTTGTGCCATGGCTGCAACTCTGCCAGTTTATGCAGCCCCAGTGGGTTTGTGCTCAGCTTTCCAGGGACACTGCAGAGCCACAGGCATCCTCTGCTTTCTAGACCCTTCCCAGCAAGCACAGGACTGCACACAACCAAGTCTGAGAAATAAGAGAGTTTAGGGCAACAAGCACCCCACCAAAATGAGAAACCCTGCCTGCCTCACATTGCACACTCAGTTTGTCCATTCTTAATGCAACTCTTGGGATACTTTCTTGTCTTTTTTCCCCCTTCCTCACATCTATTACACTCCCATCCACACTTCCCCCAGACAGTAATATCTTCCAACCCCCTCCTATAATTTTCCTCCCCAAACACGCAGAGCCTGCTGAGCAGGAGGGGGAGCAGAGGCCCTTCCTAATTGGACTGGTCATGGAGATCTTTCCTCTCTCCAGAGCAGCAGGGACGTCCCAGTGCCCCGTCCTGTCTGCAGACCCACACCTGTCCTTTGTCACAGCTGGGCTGCCCAGATCTGGAATCTAATCCCAGGAGGAGTGGGGAGGGAGGTTATTTTATCTATTTTCTCTTCAGAGAAAGGCAAACAGGATGGGCATTCATTGATGTCGAGAAAGAAATATTAGCCAAGTCAAACACACAGCGGGCTCTGAAGAAACAGGATGTCCACGATGTTATGCCTGGATTCACCTTGGTATCTCCTCTTATAATAAGGACAGACTTGGAGAGGAAATAAAGATGTGCAAGCACAGGATGAAGAAAATTTTCAAGAAGCATTGACCAAGTCTCTTCTAATTCAATACGGGCTCCCCACAAGAGAAAGGGAGTTCAGACGTACTGCTGGCAACCATCACCATTAGCCCCAGGAATTTACCACCACCCATCCTGATGCCCACTCAGCCTGAGTCCCACCTTCACCAGTAGTGCCTGGACCAACTCATCCGTTCACCAGAACACCCTTGCAGGGAGGTTCTCTTGCCAGAGAACTGTGAAGAACAGAAACATAATTAAAAACACTGGGGAGGACTTAATGGAAATGGGTGGTGGCTCCATTTGAGCTGAAAGACAAAGTTTTGTTTGATCTCCTTTACCAATTAGTAAATTAACTAGTTCAGAGAACTGACTACTGGCATGGACCTCAAAAGTTTATTTCCTTGCCAATATTCTGGGGCTTGTATTACCTTCTGCAACAATAACACTGTAAAATTAGACGTGCATTAATGCTGAATTGCAGAGATTTCACAGAAGAGAGCAAACAGACCTAATCTGACCATCCAGGCCATGATTAAAATGAGCACCCCTGGCATCAGTGTAATAAAGATTTGACATTTGCAGGCTTGCCATGAGAGACATGTGTTTGTGTACCAGTTTTCCTCACTGAGCCCAGCAGAGTGGACCTGCCACCCCCAGTCAGACCCTTCCTGACACTCCAGCAAGGGGAAGCAACACACATCCCATGGAGGTTTCCCTTGATCCAGTCCACCTCCCATTTCTGGTTAAGATCTTTTAGCAACTACTTTTAATGCCAAAACACAGTGTTTTCCAGCTGATAGGAGATGTGCACGTTTCCAGTGGGAAACGAGAATTCGTTTTAGAGTGCTTTTGCTGGAAGAACACATTCAGTAAGTGGGGGGTCTTCCCATTTCCCACTTTTTCTGAAGAAGCAGTTCATATTTCCTTTGGAAGTTTTCATTCTCCCAGTAAAATATAGTTTGTTTTTAAGATGGAAGCTTTAGTTGTTTTGGCCGAAGTGGCATGTTGTTACCTCTGGGGTTTTAACAGTTTAATTTTACTGTTTTGAAAAAACGTTAGAGAGAAAGTTACATAAATGCGAGCTTTTATCAGAAAAAGCCATTAAAAATTTTGGAAAACTTTTGCCTGAGTAAAAATTGCTCTTAAATAACACTATAGTCCTGCTCAGATTTAACTTCTCCCTGTTTATTTTATTTAGTTTCTGCACCATGATCGCTGGCAGGAAATTGGAGGCACTCCCAACCTCAGATTTATTAACATGCCTTTCTTGAATGTGCTACTGGAGATTTATGATTGTCAGCTTTGACTTAGCAAACATTTGAATGACAAACCTTTCAAACTGAAGATTTTTCGAAAATCTCTGTCCAGGATCAGCACCTTGTAAATTTGCCTGTCACAACTGATTCTGTTTGTACTGTTCAAGTTTATTCTGATATTCAAGTTTGTACTTGAAAATGGAAAGTGTATCTAACCAGTTATTGAGAAATATTATTTAAAAAGAATGGAAAAAAGTATAGCACATTCATGGTGGTATTTCTGATTTTTTAATTTAAATAAAACAAGCTAAATTTGGAGTTTTACAGAAGATAAAAAATTTACACAAAAGATTCTCACCACAGATCACCTCATAGTGATTTTCCATTTCCAACCCCCCTTCTTTTCCTGCTGGCCCTCTGTCCTGCCCTACAGATGAGTGATCTGTTTTCACCCTCTATTTTCCTCATTTGCCCCTAAAAAAGGGAGATGGGAAGGGAAAATCAGAAAAAAAAGTTAAAATAAAATTGGAGAGAATATTTGGGCCAGTTTCTTTTTCTTGGTATTATTCTTGCCAAAAATAATCAAAGCTTGGATTTTATCATTATTTTTTCTCTTTCCAAATTAATTTTCAGCCTGCCTGATTTGTCGTAGGTGTAAGGAAAGAACTAAGGCCATGGTTGGTCCAAAAAACAAAAACATTTTTCAAACTTTTAAAAATCTCCATAGAATATTCATTTTCAAAACCAAGGATCACTCTCCTCACAAATAAGGAGTGCTTTGCAATGTCTTCCCTCTGCTACATTTCTATGATTTTTTTTATTAATTGCATTTATTTTTCTGTTAGCCTGTCTAAGGATTGTCCATTTTTGGGCTCTGGCAGGGGCAGAGTGGATGTCAAACACACAAACTCCAGCCCGCAGCCGTCCTGCTGACCATAGCCAGGGTCCTATGGATAAGGAGAAACCTGGTCTTCAGGAGAGCTGCAAATATTTCCCTAATCAGCTTGACTCGCCCGCTCCAAGCCAGAGGAACCATTGGATTTGTCTTGTTTTATTCTGCTAGAGGAAATACTGTAAGAGCTGGGACAGGGGAGGATGCAGGAATGGGTGTTTTCACCCCAGGATGCTGCGGAAGAGGCTGGAGAGCTTCTGGGACGCCCATGGAACACTGGCCCTCAAGTGCTGCCGGTGCTGTAATCCAGGGGTATTTGAAATTTCAATTATTTACGTGTTCATGCTGTGGGTTAATGCTGACTGACACTAAAACACTGCCTAGATTTAGCTTCATAAAATTTTTATCCCCCCTATGAACTGCAAGTCTTTCTTCAATTTCATTTAAAGGAAACAGAGTATTGAAAAGCCTACTGAGGAATTCATGAGCAACTAGCTACAACCTCACTTTTCCTCCTAGCCAAATCCTGGGACTTCATTACCATGGCAACATATCATAATTTTAATTCCCTTCCTGATTGCCACTGCAGAGAAACCAATACATCTGCTTGCTTTCCTTGCAGCCTGCTGTGCACTTTGTAGTGGGTGTAAAGGTTCATGGCATTTGTTTCCCAGGGCTCATGATCCAGAAAAGGATGCTGTGTCCTTTTTTTAGGTTAAACACCCAGAAAAAAATCAATAAAATTTGGCAAACCTGACTCAGGCAACTCAGGCAATACCTGTGGTGTTCTGACCTCTTGGCATCTCAAACAGTCAGGCACAGCCCAGGGCAGTGGAAGCCCCTGGAAAGAACAAACTTCCTGTGCATTGTGGGGTTTTCAGTGTAACACAAGAAGGAAAAGCAGCTTCCACCATGGAGAGAACTGGAAAAGGGATGAGAGGTCTTTATGAAGACACAGGGTCTCCAGCAACCATCAGTCCCTGGTTTGAGGTTTCACTTATTTTGGAAATTATCACACTCCAAAGCATTTACAAGATTATAATCTCTCTGCTGGAATCTGAAACGAGGCCTGAAACACCAACAGACTGATTATAATCTCAATTATTTATCTAGTTCACATAAAATCACTTGTTTGAGGCTGAAAAGCCTCATTCAGACGCAGAGCCCAAGGGGGAGCCCTGGCAGGGGGTCACAGATATGTGGTGCTGCCCCACGTACAGAACATCAATCAGTGAGCCCTGCAGGAGAAAAGACAGATGAGCCAGGGGTGGAGACAGTTGCTGCACTGCTTGAGCGTGGTGCATTAATGCTCCGTTAACCAACAGAGGGGATTTGCTGCAGCACCCCATCCCCTCCTCAATCCCACTTCTCCTGGGCTGAGCTCCAGTGTTCCCTTCCCAGTGCACCCCAGCAAGGATGGACAGTGGGTGTCTCTGCAACAGGCATTCCTGTGGGAATTAGACCTCCCACTGGCAGGAAGTTCCAGGGTTTATTTCCCTCAAAACCCCCACAGCAGCAGCTCTGTGCACCAGTAATTCACCCGTGGTGGAGCAGCCAGAAGCACAGACACCCCATGGGTAAGCTTTTTCTAGTGCCCACCACAGAGATAAAGGTAGAAAGGATCTTCTGGAGTTCGGACCTGCCCTCTAAACTCACTTGAACTGCATTATACATGTACGTTTATCATGTGTGTGCATATATCTAATATTTATTATATATATGTATTTATAATGCCCAATTTTGTTGCAGACATCTGGAGAGTCACAACTCATTTCAGCACAGAAAAGACATGGGAGATTCACCTTTATTTAAGGGCAGGAATGAAGAAAAGAGCAGTTTGAAATAGTGGAATATATTTAGCTACAAGCCAGCCTTTTCCCTCACCTCTAAGAATCCAGCCTTTTTTCTTGCTGAAGGGTTAAAATTTCTGAACAGAAACCACAGTGTTTTCCCTCTTTTTTCTGAGCTTTTTTATTTAGTTACTCTTTCATTATTGTTTTTCTTCATCTTAAAAGTAATCTAAGTAATTATAATCATAAAATGGATGTGAGCAAAATGGGTACTGCGGGGTTTATAAAATACGAATTTCCCTTTTCTGGGAAATTTGGTCTCTCCTGCACTTAAGCCTTTCAAACTCTGCCCAGACTCCTAAGGTGGCACGAACCCCACAAGGCCTATAAGGCCTGAAGAGGAAATCACTCCAATATCCAGCTCTCCTCAGCAGATGCAGGATTGCTAACACAGCGTTGAGCACTGCCGGGGATGCTGCCCTCACTGGAGTGGGGAAGGATCCTCATTGAGCATAAATTAATAAATGTCTGATAAATGAGTTTGGTGACACTGGACATGCACAGAAACATCTTTGGTGGGGCAGAATCATGCAGCTGAGCTGGACTTGCTCAAACCTCACCGATTATCATCAGGTTGAGTATCCAACCATACATACACCCAGCAGGAATCAGCTCCTCAGCCAGCAAAGGACCACATTTGGTTTAGGCTTTTTAATTTTTTTAAAAACTGTTTTCTGAAAATAACCCAAGAAAAACCTTCCTTGATGTTCACTAAGCTGTTATTGGCAAAATATCACTGATGCGAGAACAAGGAATCTTTCTTAAAGGCTGAATGTATCCAAACAGCTCCAGCCTTTTCTTTTTTGCTATTCCTTGATTTATTTTTAAACTGATAACTACTCTCTGCAGTTTAATTTATGCAGAAAGGGGGAATTCCACTGTGCTTTAGGAATGGAAAACACCAGCTCTTAGCCTGAGAGATCATGTAACCTCCATTAAAAACTAGCTTTTATGTCCAAATTACTAGAAAACCCTCAGAGTGTGTCAGGTCTGAATGCTGTGTCCCCTGGCTCCAGAGAAGCTCCTCGCCCCCCTGTGCAGTGGCAGGTAAAAAGCTCAAGCCTGGCTTTATGTCAAAATATGACATTACTTCTTCCACAGTGTGTTTGCCACCTCAGCACTGTGGTACAGACTTCATGGGAGATGGCAGCGTTGGCAAATTTGGTATCCCGGGTCCTCTTGTGTCTGAAATGAGCTGCAGTACATCCCAAATAATTCACTTTATGGTTATTTGGGGGTATGGACCAAAATCTTCTCTACAGATCCTTTCAGAGCTGTTATTCTGCCCAGATCACCAATGAGGATTTTTTTTGAGAAGATTTTGCTGCTTCCTGTTCACCAGAGGGTTGGAGCAGCTGTGCTGAGAGAATTGGGATTGTTCAGCCTGGAGAAGAGGAGGCTTTGGGGTGACCTCATTGTGGCCTTCCAGTACCTGAAGGGAACCAACAGGAAAGATGGAGAGAGACTGTTTACAAGGGCCTGGAGTGCCAGGACAAGGGGGAAAGGCTTCACACTGACAGAGAGTAGGTTTAGATGGGATATTGGGAAGAAATTTTTCTCTGTGAGGGTGGGGAGGCCCTGGCACAGGTGCCCAGAGAAGCTGTGGCTGCCCCATCCCTGGAAGAGCTCAAGGCCAGCTTGAACAGGGCTTGGAGCAGCCTGGGATAGTGGAAGGTGTCCCTACCCATGGCAGGGGGCGGAACTGGATGAGCTTTAAGGTACCTTTCAACCCAAACCATTCTGGGAATCTGTGATTCTCTGATCCTCACTGGTGCTCACGACATGAAGATACAACCCTGAGCTGTCACATAGTCTCCCTACAGTCAGAGCACAGAAACAGCCAGTGCCAGAGGATGGTACAGTTCACACTAAAGTAGTTGCCCACGGTGGAGAAATTTTCCTCCTCTAATATACAGAAAGCAGTGATTTAGAATGCACATTTACACAGAACTTCCACCTGCAGTAGCAGGTGAGACGAGTCCCACCTTGACATCATTCTATCCGAGTTCATCTGCTGGGAAATCCCTGCAGGGTCTCCAGCATGAGTTTCCTCTGTCCTGGCTCTAGGGGTGAGGATCAGCATAGTTGGATGCAGGACAAACAACCTCATCACAGGTGACAGCAGGACCCTCTCAGGAAAGCGTGGAGCTCTGTGGAGTACTCGGAAGAACCCAAGACACAGAGAGGTGCTTGAGCTGACGACAGCATGCCTGACCTCCACAGCAGGGTGATTGATCTTTGCTGAAGGCATCAATGATCTGATTTTCTCCTCAGGTTTTCTTCCCAAATCCATAGCCAAGTGCAGACCATACAGTCGTTTAGACCTTGGTGAAACTCTGGGAAGGCAGAGGTACTACCAACAGCCCTGTGAAACAACATACATTCTTACAGTAAGTACAATTTTTTTGATGTGCTGATTTTTTGGCAACATGTTAAGCAGCAAAGTCAGTCAGACCTTTCATTTCTCTAACCAGCTTTAAGGGATTTGTAATATTATACTCAGTTATTGGAGAGCAGAAGGAAATTGTTTGTCTGATTACAAATCTGTTATTTATTGTGCATTAAGAGCACAATCACCTAATGCAGGCTATTTTATCCCAGTTTTAGGGATGTAGGAGTGGAAATCAACAGTCCTGTCCTACCAAATGACATAAACCCACTCTGATCTCAGAAGTCACCTCCTGAATACTAAAGACTTGGAACATAAAGGCTTTTAAAGAATATAGTTTCCAATTAGGTCACTGGTTTCAAACAGAGGGTGTACTAAATTAGTAACATTTGGTGGCAAATTTCTTTGAAGTTCTCATTAATCTTGGTCTTGGATTTGAACTTTTCTTGGCAATGTTCCTTATAGAATTTGGATCCCAGTTATGTCAAAACAACTGATTAGCCCCACAGTCTGAAGGCAGGGGGGATTAGGTAGGGCGGGTGTTAGATTTCATGAAAGGCCTATTTACCTACTCGTTTAGCATGACCAAATGGGAGGGCAGCCAGCAGGGGAGACATGCTGGAAAGATTCCAGCGCTCCTGTCTAATTAGGGATCTCCACAGCAAAGGGTAGCAATGGATTTGTGAGAGGAGCCGCTGTTCATATGCAGCTGCCCACTGGGTCCGGGCAAGGGCTGAGGGCTTCCCTTGACCTGTGGTGGCTCTTCTGCATAATCAGACTGCCCACTTCCTCAGCTCTTGGGAAATCAGTGGGAAGGAAGAAATACTTTCAGGGAACATTTTTAGGTGGTGTCCTTTCTTCTTCATGAATGGCCTAAAGCAAACTTCTCCCCAAAATCAACTGAACTCTTTCCATCTATTCAAACACATTCAACACCAGGCTTCTGAATAGCTCAGAACCACCAAAACCAAGAACTCTTAAGAAACTCAATGGGAAGTTCTCATGTAGTCTCTATCTAAGGAGCAATAATTTTACTTAATTACTTAATGAACCATAACCCAGAGAAGAAAACACATGATGAGTCATGGCAGTGGTGAAGCTTGAGAAGTTCTCAATAGGATCTGTTACAGCGAATCAAACCTGGGGCACACTCATGTCCACCATGCACATCTCCTTCCTGGGGCTCCACTTAGCCAAAGAACAAAGATAAACACAGGGAAGCCTTTCCTGGAAATCACAACCCAGCAGCAGAGACCTGACAGGGAGAAGGCTCAAAAGTTGCATGAGAAGAAAGTGCTCTGTCTTACTGAAGCATGAAATGAGTGAGAGGCAGGCTGCTGTCATCCCTGATCTGATCCCAAGCCAGAGATCCAGCCCTGGGGGGTGCAAGGCCAGCGTTACTTACAGGTCAGCTGGAGGCACCCAGGCTTGGCACAGCCTCAAGCCTCTTGTCACCTCCTGCAGCTACTGCTCACTTTGCAGGTACCAGGATGGGCAGGAACAACATTTCTGGGTGGTAAAGCTGCATGAGGCACGAGGCAGCCTTCCCAAGGCTTCCCTGGGAGCAGTGCTGCTCCTGCCTGTGCTGGGAAACTGCCCTGGAGAGGAAGAAGATTATGAGGAAACTGCAACTGGTGCAGCAGTGGCAATGCTTGGTAAGGAGGAATGAAGACACCAGTATAGTGCTCAGTCACAATAACATGGTATAAAAATGTTAAATTCATATTTTCCTTGACAGGAAAAAAAAAGAACCCTTGGGATTCTGCTTTAATTTGCGGAAGTTATTGGTTCGTGTCTTATTTTGTGTAAAACTCTTGCTTCCATTCTAGACAACCAATCTTAAACTACTCAGCAGTGATCAGAAAGTCTTCTCTTACAACAAAATGCAGTGAGTATCTGGCCACAGCTTTTGTTCTTGCCATCCCTGACAACCTGACAAACACATCCGGTTTTCAGCACAGGTACAGCCTCACTGGCTTTAGCAGGAACTCTTAACATCAACAATGTCTGTACATATGCAGAGGTGTTTGCAGGATCGTGGCCACAACATTAGTATAGAACTAACTTTAATAAGCCTAATTAGGGTCATTCTGCAATGGTGTGAAAAGTAGCACTGACACTTATTGGCTGGGGAGGGAGAAATCACAAGTACTTTCCCACAAGCTGGTGACCTCAGGGTAAGATTTCAGAAATCTCTCCTATAAAACTGGAGCCACAGAAAACCAAGTTGGCCGCATTTAGAGGAGCCATGGAAATACTTTTTTTTCCCCAGCAGAACATTTTGGCTCTGAACCATTTCTTCCACACTTTGGAGCTCAGTAATGTCTCTCACTTAATAATGTCAAAGCATGGAAAAAAATAACCAAGAGGAGGAGAAAAAGTGTGTAAGAGCCATTTTTGAAGGATTAAATTCTAAAAAGGGAAGATTTTTAGGGTGTTCAACAAAAGTTGCACAGGTAAACAGAGAAGTGTCCTGTGGCACTTCTTGTCTTGTCTTGTCTTCTTCAGAAATATAAGCTGCAGCTGGAGGACAGAGGGCAGAAACCCAGTTCATTTACCTTCTGGCTTTAGAACCTTGTTTTGCCACCACTGATGAAGGTTTTCTCAAGAGAGCAGAGTCATTTCCTCTATTTTTCCTCATCCCTCTGGCACAGTGGACCTGCCACACAATCCCGGAAAAGTTTGATTTTGAAGGGACCTGCAAGAGCACCTTGTTCCAACTCCCTGCCTTGGGTGGGGACACCTCCCACTAGACCAGGTTGCTCAAAGCTCCTTCCAGGCTGTCCTCAAAACAAAGCAAGCAACCCAAACCCACAAGGTGCTGCGGGCTTTCCAGGACTGCCCTCCCTGACCCCAGCACATGTCCAAATCTTCAGCAAGTCCAAAGACCATGAGATGTCCCTGAGCACTCCAAAGAGACCCCAGCAGTGATTTGAAAGCTGGATGGTATCTCTGTCCTTTCCTGGGGTGGACCAGAACCTTCCCTGACCCACGGGATGCTGCCAGTGCTTCCACCAGGTTGAGAGAAAAGCAGGCAGCACACATGCGTTCTGCAGCAGAGAGAAGGTGGGAGTTTTCCAAGGTAAAGCATTTCCTCTGGTTCATGTTCAATTAAAAATCATTCCATGGCCGACAACAGCTTCTCATCTGGCATATCGTGAAACCACTATTTCAGCACAATTTACAGCCTTTTGGGGAAAAGAGAACTCAGTTATTTAGTAACTTCCCTGCTCGCCCTCAGGAAGGTCAGATCCTTTTGTTCCCTGCCAGAACAGTGAGAGCTATAAACTACAGGAGGGAGAGAGTGTTGGGAGCTTGTACTTACAGCACCTGGATAACCCTGCAAACAGCCCTACAGTGCAGGGAGGTCACGCATGGAGGAGTGGAATATTATGGGATTGATTCATCAGAGCAGGGAACATCCAGCAGTGCTGGAGGGCAGCTCAGGAGCTGAGTGCTACAACACAAAGCACAGGGGGTGGATGCACCTTGCCGAGATTTAGATAAAATCAGCTTAAAACCAACAGTTCAGTGGGCACCAGGAGGAGCTGATCCCCATTAATTTCCCCTTGGTAGCCTTTTTTCTGTTAGGAGGTGGAAAATAGCACAGGAAGGTTCAGGTTCCCCACCCCCCCCCCAGCTGCTGGCACCTCTGGAGCACGGTGTGGGACCAGCTTTGCTCCCAGGCTGCTGTCAGCAGCTGCCTCAGCTTGCAGGGCACTGCAAAGCTTGTATGGGCTCGTAGCACTGCAGAAAACCCTCGGCTAAGCCAGGAATGAGATTAACTTGTCCAGGAGCTTCTCCCTCCAAGAGAATGTTTACTAATAAGTTTTGAAATAATAATAAAAAAAAAGTTAGCAGCATTATTTTTATGCTGCCTCATGCCCAAAGATTTGTGGATGTTTAAATTTTGTTATTTTCGACACGTCAGGCAGGTTCATGCAACACAGACACTACAGGGAGGGAGAAGCCAGCTGAACACACCACTAATTTTTACACTGAGTTTTGCCATGAACTTCATTCAATTTCCAACCAGGAGCTTAGAGAATAAAGGTCAAAAAATCCTCCAGGCTCAGAAAATTCACAAGAAAGAGAAGGAAACAACTTCCATTGTTGCTACACATTTGTTAACATTTCATTTCACAAGAAATCAATACAGCAAAGGAACAATGGTTCAAGGGCTGCAGAACATGGAGACATTTTTTTATCACTTCACCAAGGTATAAAGCAAACACTTTCCCTCTGCATCCCTGTTTATTCTGAAAAATATTTGTCCAAGAAGAGCAGAAACTTATCTCTAGGAAGTTTACAGAGGAAAGATAGTGGATGAACAGAGAATCAAGAAAAGCATTTTGAACAGTGCAGGCGGAGATGTCAAAGCAGCAGCTCTTCCCAACATCATCTTCACCTCAGTTTGCTTGCTCAGCCTGACAATCAGCATCTTATTATGCAGCCCCAGCATTTCTCTGCAATTTAAACAAAGCATCAGTAATGATGTGCGATCTTCAAGGTCAGTTTTGGAGAGCTGTCTTTAGCCCAGTGGTCACCAGCTATTTAGGAATAAAAATGACGATTTCACTAAAGCAAATTACATGCTGGATGTATAATACACTGCAGCAAGTGCACTGGAAATGATCAGACGGGAGATCCAGCTTGGAATATCTTAACTTCCATGCGCATAAAGGAGGTTTCTGGGATCAGGAAGCATTCCAGGGTAGCCCTCAGAAAAAGAGTGGCTTTCATTTATCTCCAGGTACACAGATTCGTAATTACAGCATTCTCTTCCTATTGTACCTGGATACCTCAGCCTGTTTAGAAGGTATTTCCTTGGAGGTTCTTTACCTTGCAAAAAAAGAATTCATCTCTGCCACACACAGGGAATAATGTAATAAATGTACATTCTGCACATTAAAAGATCCTTTAACATATCCTAAATTTCCGTTCTTTCTTTTCCCATCCTCTTGTCTTAAGAGAATCTTTTTCTTCCTCCATTCAGTAAATGGCTCCTGGCTTCTTTAGCCAGTAATGTCCTGGGGCATCGCAGCAGTTCCTGTGATGATTAATGATGTCACCAAGGCCAGGCTTTGACATCACAGAGCAAACAGGTCCTTTTGGGGAACAGATGGATTTATTTGTTTAGATTTAACCAATGTTGGTAAATGCCACATAGTGTGTATTTATGAAACCATCAGGAAGGATTTTCTCCATCATAGTGAGACAGATCAAGGTCTGGGAAAAGGAAAAATATTTGGCAATGCATATTCGAGTCAACTTGAAGAGAATGCTTGGAGGAATTGGTGGTTTTACTGATGGTGAAAAGAAGGTGATGTAGATCCGTGGGCTCACTGGAACGCGGCATGAAGATGGTGACAAGATTGTGGATGGAAGAGGAACATATTTAAGTTTAGCTGCCAGTGGTTTCCAATGGGCAACTTTTGATGCCTTTCCCCATTTCATAAGGATTTCATATTCTTAATTCATATCAAAGTTCGTATACTATCAGCTCTGCTTTGCAGGTAAATCTAACACATCCTAAGCCAGGACTGTGTCCCTGACTTGACTGGAGGTGGCACACGGACCAGCTCTGGAGCAGGGTGTGCTCTTGGGCTGTATAAGCAGCATTCAGGCTCCCAGGGAACCTCACACTGCTGCCAAGAAACCCCTTCTCAGTGTCTGAGCAGCATTCAGATTCTTGGGGCTTGCATTTATTAACATGCCAATTTCTTGGTTAAGATGAAAGGGGGAGGAAATCTTTCAAACAAGCTTGTAAATGGGATTTTTTTTTTCCTCAGTAGAATGACAGCTTTTGTATGTTAAGTGTATTCCTTCTGGCTACAGTGCACACACAAGGAAATTTTGAGCAGCATAATGCCACTTGTGCAGGTTGCTCACTTAGAAAAGACCCTCCTGCCAAAACAAAGTCTAACATCAAGGACACAACCCAAAACCTGAGTTAGCTGTGGTTAGCAGACTCCTCAGTCTTGCATGGCCTTGCACTTCACCCAGCTCCTCTTAGAGTCCAGCAAAATGGAACAGCTTGTCCTATGAGAGTCCATCATGGACACGTGGACTAGCGAGCTTCAAAGTTACAAAAGGATTTTGTGCTGTTTTGGAGATGGTGATCAGGACCACAATGTCTACTGGACAGTGTTTCTTTAGGTGTTTCTGTTCACAGTGAGTACTGGAAGAGTGTAACAGCCACACAAGACCTCCCTGGCTTCCAGCAGTAGAAAAGCTCCAAGGTTTCCCAGTCATTTCCAAAAAAAGTAACTGTCATTTTTCCAAAAGAGATATCATATTAGTTGGAAACATCACAGCTGCTCCCTCCAAAAACCTGTGTTGGAGCATCAACCAGCTTCATGAGAACTTTACCTGTTCCACCTAAAACAACTTCAGGACTGAAAAAAGTGCTATGAAAGGAAGAAGCTGGGCCAGAAAGGTGGCTGTGACTGGGATAGGGTAGACCAGGACATCATCACTGCCTGGTTGCTGGAAGAGCTGTGCCACTGAGAACTCCACAAGCAGCTGCTCACACCCACAGGATGCCCTGGTGCTATTTCGGGGCCAAGCATTTCACATCACAATATCACGTATCACAAGTGTCACAGCAGGGCCACATCCCCTTCTGCTGACACCATTATTCACACTGCTTCGTGTCACTGAGCTCCTTTTACAGATGAAGCAGTATCTGTATTGTGAGGTGATGGGAACTTGGCTTTGGCCTCCAAGGAGTGAGAGTTGAAGGTGATCCAGAGGCTTCCTGAGCTCAGGTTGCAGGTTGCAGGTCTCCACCTCAAGCAGGATCACCTGCCCAGTGAAGCCCTGTACCTTGCACTGAATGGAGGAGGCAGTCACAGCACCATCACACATTAAATTCCATGATACATTCACTAGAAAAATCTTGAAACTTCCTTGAAACTCCAAGCACAGAAAAATAATTGTGATGATAATATGTGATAACCCTGCAATGCTTCTCAGGGTGGCTACAAGGCTCAAATTTGTCAGTCTTCAAATCTGCCAACATGTTTTGATCAGAGACAGTATGTCAGAGCATTCAATGCCACCTTTACATTAATTTTGAGATTAAGTCACTTTACTTATCATGATGTGACCTCTCCACAGAGAATGGAGGAGCCGCTGCCATGGCACACCAGCACTGCTGGAGGCTGAACAGATGGAGAAGAGGCATCCTGGTTCAGGCAGACCTCAGGAGGAGCCAAGGAGAAATTGTCTCTCTTGTAAACCATGGTGGGAGCCCAGGGCTGTGTCTGCAAGGGAGAGCTGGATGGTGCTCCAGTGCCTGTCCAGCCCTGGCCACTCCCAGGATCATGCCTGACCCTGCCCCAACCTCACTGTTCATTTCCTTTGCACCACAGCCTCAGCCTCCCTTCTCCTGGAGCAGCTCCAGACCTGCAGGGTTGTTTGTTTCCACATTCAGCAAGCAGGAATGTGATGCTTCACACCAAAACATCTCATTTTCACCTAAGATTTCTCCAGAGCTATCAGGAGAGGCCTGGATAAGCTGTGCTCCCAGTCACGGTGGGACCACCATGTCCTCTTAGCTGGGCAGAAGAGCATGGGAACGCCTCAAGGACACCTGGAGAAGCACAGCAGACAGCAGTGGTGACAACCACTGTGACCAAGAGACACTCATAGGATGTGCTGTGGTGACCACACACCTCTGGCCTTACTCTGCTAGGACAAAAGCCACTGGAATCTACTGTCTCATGTTTCCTGTTGATAGGCCTTAAACCTTGAGAGTCAACTGAGCAGTAGGAAACACGTGGTTCAGGCATGTCACAGTGATTTAGACCATCTTAAAATGACCCTAAATCTTCATGTGTTGCCCAATTTTATGGTGTCAACTGCCCCAGCACTTTGAAGGATTCCGGCACCCCGAGGCTGGGAACTGGACCAATTTGCCGAGAGCTCACAGACATGAGATTAAAACCTAAAACATTAAGACCCTTCTGGGGTTTGAGTTTTCCCCCACTTCCTCTCTCACAGGAATCAGGAAGTGCAAAGAAGCAACTGTGAAAATAAAACTTAGTTTCTTTTCAGAAAGTTACTTGAACTTTCGGAACCTTATGTTCATTCCCATTGAGGGCAAAGATCCAAGATAGTTATTCCTGTACTTAAACCAGGTTCAGTCATCCTTAGTAATTAAGGGCACTAGATCAAAAATTAAATTTATTGTACCAGTAGCACAACCACAATGGACCTTCATGAAATTTAACCACACAGAGAAGTGGGTTGCCTGAGATCTGCCATTCAAGCAGGCTTTATTGCATTTAAATATAGAATCATAAAAAATAAATTAAGAATGGGGATGACCCTTTGTCTACCTAGAGGCCCAGGAAAGATGTTTGCCTCTGATACAGTTTGAAAATTAGCATTTTATAGGGCCTGGGATGCTGCCTGACACACAAAATACTTTAAAATTCTGTAAATAATGTAAGTAAATTAACAAGAGATAGGGACTACAATGAATAAAACATAAGTTAAGTACCTTTCCATTTCCTCTGAAGCCTAGAGGAAAAAAGTGACTAGATTCAGCTCTTTGGAGGAAAAAAAATTGCAAGTACTTGTAATGTTTGGTAGGAGAACACACAGATAATTCAGAGAAACACTGAAGAGTCAGTCTGAAGCATCTTCTATTTAACTATGGAAAAGCCGGGGGTTTGTGGCAAAGACAAGTCCCTTGGGTTATGTTTTAGCCTTGTCAGGCAGTCCAACCCCCATCAAGTGCTTGGGAAAATCATCAGGGATGAGTCTTTCCTCTTTCTTGCTTCCTCTGCTCCCCCTTCACTCACCAGGTTCCTCAGAGAAGGCTGGTGATGGGCACAGCTCAGGGGCTTTTTCCTTCCAGCATGGGCTACTGAGCCCTGCCAAAAACCACACTGCTCTTTGCAAAGCAAGTCAGAGCCCAGAGAGCTGAGGAAGAACAAGGAAGTCCAAGTCTAGAGCTGTGAATTGCGAATGTGGTATGAAGAGCATGACCATCACCAGCCCCAAACCCATTCCCACATTAGCACAGGGTTCTCCTTTCTTCCTTAAGCCCACCTGGAAGCCTAGGCACAGTCAAGATGTCCTAGCATGGTTTTGTCAACAAGGTAGTGTGTGGCTGTCAGGTAGATTTTTCTGGGGACAGAAGTGAGCTTGGACCTCCTTTAGATCAACCAGCATTGTCCAGTTCCTTGCACACCCTTTAAAATAGAGAAAAGTGCCATGAGGATTGATAGGACTCCAGACAAGAAAATAAGTTGCCCATGTGTGAAAAAAGCACATGTCCCAGAGGGGAGCTCTGAGGTCAAAGGCATACAGCTGGTGAGGCATTTACTTGACAAAACCTCTATTTTTCTATTTACAGCTTGGATCTGGCCTTGAAGCCCTAAGCTGACATCTCTGGCTAGGGCAGAGTGGGAATCTTGCAGCAGCATGCTGGCTCCGAGGCAAGAGCCTTATCAGATGGGCTGGAAATACGACAGCAAGAGCCTCTCCCAGGATGTTTTGGCTTGTGATCCAGGATGAACACCTGGAAGCCAAGAGGAGCCTGGAATAGATTAAGTGAGTTGGCCAGACTTTCTCATCTTGTTAACATGCTGCAGGCTTCATTTGTGCTTTGGGCAGGGATTCAGAGTGATTCTTTATTTGATTCAAACCAGATAGCCCATCACAAATCCCAGACTCCTGCTCGTATCAGCATCACCCAGACGCTGTCCCTGCAGAAAACAGTCTTTGTGACGAGAGCATCTGACAAAGTCAAACAGCACTCACAGACTGGAGTTTGGTTGAAGACAAAACCTAGCACAATATTCCACTTTGTCTCTCGTTTTCCACCTTTTATCCCTTTTTCTCACTCCTCTAGGTTTAGTTTCACTGCCCCAGATCACAGGAAGATTCAAACCACGGAAGCTTCCAATCCATGCATCAGGAAGTTCAGCTGCTGGCTCTACAAGGACAAATACCACCAAGTACCTCCTTGGAGAGCCTGACCCAGGGCCACAACACGTGCCATGGCCAGGATGTGGCTGGGACATTGTGTCCCACTGCCCCAGACAGCAGCTTCTATTACTTCTCCTCCTGAACAGCGATGTTTTTCTTTCAAATGCGTGGAATTGACTCCAAGATCTCATAGAGGTCATGCTTCTGTAGCCATCTCATGCCTTCAGGAGATGTGAGGCCAGGACGAGTTGGCCCAGATGACACCAGTGAGGACACACGCACACACACTGCCACAGCACTGTCCTTGGACCCACATCCCCGCTTCACCAGCACTCTCTAAGACTTTCTCTCAGGGAATACAATGTCCCATAGAAATTAATTTAAATTTAGCTGAGCAGCAATATTCAACCAAGAGAAGCATAACATGGTGGGCACCCAAGACAGCAACACCACAGGCATGAGAAAATGTCTCTGTCTGTACTGCACCTAAACCAAGTGGTTCCTGGTGGGAGAAGTCCCAGTATGACTGTTTGCATTTACAGGTAGCAAATAAAAGCCAAACACTTCAGGAGAAAGGCAGCTGTTGCCCCTTCTGACATGGACCCAATATCTCATCAATCATTTCCACATGGTTCATGCTGATGCTCCATGCAGGCATGAAACTGCTGACATCAATTACCAAACCGAAAGAATGGAAGGATTTTATCAAGTACCATTACTGCCAGATCTGCCTGTGTGTAAGGCCTTCCAGTGAAGACATAAATCAGTAGTTAGATGGTGCAAAGTGGGGTGTATGGCCCTGCTGCTAGGAGAGAGCTTGGCTTCCAGGTGAGGGAAATAGTCCTGACCTGCTTCAGGGAAGCGCTCTTGAGTCTCTGCACAGCCAGCTTGAACCAGGAAAAAATTGGTTTCTACCCCAAATGTTGTCATTTATCCATTTATGATCTTGGACAAGGTACAGCCCCATATTTGCCTCAGTTTATCTAATTCAAATTGAAAGTGAACCCAGCCAACTCCTGAGAACTGCTTTAATATTCATGTGGAAATAAAAATAAAAGAAAAACCCAACAACATTAAACCCTCCCCCAAACAAAAAACAAAACTAACAGAAAAAAGCCAAGCAAAGCTTTTACAGACTCATCAGTATGAGGAACCA
Organism: Oriolus oriolus; assembly: GCA_013400235.1. NCBI lineage: Eukaryota > Metazoa > Chordata > Aves > Passeriformes > Corvidae > Oriolus > Oriolus oriolus. Next base: position 317,558 of record VXBT01005524.1, read on the forward strand.
ACAACTCTTTTTTTCCTTTACAGCAGCAGAAATCTATAAAGACACTCACAGGCTCTTGCAACTGGTAATGGGAACATATAAGAAGTGTAGGTTTCCCTGTTTAATGATTTTGGTCAAAGTTGTCCATGCCTAGGGACTTTTCACTTAGAGGACACAAGGATTTAAAGTTCATTGTTTTACAAGTAGACAGAATGGGTTTGTTGTTGTTAAGATCATTTTCCATCAAGAACTGGCCAAATAATTTCCCCTCTCTATCCCCCCTCCATGTTCCCCAGCCCTTGTATACCAGCACTATCAATTTAACTCTAGCTTTGCTTAAATGCCATTGAAAGCCAGCAGGAAAACTCTTGTCTGTCAGAATGCTGTTTGTCGACGTTTTTGATAAGTCCAGTTTTCTTGTTTTCTTTTGGATCAGGACAGCAGCTCACAGTTCACTGAACCAGGAAACCTGGGGCTGCTCCTGAGTTCTCAGTTTCTTTTTAGTATTTGGGAGAGGATTTGTACCCAGGGAAGCTCCTACCATGCTCATGGTGCTTTTCTGGAAGACAGAGAGTCCCAGTGAGCCTCAGACACAGAATCCCAGCATGGTTTGGATTGGAAGGGACCTTAATAACAATCTCATTCCAACTCCCTGCCGTGGGCAGGGACACCCTCTGCTAGAACAGGTTGCTCAAATTTATGTGTGAGTTGCTGGGCCACTGCTTTGAGGGAAATTGCCCTTAAATCCAAACTAAACCTGGCTATTTCAGGCTCAGGGACACTTGGACGCTGGCTGGGCAGCCCACGGTTAGCTGCTGACAGGGACATTGCTGCTCCAAGGGAGGCAGAGCTTAAGGGGGCTGCTCAACTCAGTCTTCCATAGTTTGGTGTTCCTGCAGCACAATCAGCCCAATTTACACCAGGAGCTGCTCCTGGAGGAGATCTCGACTTCAGATGCATCTGAGAAGTGCCTGATGCTGCAGAGGGGCTGCAGGAGCTGTGCTGCAAGCCCCGAGTACAAGATGGTGCATAGGACAGAATTAATCAGTCTGCTCTGAAGAAGAAATTCTCCTTGCTAGGGAAGGAAACTGCTTTGCCTGATGAAAAATTAAAGAACTCCTGGCCTGGTAGTTTCCTCCTGGGATGAGTTAAAGCAGCAGCCTGAAGAGAGAGACAAACCCTTCCCCTCACATATTAACTGCAGATATGCTGCCCATCTTGGAGAGTTTCTTAACAAATTGCCCTCCTTTTTCCCCTAAAATCCAGCAGGATGTTCATCCCTTCCCCTCTCCAGAAGAGAAACAGCTAAAAGAGGAAGAATTCTCACTTTTCAGTTAATATTTTGCTGGGACTGAATTCTCGGAGCTGTACCACCCCAGACTGAGCCAACCCAGCATTTCCCTCATGCGGCATGAACTGATTTTGGAGGGAGGAGGTTAATGTGGGCATTTACTGCTGACTGACCAAGGTTACTGTGTAGTTACTGAGAAGAGAAGCACCTCCTCTGGGATTTCACCCCAAGTTCAAGGGGATGGGAGCATTGCCCTCCTCACAACTCAGTTCTCCCAGGAGTAAAACAGGGATGATGGAGACATTGCCCAGCTGTGGGCACTCCTGGCTGGCCCCCCACAAGCAGAGCAGTGGCTGTGCTTTCCTAGGCCTCTGTCCCTTCCCAGCGGGAGACCCAGCTGTTCTCTCTGCAATCCCAGGACATGGACAGAACTTGGCATGAGGGTCCAACTGTCCCTGCTCCATTAACAACCACTAAGCCCCTGAGCAAATCCAGTGGGTCTCCAGCAAATGGGGCAGCAGCGGCACCCAATGAACAAGGGGGGCTTTATTCAAACACCTGCACCTCTGCTCCCGAACAAAACCAAAGGCACAAGCTTTCAATTTTCTTCTTTTATTACCCACCTTAAAAAAATGAAACACAAGACTGGTCAGCCGCAGGATTCCTGTTTTTATGGAACCCATCCTGCCATGCTATTGCTCCACAAGGACATTATTAATGCCATTTACAGGTCAGGTAAAAAGCAAGCCCCGGCCACTCTGTAGGCGAGGGCTCTGGAGGAGTCATTCCAAAGGTGATCCCAGCAAAACCTAATTCTGCCTGGCCACATGCTGGCGAGGCCGAGGCAGCAATCACTCTGCATCCTGGCTGTAAAATCAAATTAAATAAAAGATCCCATTTCACCAAGGGCCTAATACTAATTTGTGTAACATTTCCATTATACAGCGCTGCCTACAGAAAACATACACTAAAGCACTTTGACGATTTCACAGGGAACATTCCAATAGGAAACATTATTAGATTTTCCTATTAAGCTGCTCGGGGCACGCGCTCACTTAATAGATGTTAATTACATTAGCAAGGCTGCAAATTTAGTCCTTGTGGAATCCAAGTGACTTTTACAAAATTGACTCAGTCCTGGAATTTCTGTAAGGACAAAAGGCAAAACAAAAAACCCAGCATAGATAGAAAACTGGAACAAAGCCACCATGTCACCACTTTCTCAGCAGTGGCTTTAAAACACCTTAATGTACTGGCATGTTTTGCTTTCATGTTTCCAGAGTGGAATTTTCACAAATTTCCCTGCTTGGCAAAATAATTGGAGACCACTCATGATATTAGAATAATGGATTTTTTTTTTCTTGCCAGTGGAAAGAATGATTGAAACAGCAAAAAAGGCTGAGTATTTCAGTTCAGTCTTTTTGTGAAAATATTTCATATTTTCTCAGCATGCACTTGTGCCCTATTACATTCAATGAGGGTTTAAATACACACTTTGAGTTAACAAGACGTATCCTGATTAGCCTAAATCAAGATCTAATTGCAGAAGATTGTTGACGAATCATTTCAGACAACATGTAAATGCAAGAGAAACAGTATTTCGCTTACACCCAACAGAATTACTCTTTTTGAGATAATTAACTTTGGCCTGGATGTATCAGGGCCAGCATTTAGGGCTCTGCTTCCACAGACAGCTCACCTCAGCCATAGTTTGGGAGTATCCCCAGTCTTCTGCTAACTGCTGAGGGAGTCTAAGCATGGATTTAGGATTCCACAGCTATAGAAATTTGCTTCTGACTGTCATTGATATTTCGAAGGTACAATTCCTCTTCAGTTGTGCTGCCCACCCTTATATGCAACCCTATTTCCCAGGAAGATGCAAGAACCTTTAACAGCTCAGTGACAGCCTAAACAATTACCCCCACTTGCAGGCAGGGAGTGATGAACCATTTGCCAAGGGCTGTGGCAGAACCGGGCTCCAGTGTGCCCCCGGGGACGGCAGCCCTTCCACGGGAGGTGCAGGGTAACACCCCTGGTGCCTGGTCCCGGCTCGGGGGGTGGTACAGACCCAGTGGCACATGGGCTGGGCAGGTGAGACCCCTCTCTGCTGCTGGGTCCCTCCCTACATGCAAGCATGGGAAGAACACTATTATATATAATGCAAGCTCCTAAACCTCAATTAGTCACACTGTGCCTTAAATTCGGTAACGAGATGATGACTTAGGGCTCTGGACAAACCTTTCTGTTCATTTAAAGATTTCAGTGTTAGAAATGCTAAGTACAGGCACTTGAAGCATATCCCAAACCTTAGCTTAATCCCTTCCCTTACTCTGAGCGGACATGATTCCTAACAGATGTGTTGCATTAATAATTAAGATAAATATAAAAGAAGATTAGGCCTGGATGCAAGTTTCTGGAGAAGTGGGAGGTTACAGAGCTCATCACAGTGGCACAGGAAGGCTGGACTCCATGATCTTGGTGGTCTTTTCCAATCTTAGTGATTCTATGATTCCGAGGTAAAAGACCCACCTGAGCCCGTTTTTTACTGTCAGCCTGGGGGAACACCAGGTTTATCCCTCTGAGGCTTCAGTGCTGTCATTCCTGGCTGCTGGGTTATAACCTTGGTGAAGTTTTATCAGCCTCAAGAGGGGGAAATTGTTCCCATTCATTCTCACTTCTGCAGTGCTTGGAGGCTGGAACACGACTCTCTGGTTTTGGGTCCTGCTGTGTTACTGTTTCCCATCAAGGTGACAGAGTGTGTTACATCTTTCCTCCAAAACCAGTGACTACACTAGGGGTGAGCACCCTGAAGAAATGTTCAGATTCCCTCATAGATTGGTGAACCTCCACAGCTCATTATTTTGAATTAAACACAGCATGGATACACATCTTGGCCTGACTTACCTCCATACACAGTGCAGATGGAGCACCTGCAGCAGCTCTGATGCTCCTCCCATCAATCTGGCAAAACCAAGATCAGTGTTTTCCCCAGATGTTCATCCCTAACACTTGGAACTTCCAGGGCTGCCCATCTCAGCAGCCAGGAGAGACCCGCTCCCCCAGGACCCTCCCAGTCCTGCTCCACTCATGGGCTGTAACCCAGGTCTTCCAAGGTATGAAGTTATCTCATTTTGACCTCTTCCAGTGAGAAACCAGCAAGGATAAACACCTGAGGAGGACCTTGATCCCTGTGTGCCCTGGTGCTTTGCTGTGGGATGTCCCCATGCCCAGTGAGGTTTTCCCCTGGTGCTGTCCACTGCCTGGGCTGGGTGAAGGGAGGAAGCAATGGAGAGGGCAGGTATTTCATCCTGATGTTACTGAGTAGACCCTGAATTTTAACGAGCTTTGTCTAACACTGCTCAGCCCCTTGGATCTTTCCCTGACCCTTCACCAGCTGCAGGCGGAGGGCTCTGGCTGCATTTCTATCCCTGGGGCAGAGATGTGCCTGCACCTCCCAGGACACTCCAGGGAGGAACAGCCATTTCCCAACATCACCCTGAGGAGGCAAAACCAAGAAACTTCCTGTCCCAGCACCAGATTCCTGACAGCATTTAAACAGAGAGGCTCGAACTGAAAGGCACCCTTAGCTACCCCTGTCCCAGGCGATCGCTCAAGTTCTGTCCTTTGGGCTGAAGTGTCATTTAGACTAACTGGCCTTTTCCAGAGGCCAAATACTACTTGTGAATCCTCCCTTAAAACTACATGAAGCCAATGACATCCCAGTGTGAAGTCTTTCGGACTCAAAACATCTAATTAAGTACATGATAACATCAACACAACTTCTGCTCCACTCCAGGAGCTGTCATCACACAAAATCCCTGTTTCCTGCAGTTTTCATCATGAAATCCACTATATTTGGCATTTTTCTTCAGTCAGTACCACAAGGACGCACACTATTACAACGCAACTCTCAGCTTTCTAATTTAACTTCACTTCTATGATTAATACTTGGAAGGAAAAAAAAGGGCTCTAGAAATCATGACCCGATTGTAATTAAGGCCTCGGAAGCAGAAGCTAATTCAAAGCAAAACAGGCCACCCTCTCCGTGCCACTGTGCCCTCATTTCCAATAGCAAAGCTGGAATAAGAAGCACTTAAGATATTACTCAGCTCAAGTGATGTGTCAGGAAGGCAGCTCTAGCTGCAGATAATCCACTGAAATCAGCACTAAACCTCCCAAAGCACAGAGGGACCTTGGACCATCTCCAACCTCCCACTGGGTGCTGGGACAGCTCAAGGGACCAAGCTTGGCTTGACAAGACAAAATTGTTTCTTTACAAAACCAGTGTTCCACCAAAGAGAGTGAATGAGTGTAATTGTGGCAGATGTTTCATCCAAAAATAAGCATCATGCAGGAAACACAGAGCCTCAGTTAGTGTCAGCAAGTCAAACGGTTGGAAAGGAGGGATAACCAGATAGGAAAAGAGAGGTTTCTGGGCTAAGCCCAGTCAATGCTGCCTTTCTGGCAAGTTCTCCCAATAGCCTTTTGCAATGGGAAAGAAATTGTAGATTTGAGGAGCTGATGGCACTAAGGATGGCAAAAAGGAAAAGCCCTTTGAACAGTGGCTCAGCAGCAATGGACTCCGCTCAGCACAGGACAGCCAAGCCAGCGCAGTCAGTGGGCACCATGGGGGGCTGGGGAGAGACATTCCAGACTGAAGGACACGTTCTGTCTGGGACAGAAGATTTGTTTCATCCCCCAGCTGAAACCCAGATGCTGTTTTTCACATGGCAAGGGGCCTGCTCTGCTCACAAGGTGCACAGAAAAGGGACGTTTGGCTGACAGCTGTGGGCCTCCTCCAGTGGGCAGTCCTGCAGTTCTAATGACACTGGAGGCACAGTCTAGTCTAATTCTAGGAGGAAGGGGGTAAAACTGAAAAAAACCCAACTTTTTCGCCTCAAGAAATGCCTTTGCATCTATTCATATCTATGCTCTAGATAGGAGAATTTAGTTCTCAGAACCAAAACCTCTCCTGCTACAGAGATTAAGTGGAATCAGAGCCACATCTGGTCATCTCAGGGACTGCTCTCCTCTCACTCTGCCAAAGCCCCGCTGAAATCAGTCAGCACCATCTGAAACTGCTTTATCACTGTGAAAACATGCCTTTTCTTTCATTTTATTAAAACTTTTCTGAAATCTTGTGTATCTTTGGTTCCTTCCAGTCAATATTTGTTTGGGTGTTTATGCTCTTTGCTTGTCAAGAAGAAGGTCTCGTGCCTTTCTGCCATTCAGCATCACATAAAAACATGAATATATCACAATATTCAGGAAAAATCTCTAGCCAGAAGCTTTTCCTAATCCATGGGCAGCACACCTACACACTGATTTTGCCAGTGAGTCCAGCATTTCAAGATGATCATCCTAGGGAGGATGATGACCTGCCTGACATTCCTGCTCTCAGGAAGGGCTGATGCCAGAGAAGAAGCCTACAGGCACCAGCACACAGCTCCCATAGCACTGCATCCACATGCTGATCCTCATCCAAGAGCTGAACTCGGCTGACCTCGCTTGGCTGATGAGATCACAGCCCAGGAAAGGATGGCTGCAGGCCAGTGAGAAAACAGATGTCTGCCATAGACACCACTCATTGATACTTCATTCCCATTTATTATTTATTTAATACACACTGTGTGTCGATTAGGGTTCTGTTCTGTGAGCTCTGTACTAACATTTTTACAAGAAGGGTCTAAGAATAACTGGAGACACAAAACCCCTGCAGTTCATTGAAGAGGAAGATTGTCTCAGTGATGCTTTTTATTTGCCCTCTCCTGTTTTGTGCTGTGTTTGCTCAGGCTGGAGAAGAGGAGGCTGAGGGGAGACCTCAGAGAAGCCACAACTCCCTCCTGAGGGACAGCAGAGGGACAGCTCTGATCTCTGCTCTCTGTGATCAGGGACAGGATCCCAGGGAATGGCAGGAGCTGTGTCAGGGAAGGTTTAGGTTGGATATCAGAAAAAGGTTCTCCCTTCAGAGGGTGGTCTCCCTCAGAGGCACTGCCCAGGCTCCCCAGGGAATGGTCCCGGCCCCGAGGCTGCCAGAGCTCCAGGAGCATTGGGACAGCGCTGCCAGGGATGCCCAGGGTGGGGTTGTTGGGTTGTCTGTGCAGAGCCAGGGGTTGGACCTGATGATCCCTGTGGGTCCCAGCTCAGGATATTCTGAGATTCTGAGATGGAGAATTTTTTATCCTCTGGCAGGAAACACATCAGATGTTTATTGGATGAGCAGCTCAGGGTCTTCTCCAGCCCAATGACACCTTCCTCCCCAAGGCAGAGTTCCGTGCGAGCCCAGTCTCCAAGATCAAGAGAAGTTTACAAACAGATGAGCTGCTTCCAGTTTTTCTGGCATTGCACAAGGCTACTCCAAGCAGAGACAGCCACAAGACACTTTGGATGTTTTGCAGCAGAAACCCCCTGTTTCTAACCCAGCTTTTCCACCTTTATCCTGAAGATTTCACTAACAAGATCTCTTCAATTACAATTGAGGAACATGGGATGAAAAATAAAATAAATGATAAAAAAAATCATTGTACCCTTTATCAGCGCAAAACCAGCTCAGTGAAGAGATTGACCAGTGAATATCAACACAACTGGGGGAGGAAAGAGAAGGGAAGAAACCCTCAATTCATGGGATCAGGGGAGATTTCTGCCAGTGCTGGGAGCCACTCCCTGGGGAAAAGCAGGCTGGAGACTAAATGAGAGGGAGAGGGAGATGTTGCATTGGCTGTGGTCTTCTGCTGAACAGAGAAATGGCTGCTCATGGACAGGCATCAGAGCAGCTTGAGTTACTGCTGGTTTGCTGCAGAGAAAACACCCTCTGCCCAGTTTATCAGATCTGCCCTAGGAATAGAGATCAGCCCTGTGGTTGTTTTGGTCCAGATGCACCTCAACCCCACGAGGTGCCAGTTCAGGGATATAACTGACCTGGATCCCTTCCACCCTCGTGAGCCAGAACAAGGAACTGGACTTCGCGCATTTCATTTGCTGGGGAGGTCTAGGTGTGAGGATATGATGGGCATTTTATTCTCCTTGTGCTCCAGGGCAGTGCAGGAACATAACCAACCCACCATGATCTGTAGCACCTTCCCAACAGTCCTCTGTGGAAACCAAAACTCAGTACAGGTGTGTCCCAGATCCTTTCCTGGCACAGCATTCTAGGGGTAAGGGAGCAGCCTGAGCAAACACAGCCAAGGAGGCATTTTCAAATTACATTTTCCTTTATCCAGTGATAATTGATGATCAGGCCATTAGAACAGAGATTACTGTCAGAGGGTCACAGAAGACAGGCTAGAAGGGACCCTGAGGTCATCTAAATCCATCCGACCGCTCATCAAAAGACTCATTTCTTATTCTCTTTGTAATAAGAGGGAAGTTTCTGACCAATATCTTAAACAAAAATTTTCTTTGGCTAACTATAAAATACTTAATTCATTTCTTTCATATATTTAAAGTCTGTAAAGGCACTTTTCTTCAGGTAATTTCAAAATGGAATCAAACTCTTGATGAAAAGAGGTCATTCTGAACTTTTACAGTGTTTCTGTCACAATAATTCATCTTGGAGCAACAAAAACTCCAGGGGCTTATTCTTCTCTTGTTTTAAACCTTTGTGATCAGCGAAGATATTGTTGTTTTCATTTAAAAAATACTTAGAATTCCAGCAAAAAGAAATGATTCCTGCTTCCACAGATGTGTGACATATTGTGACACCAGGGGAGCAGTAAGGACACAAGGGATTTGATCCAAAGAGTTTTGGTGCAATTAACTCTTTCCACATTTTTCCCTCACCTGGTTTCCTCCTGAGTTCCCGTTTGTGTTGAACCAGGATAGGGGGACTGGCAGGGAGGGAAGAAGGGAAGGAAGAACCTTCATTAAATACTTCAGTGAACTTGTCTGAGAGGTGCCACTAAAGCGTGAAGCTCCAGGATGACGGATGTGGAAGATTTATGCCCTGTTTCCCTCCCATAACTACAATTTCATCATGTAATAATAATAGGTTGTGATTGATTGTAACCCTTCACTGCTGCAGGATGTCGGTCGTTAGGAAGAACTGATTGATCACTGGAGCTGTCATTTGACCATGCAGACCCCTTCCACCAGCTTTTAGAAGGAGAACGAAAGTATTTTTAAATAAATAAGTCTTTAAAAGAACCCAGGTCACTCTCAGGAGACTCCTAGCCCCTTCCTACCCTCATTGTGCCAGCTAGCAGAGCCCGAGGTTGCTAGACAGATGTTTCAAAAGGCATCATTTGGGTGCTGTAAACCTCCAGAGACCGTTCCTCACCTCAGACCCCCTCCAGGTGGAGAGACACTGGTGAAGGACAGCAGGGACTATCCCCTCAAGCTCCATAGGGACTGTTTCAGTTGGTGGCTCTGACACATAGGGACAGTTTCTGCTCTCTAATCCCTCTGGAGAGCAGAGGTCCAATCCTCAGATGGGATTTGTATCTGCTTAAATGCTTTAAAGAACTGCGGGCTGAGAGCCAGGAATCCACCTTTGATTACAAGCACTGCCACAGGTGCCCTGCACACCCTCAGGTAAGTCCCTTTGCACATGTGGTGCAGGGACGAAATTTCTCTCGTCTGAATGGCAATGCTTTTGGAGACAAGGACTGACCATTCCACAGGGATGCTGCCCTTCCACCCCAATGGGATTCAAAGTGACCAAAGACCTCTTGGGAATGCCTGCAACAGCCACAAGGACCTCACACTCCAGGCTTCATCTCTTTCCATCCCTGTGAGAAGCTCAGCAGCTTCCCGGGTGACTTAGGCACTGCTTGATGTCAGTAAATTAATAAACAGAGATCTGCTCTCTGACAGGGACACAGCCCTGCACTCTGCCAGAAGCATTGTCAAGCAACTACAATTGCCTGTAATTGAGCTCTCAGAAGTATCTGCCCTGAGGTGAGCCAAGGAGAAATTTTACAAATGAAGATAATAGATGTTTATGTCACACACACACATACAGAGCGAGCTACTATCACTCACTTGATAAATCCACCTTCAGCAATGATTGCAACAGCTTTGTCCTCCACAGCTGAATTAGGGTCTCTCTGGCAGCATTTACGCCTCAGCAGGCAGAGCAGGGCTGCTTCTTGCCCTGCACTGAGCCATGCCTGGAGCAGGTCACAGTAATCCATGTAACAACATCTTTATCCCGCAAATATTCATAAATTTCTGCAGATTTCCAGACAGGATTCATTATCTGCAGGCATTCACCAGAACATCTGGAGAAACAGGGCCAGCCACATTGTTAACATCAATCAATTCTGCTCCCTTGAAGTCAACACAGCTATGCCAACTTGCCCTTGCCAAGAATTAGTCAATCTTTTCTAAACTGTAAGCTGTTCCTGAATTTACTGTTTATTCCCAGGTTACATCATTATTTAAACTTTAAAACAGGGGAGTGAAGGCGGTGAGCAGCCAGAAAGATACACATGGATCCATCTGTAGTATCCAAGTGCTGCTTCAGAATTAACGATTCTGTCAGGGTAAGGTAAGGCAGATTTGGGACCTCTGCTCTCAGGCTGGAAACAGCACAAAGGTGGTCTGGCAGGGTAAGCAGCTTGCCAAAAACACTCCATCGAAACAATCCAGGAGCATAAATGAAGCCTCCCAAAACACAGACCTTTTTTTTAGCTTTTTAGATAACCTCCTAAATGGGTTGTGAACCTGAAGAGCCAGCAAAACCACCTGATCACTTGGGGCTGAAGTGTTTTGAGGTAACATTTTCAGAAATGTTTGGTCCTGAGGCCCAGATCCTAAATAGGCTTCTAACTAACAGTGTAAGCAAATTGCTTCTATATTTTGAAGCTAGAGGCCATAGAAAACTAGTCCTCATCAGTATTCCATAGGAAAATGAATGCCAAGGGACCAAGTGGCCATTGAAAGCAGGATTTACAGAATAAGAAAAGTGCCTCATTATAAATCTTTTTGAGTGTCTGCAAAATGCCAAGAAACACCCAGAAGATCAAAGTCTCCCACTATTATCCTTTCTAGAGAGGGCGGGAAGTAGAGTCCCTGAGACAGTCAGGACTTCTGGAGGTGACCTTCTGCAATGACCCCATAGTTTGGTCTGTGCAGACCCAAATGCAGCCCTTCAGCATCATCTTTAAAGAGCTACACACAAGCACAAGGGTTGATCCCTTTCACAGGCAGTGTAGGCTCTGCCACAAATGGCAATGCAGACACTCAACAAATGTTTCACAGACTCCCGTTCCACGGGTATTCCAGTCTTTGTGCCTCAAATCCCAGCATCTTGACCTCGCTACTCCAAGATACCCTGCACAGGACCCCTCACCCTGAATCCCTCACAGTGCTGTCACGTTGGAATTGCACCCCTGACTGTCTGCACGTGGCTTTTCACTGCTGATATGTAAACACTGTATTTTCCAGCACAATACTTGAGCAACTGAGTTACCAAACATGCTCTCAAACAAAGAAGCATAAAGCAAACATACACAGAGGAATGTAATGAGATCCCAGCACTGTTCCCCCTCCAGGGATGAATAATGCCAGACCAACACATGGCATATGAATTTCCTGAGGACTGACAGCCAGCTGGATTTCTTGTACAGCTCTATCACTTCATGCATCTGTGGCCTTGTCAAGGTAGCCAATCTCCATCAGTACCACAGGGCTACTCAGGATGGAGCTGAGGACTGACTCTCCAGGCATTTGCTGCTGTGTTTTGAGCTTAGAATCTCCATAAAAGCAGGTCCCAGATGCCTTAAGCCCTGCAAGAACCACTGAAATTACTTGGACAACTTCAGCTGTAGCCTGTGAAATGGGGCTGATTTATATCAAACAGAGGATTTGGCCCTCCACATTGGAAGTTGATAAAAAGACTTGAAAAAAAAATTAATACAGAATTGTTCTATGCCCATGTCTGAGGATCATCTGGGCAGACCACAGCCCATGCTGCAGATGGAGATGCAACATGTAGAATCATGGAATGGTTTGGATTGGAAGGGACCTCAAGGATCATCTAGTTCCAAACTCCCTGTCATGGGCAGAGACACCTTCCACCAGGCCAGGCTGTGCAGAGCCCCGTCCAACCTGACCTTGGACACTTCCAGGGATGGGGCAGCCACAGCTTCTCTGGGCACCCTGTGCCAGGGCCTCACCACTCTCACAGGGAAGAATTTCTTCCTAATGCTTACTGTAAACTTGCCCTCCTTCACTTCAAAGCCATTCCACCGTGCCCACATGACTTTGACCCCAGGTTTTGGGTAGGTATCTGCTAAATTCCACACTGCACTTCAGCAGGGATGCCATCCCTGTGCTTTCGTGGTGCTGATGGGCCCCAGGAGATTTGTGCTTCGGAGCTTCCCCCGGCAGAGCTGTATTAGTACTTGGCCTGAAGTTTACTCTTTCCATCATTCTCGTCATCAAAGCCAAGGTCTGTGACAGTTCTGCAGTCGATCCTGTTTTAAGCCATGACTGAACAGCACTTCAGGTGGATTTGGATACCAGTACAGCCCAGTGGCTCCAGCATGTCTCCCTATCTGCCCGATAGAATTCACCTGCAGGTCTGCTCAATATCAGCTGGGACATTGGGCTTTCACCTCCCTCCTGCTGCAGACACATCCAGCTGTCAACGTCCTCACCCCCTGGTCCCCACTGCCCCATCTGGCTGCCTTCTGCTGGGCCAGAATTAGCGCAAGTGTTAGCGCTACTCTGTTTTCCAGAAAGATGTTTTCTTAGTTTTTAACTACATGGAAGTTTCTGCAAAGCAGGTTTTTGTGGGTGAAGTGGATTTTCCATAGGAAATAATATCTGGGGAGGAGAAATGAGTCAAAAACTCCTTTGGATTTTAGAGGCATTTTCCTTGTTTGGCTTTTTGATTTTCAAGTTTTGTTTTGGCTTAGGAGGAGGGGAGAATAGGACATAGGGTAGAGCAGCTCTGCATCTCCTACAGCAGGATGTAAACAACATGGTCCGTCCTTTGCCCACTGAGATGTGGGATCCTGGACTGAGAGCAGGTTTGCCAGAGCCTCTCCCAGTCCTCAGCGGTGACAGATCATGGAGCAACCAGCGTCCTCCAGCCTTGTGGGCTGCAACCACATGAATTTGATTTACCCGCTCACTTTCTCCTTTTTCCTCCCTGAGCTCAGCTTTAGAAATTCAGCACTGGAGCCTGTCTGGTCATCCAGGAGGGCACAGGTGGAAAAGTGTGCTGGTTTGGGCTGGGATAGAGTTAATTTTCTTTATAGTAGCTAGTACAGGGCTGTGATTTGGATTTGTGCTGGAAACAGTGTTGATGACCCAGGAATGTTTCCCCTCCTGTTGAGAAGGGCCGGCACAAAGTCAGGGACTTTTCTGCTGTCCACCCCACCCCACCCCACCCCACCACTTAGGAGACTGAGAGGGCACAAAGAGTTGGGAGCAGACACAGCCAGGACAGCTCATTCAAGGGATATTCCAGACCGTATGGCATCATGCCCAGCATATAGAGCTGAGGAAGAACGAGAAAGGAAAGGCATTTAGAGGGATGGTGTTTGTCTTCTCAAGTCACCATTACATCTGGTGGAGCCCTGCTGTCCTGGGGATGGCTGAGCACCTGCCTGACATTGGAAGTGGGGAATGCATGACTGGTTTTGATCTGCTTGCTAACATGGCTTTTGCTTTACATATTGAACTGTCCATATCTCAAGCCACAAGTTTTCTCAGATTTACTCCTCCAATTCTGTCCCTCATCCCACCAGGGGACAGTGAGTGAGCGGGGCTGAGATCTTGGCTGGGGTTAAACCATGTCAGAGAAGAAGACAATGGTAAATCCAAGCAAGCGGTAACCACATAGCCCTTGAAAGATGTTGGTGGAGCACCAGGAAAATGCTGAACTGTAGGTGACTCCTCTTATCCAAATTTCACTCCTGGTATGAGTTCCACAAGCTGTGGCAAGTCAGCCATATCCCACTTAAGTTACACATTTATTGTCAAGGTGGGCATGACCCGCTGAGTTTCAGAAGTACCCTTACATGTAAGGCACCTCTATGCAGCCTCAGCCCACGCAGAGGACACAGGAGCAATACTTGTCCCTGTGCAGTGCTCCCTTTCCCACTCTCCACACCACCCTCCAGCCATCTGTTCACTGCCTGCAGCTTCCTCCCAGCTCGCCCTTTGAAGGCAGTGGCTCTCTGCCAACTGAGACTCTGCCTGCCTGGCATTCCTGGCTGTGCTCCCTCCTGCTTTCCCCAGGGAGGTGCTGGAGCAGCTCTTGCTGTCTGCCCGGGTCACCTGTTAGCCAGGTTACCTTGCAGCAACCCCGGCTGGCTGGAAGTGGCAGTTCCTCCCACGGGAGATGCAGAGCTCTTGGTGGCTGAGGGTATCAGGCTCTGCTTCTGAAGTGCTTGGAAACAAAGGGATTCTTTGGAGGTCAGGCCAATATATGTAAAGCATCCAACACTTTCTTGCCTTTCTAAATCACCTGAGTTACTTTGCTCTGTAGCTGGGACTGGCCCTTTCACACAAAGGGTATTTGCTGGCATCTTTAGGTTATGCTCGAGGGGTACACTGCTACAGAACCCCCAGCAGAGCACAGACCTCCACATTACAGATTCACCGCTGTTCACCAATGAGCAGCAGAAAACAAATGTTCATCTCCAGTTTTCTTGCCCTTGGAGCTGTCTGGGATCAGAGGTGGGGTACTGGATAAAAACAGCACATCTGATCAGTCCTGCTTGGGAGCATCCTCGGGGCTTGCTCCAGGGACTTGGAAACGAGCTGAACTTGAGGTAACAAACCATTAGTATAAACCAACACATGAAGCAGAGCAGGAAAGCAGAAACATGAACACTTCCAATAACCAGGACATGCCTGGGACAGAACTGTGGATGATCCAAGTGAAGGAACTAAATTTTAAACCTCAGCAACAGCCTTTATCTATGAGAAGAGCCAGGGATCCTGGGAGAAAAAGAAAATCCAGTGATGCTCTGTGAAAAGCACTTGAAAAAAATTCCCTGAGAACTGCAGGAAGAGGCCTCTTTATTGATAGAATAAAAGCCCAAACCAGAGCTTGAATATGCAGTGGGGTACTAGAAGGAATTCCTCAGGGAGCAAGGATAAGCTGAAGTCCTGAGTAAGACCTGGGCTAGAGCCTACCAGAGTTTCTGGGAAGGGAGGCTGGAGTTGTGCCATGAAACCTAAGCTACACTCCCTGCCCCCTTTCAAGGGTGATGCAGAATTATCTAGGGGTTCTCTCCTTATTAAAAAGGAAAAAATTTCTTTGCTTCAATGCCAAGAAGTTATATAAAAATAATTCACGGCAAGATTAATGAGAGAGAGTAAGTCATTAGAAATCAAAAATGAGATAATTCTGTTGTAGACATGAGTGATGGTGAGAAATAAATTATATTTGGCTGACATTACTTAATTAGCTGGAATCATGGCGCTTTCTTAAATTTTCTTTGGTGAAGCTTTTAAGGTTTTGACACATCAATTCCCAGCTAAATAACCTCAAGGTCAATTCAGCCAGTTGTATCTTCACTGCCAAGCCATTTTTGGAGCATATTATTTCAAAACTTCATCCCTTTGTTCAGGGTTTTGGTGGCTACCAGCACATGTCCTGCAATTTCTGGCAAAAGCCCAATATCTGGACTGTTCCTGAGGGCAGCTGGTACCAGTGTTTCCCCTACCAGTCCCTAGCGGGATGGGCAAAAGACCAAGGCAAGAAAAATGGTGATGCCTTCACTGCTGTGAGCAGCTCAGATAGCCAGGAACCCTTAGCACTGCTGCAGTGCTGCTCACCAAGCATCTCAGAGGACGTAACGAGCATGAATAAAGCCTCACAATTAGAGCTGACTGTATAAATAGTTGCAAATAATATTCCTGGAGAGCTATGCTCTCCAGCTCTTAAGCAAATTGTTCCAGTGAGAGTGGCTGATTCTCGCAATCCTATTTGTAAACCCCTTCTCAGGGGGAAAGAGTAAACTGCAGAGGCAGAAGTTGAGATCTAAAAGTCCTGCAGGACTGAATCATGGTCTGCTGGAAAATAAGGGAAAGCAGCAGGAGGAAAAGAAAATGAACAGCTTGGTGAGAAGAGCTCAGAGACGGTGAGACCAGCCAACCTACGGCGTCTTTGGGACCACCTGCTCTCCCAGTGAATTGTGCTGTAAGACCCTGCAACAATAGGTGTTTTAATGAAATTAATTTTAATCTGTAAAGGGAGGAAATCCTGATTTACAGGAAGGTCAGAGGACTTGCAATGGCCATAAGGTTTTATCCCAGCTGAAGGGACCAGCACTAACATTTGACACAGGAATTCCTGTCCCTAATAAAGAAGCCATTTAACAAGGTGCTGAACAATTGCCTTGTATAGAAATGCTTGAATGATTTATAACCAATTAGTCACTATTATTACCTTTCTAAATATATGCATTAGGAAAAGTTTTAACACCATGATTCTTAACCACAGAGAGAAATTGAAGGATAATAGTTTACCTTCAAATAAAGCAATTTACAGGCAGATCTAGTGGCTAGGTAACATTTTTGAAGGGGAGAAAAAAATAACAAAAACTGCAATGCCCTGGTGGTTGGGGATCTGGGACTGCCAGCAGCACAAACTCCCAGCCATCTGAACACCAGGCACAAGGAAAATACACATATATAATAAAGACATTTTCCTGAAAATAGGCCCCAGTGAAACCCTTCTCAAGCTTCAAGGTGCTTTTAAATGAATCATTTTGGCCTGAAGCTTAATAAATGTGGTTCTACCTATGAAATCTACCAACTTTTTCAATGCCTTTGTTAGCATGGACTCAACTCCAAGCTTTACCAGCACTTCTTGCGTTCACAGATCCTCCCCAGATCTTTCCTTAGTGCTTTCAGACTCTCCAGATTATCCTTTGTTGTTCCAACCTTCCCTCAGCTTCCTCAGGGAGGTCTCCACACCCTCCGAGTGCCACACAGAGATGTTCCTGGCAGCAGCCTTTTACCCTTTCAGGTGGATTCCCCCTGCTCTGTGTATTCTCATCCCTGCAAGGTGATGCTTCTCTGGGATGCTGCCATCATCCTAAGCATCTCCCCTACAAATGCCATAGTCACTTGCACAACCTGGAGACCTGTTTGATTTCTATGTTAAAGAAATTGTTTCTCACCTTTCTTGTATGAACCAAGAGAAAAAGTGAATCCACCTTGGCTATCACCATCTTTAGCAGCAACCTTTCAACAGTCTCACCTACCTCTTCATCAATCCATTTGCCTTCTTCAGGAGCTTCCTCCTTCAGCTGAGGTTCCCAGATCTACAAGAAGACCCTTCAGCCCATCTTCTTCCAAGCAAATCCTTCTCTGTATTCAGGACCCCATGAACCACAGACATCCTTATCCTAGATGCTCTTGCCAAAACAGCACCTGGGAATGGCGCCCACACCAAACCGGGAAATGAATCCCCAACATCCACAAGCCCAGGTACAACTGGGAATAGTTTTCAGGGAGATACAGAGGACAGGGCAGATGCTGAACCCCACAAGGACTCACCTTCCCTTTACTCTGCAGCACCAACCCCCCTGTGAAGACAAAGCACCCATACTCTTTCCAACCCAGAACTGAGCAGCTCATATAAAATACAGAAATGAAGGACGGGGTGCACGAGCTGCTGCAAAATCAGGGTGAGCTCAGCTCCAGGCTGCCCCCAGGACGGACATCTGCTAGGGCATTCACACCTGGTTTGGAATGAAATCAAGAGGAGGTGAGAATGAGGTAAGGAGCAGCTCAACTCCACCAAGCTGAGGTCATCCAGCTGTGCTGCTTGAAAGTTACATGGGAATGTTAAAATAAAATCTACGTATTTTAAAAATGAGACACCTATAGAGTTTAAGCTTTGCCGGAGTTTGGGAGCAGCTAATTACAGTCCTGACCAGCTGGAGGTTTCCTGGTTGAATTCTTCCTGAATTGCTAAATTAAATCTTTTGTTATGTTCTGACTCCTTCTCTAGAAGGTCTCTGAAAAATGGACAATCTGAAAGAGTCCCATCCATTACTCTGCACCAGATGCAAGGCTTGCAAAGAAAAATGAAATTATTTAAATTCATTTTTAATGGCAATTGGTACATAACATAAATCCGTATCATTCTTCAGGTGCTGCTTTGTACAGCACTGGCCTGGGACTCTTCTGAATTTAATGATAATGAAGTTTTATGTTGAAAAGTGCTGAGTGTGTAGGGAGCAACAGCAACCACTGGCCCCAGAGGCTGGATCAGCGTCACTACAAAGCAGAGCAAACCTTTGGAAAAGTAGTTTGGCACTGGAGACATTCCCCACTGCAGCTGTAAAGGACTCAGTTTGTCCTGCAGCATCCCTGAGCCCACCGAGTTTTTGCAGCAGGGCTGAGGGTAATCCCTCAGATCACTTCCCTGACGTGGCGTTGGATGAAGGTGTGTCCAGCAGGACAGATCAGCCCCCACACAACTGACTGAGCAAAACTCAGACACATCCACCCCCCGTAAAGCCTCTGGCTCCAGAACAACCGAGTGCTGGATGGATGTTCAGGATCACGTCCCGCTGGCCTCAGCACGGGCTCCTGGGCTTTGCCACCAGGCCAGCGCAGCTGCACGGACACTCCTGGGATGGACGTGCCAGTACAGGGGACAGCACCTCCGAGCCCCCCCAAATGAACACAACTGTGCCTGTTGCTTCATAAAATAGAGTTTTATTTGTTCATACAAATAGTATGAATTATCAGAATTTCATTTTCTTAGAAACATCTTTCTCTGTGTAAAATTAATTTGTGTTGTACATACCACAAAATACTCCATATACATTTTTTTTAGCTTTTCTTTTTTGTGGCTTTTTTTTGTTTGTTTTTCTTTCCATTTTGTTATTTTTTTAAAAAATTGGCTACTATACTATAGAACCATGTTACAGACAACACATCACTAATACCTGTACTGCACTTCTGATACAGGACTGAATGAAACTCAGCCATAAATTAATGTTACAAAGTGAAAAAAAATCAACCAACCAAAATTCTAATCACACCTCCAAGCTTAACTTTTTTTTTAAAAAAGGGATATTTTAAAAAAAATGCACTGATTCCAATATTAGCAACCAGATGAACACCACAGAGGATTCACCTTCATTGTCATATTTGTTAGGTAAGGCTTTTTTACATTAAAAGTCTAGTGCAGACTTCATCATGAAGGATATTGAGTCAGGACTAACACTTTGCTTATGGTTAGAAGAGCTATTACTCACTCTCTGTATTTCCACTCTCCAACAAGTTTGCTCCACAAGAGCCTTTCACAGCAGGGCTTGATTATACAAATTAAGCCCACACTCCGCTGTACAGCTGAGGAAAGCATTGGGATATTACAAACTTGTTTCCAAGAAGGAAGATGTAGGGGATGCAAAACTCCTCTGGCACTGAGCAGCCGGCACACACTCTGGAGGGAAGAGCCTGGAAAGGAGCCTATGCCAACACACAGGTCCTGGGGGCTCCACCAGTGAAACGCTCTGGGAAGTGGCACGGCCATGGATGGGGGCTCAACCAAACACCAAGTGGAGAGGTCAAGCTTCTTTTCATGCATTGCATAAGCTGCTAGAAGGAAGACTGAGGTTTTGAGAACCATAAATCACTTGTTTTTCCACTGAAGTATTTTCTTCTCGGTGCCTGCAGCTCCTTTCCCTCAGTCTCTCAAGAGTGGCAGGGTCTGGGATAAAGCAGACACACTCCTGCATTCGTCACCTGTCCTGGAAGCAGGGAACAGAGCCAGGGACCTGGCTGGAGTTGAAGCCAAACCCCTCAAAAGTGCATAGATCCACCAGCCACTCAGGCCCGCAGCTGGATTTTGCAGGACCGGGGAAAAGCAGGGGCTGTCAGCCTGCACAGCCCAGCAGGTCCAACATCCCACCTGTGCCCCCTGAAGTCGGACTGTATTGGCCCAAAATGTCATTTCTTCACTAGAAATGGCTCAGGGCAAGACGAACTTCCCTGTTTGTGGGAGGATACGTTGGGAGGCAACCCCCAAGGAGGGATTTGCATCCTGCTCGCAGCAGCTTTGTAGGCAGCTCAGCCTGATGATGTTATGCTTAAAATCTCCCTTTCCTTGAGGTCACCCACATGCACTGCACCCCAAATGTGAACCCACACACGGCGGTGCGAGTCCCTAAACCCCTTTGGAGGTGTGACACTGCTGACTCAAGCCAAAAGTGCTCAGGTTTAAACACAGCTCTAAAGGGCAGCTCCCCAGCACCTGCAGGTACCTGCAGCAGACCCAGAGCTGAGTCTGCTCTTTGCTCTGTCTACCAGAGCAGGACTAGATCGAGACCCAGACAGAGCAGCCCAGGCTCTGAGGAACATTTTCATCACCCAACAGCCACAGCAGAGAGATGGAAGGGGCAGGCAAGAATGAGGAGGCTGCAAAAATATAACAAACATTTGGGAAACACCACTGAATGGGCCCCACCACAGCTGGACACAGCTCAGCAATGGGCAGCTCCAAGGGGGAGCTATGGGTAACTGTGGAGAGGTGCAGGGCATGGATTTCTATAAGCAATGCATGTGAAATTAGATGTTCTGCCCATTACTGCTTTTGTTGCTCCCGGTTTCACTCACACTGCTTATGGAAGCGGTCCCACGGCAACACCAGGAGATGCTGGGTGCAGTGAATCATTTCAGTGCTGCAGGTGAGGTGTGGGGAGTATTGCTGCCCAAAGATATCACAGCTCTGTTTCTGTTAAAAATTCAATGAGAAAATCACTTCTGCTGCCACCTTGCACCAAAAGTGTTCCAGTCAAGCTGACAGAACCTCTGACAGCAACGATAAGGCATCGGACACGCATGGTACTTATCGGGACCTCGTCAGGTCACAAAACACCGGCAGAGCTCTCAGGACAGCCCACCCAACCTTCCTGGAGTCCCACAGCAGCTGGTTCCACCCAAAGAGAAGGATTTCATTCAGGTTAATGGTGACATGGTTGGAGCCTCCTGTCCTGCCTGGCTACCACCCCTGTGTTGAGCCAGGGCACCCCTGGACTGCCAGGAATACCCCAACCCCTGCATGCCCAGATTCCCCCCTGCCTTCCTACAGATTCACCCTTGTTGGTAAAGCAGCACCTCTTCTTGGCTCTAAGCAAATGATGCTCCATGGGAGAGACCACAGATAGGGTGTTGGACCAAAGAGTGATGGGAATTAGCAGGGCTAAGGGTGATGTTCCCCAGTCTCATGTACTGGGAGGTGCTACAGTGGCCCTGGGGCTGGAGGTAATACTGCCTGTGCCATGTCCTGGGCATGATGCCCCGCAGACATCTGAGGTTTTCCCAGTGGTTCTGCTGGTGTCTTTGGTGGGTGGAGGGTGCTCCATGTGCTGCAGGCACTGCCATCTCCCAGCAGTGCCTGGCGTGCATGAGTATTCCTGGAGCGACACTTTCTGCAAGTCACTCTGACCAGCACCATGCATGTCACACACAGACACAGCACTTTACATTTGTCCTGCAGTAAAGATTTTAAATGCATAGAGGGATTGTGGGAAAGAACCTCCTGGACAAAAGGCAGGAAGGAAAACAGTACTGAGGAGAGCTCTGCCCCTGCAACAGGCTCTGCAGCTTCTCTGCTGGAAAAAGAGCACGTTGCCCTCCCGGCAATCCTGAGCAGGAGGCCTATGGCTTGGGGTTCCCACGCTTACAGCCACTGGGAAAACATGCTGCTGCTCAGCAGAGGTATGTGGGGTGCAGGGATGCCCAGCCTTCCTCCCACCCACCCCAGAGAAACCCCGCCGGGGCTGTGGAACTAACCAGAAAACTGTGGGTTGAGGGAGCACAACACTGGAGCAGAGACTGGGACACTGGAATAGGGAAAGCAAGTGTTTATAAAGGCCAGATACCCGTAACAAAAATAAACTTGTGCTTTCCCTCCCTCCCTTCCCTCCCTTGCTTCGTTTGATTTTTAAATACAAATTTTGTTTAGGAAAAGTGGAAGCACTGTCTGTTACAAACCAAACCAAAGAGAAAGCAGAAGGGGAAAAAAAACAAGGAAAGGAGAGACATATTAGAATTAAATACTGTGGAATGTTAAGCAGGTTACAGGCTACTGTTCTAGCCAGTGCGGTTAGGCAGCTTAGTGAATTAATTGCTTAGGAATTAAAAATAAATTATTATAAAATAGATTTCTGTACATTTTACATACATATATCTCTCTTTATATAAGCAAACCGTGCTGAGCAAGTAATTACAGGGGACTTTCCCATGCCAGGCTCAGTCCCAGCCAAAGTCCTGCCCCGTCATCTGGTAGAACTTCATGTTGAAGGGCCGGTAGAAGTCCCGCAGCCTCTGCACCACCTCCTGGTCAATGTCAGGGTGGGTCCTGCCTTTTGTCTTCCCCAGGCAGTGGGGTTTGCTGCTGCCTTCCGCCTTCTTCAGGCACGGGAACCCCTTGGTTTTGTTGAAGTAGAAGTGTTTGTCAGTGATGATCCTCTTGAGGCCCAGAAAGTCCTGGACCCTGCCCAGCTCCCCTGCAGGGTCACTGATCAGCCTCTCCCCACTGACAAAGAGGATCTGCCCGATGGGGAAGTAGAGGAGCCAGTTCTCCAGGTGCTTGGCATAGATGCCAATCTGGATGGCACTCCATGAGGTGTCGATCAGGCCTGTAGTCCTGTTTTTGAAAGTCAGGCTCTCAAAGGTGGGGATGTCGGGCTTCTTGGAGAGCGTCTGGGTGTAGTCTGAGATGGCCCTGGTCACGGGGTCCCGCACCACCACGATGAGCTTCGTGCCCTTGGACATGGAGGAGATGCGGGCTGGGGCCTCCTTGGTGACGAAGTAGCTGGGGGTTTTCTCCATGGTGATCTGCCCCTCCAGTGTCTTGGGCATCAGGTCCCTGCCAGCAAAACACACAGACAGGGGTCAGAAGGGCAAGGAAGAGGAACAAAAATATCCATATGCCTTTACATGTGTGTTCACACACAGACATACAAGAATTCTTCTCCCTAAAATGCCTTCACAGGCCATTTGGTTCATACAGAGAAATCCATTTCCCATTGATTTAGGAATTAGGGGGAGATTATTATTAAAGGCTACTGTATTAGAAATCCAGCTGAGTAATCTCCCAGTTATCCATGAGTGGATTAGCTGAGCTACACTCTGCGCTTGGACCATGTCTACATGTACCACACCAGCTCCAGACTGGTCAGGATGGGTCCTGAGCTGCACCAGGTGGCTGTCCTGGCTCATGTTAATACCACTGAGACCTCAGCCCCAATCCAGAGGTCATTTCTGCATGGAAATGAGAGGATGGTACAGCAGAAAAGCAGGAGCTCACTGGAGCACATCCACCTCACTTTCTCTCAGCATCCCAAAAGCAAAGCTTTTCCCAATACAGGCAAGAGGGTGCAATTTTTCCCTGGCTTGCCAACAGCAGGACTTCACTCACAGGTGTCCTCTTGTACCCACTTTCAGCCTCCGTTTTACTATTCCCTATCACTCGTTCCCTCACACGAACTAGACAGGGCATCAGGAGCTGCCAGTGGCATCTTCAGCACATCCCAGTCCAGGAGACAATGAGGACAACCCCACCCCAGCACTGCCCCACAGGTTACAGCAGGTCAGGATATGGAATACAACCACAGAGAACACAACCTTAGCACATGGGCAGGACACACTTTCACAAAGTACTTTTAAAACTTAAAACTTTCAGCAATTCCACCTTATTCCCTGGCTATTTCTAATTAACCACATAGGAAAACTCTAGGGAGCTTGCAGAAATGATGGAAGTGGCATGAAGCGGGAAGAGTAATTTTTTCCTATCATTCACTAGGCAAGCTAAAATATTTTAGACCATTTGCCAGTTCTTTCCCTTTATAGCCCAAATGGACTCATTTGCTCTGGGTTGTGAGACAGTTGAAAAGAAAAGGCAAAAGGGGAGTCAGGCACGAAATTAAAGCTATAAAACTTGATTAAGTTTTCAAAGCATCCACCGAGCACAGAGAAATAAGCAGCCAGTGTGTGTGACCTGCAAGCCTGAAGCTGTGCTTCCCTCAGCCATACTACACTGCATGGAGGCTGTTCCCGACAGCCATCTCCTCCCTCACTGCTTTTATGCTTCCACAGCAAAGATCACCACGGCTCTTGCAATTAAAACAGCCACTGATAATTTGTGCTAAAGCCAGTGGTTGCCCTCATTAAGAACTCAAGGGAAGAAAACTGACCAATCTGTTCTGAGGGCAAATAACATGGGGTTATATGGGGAATGAGAGGTCTGTTTGCAATGAAAATCATGCCATGTCTATGAAATTTGGTCAGTAGTTACTTATGCAACTACTGGTGAGCTCACACTGTACCTGGTATTTTACTTCATCATTTTCTGGCATTACCTCTGTGCAATGTGTTTACTGGCAAGGGGCACCCAGGGGCTGCACCTCCACCCCACAGGTGAGCTGTGCCTGGAGGCTGCCCATAAAGCCCCTTCTCCATAGTCCTAAGGTGGGAGACAGTCCCTGTGCCAGGTCTGCATGGGACTCTGGGAGAAGTGGTGATGGACAAGCTGGACTGTGGAGGAAGAGGATATCAGCTTGTGGAAACCTCCAGTCATGCCCAGGGGTGGTGGCAACCCTTGAAGGCTGGGATTTCAAGTCCACACAAGTGGAGTTTCACATGCAGATAAAAATCACGCTGGTCTACCAGATACCTGGGAAGTGAGAGCTTCTGGAAGGCAGGAGCCAGTGTGTGCCAAGAACAGCAACCAGAATAAAACTCTGACTAATCCTTCACCTTTCTGGCCAGCTCTGCAACCCCATAATGCTGTCACAGAATAGGGCCAGTCAATAACACTCACAGCAATACTTAAATTTATCGTGGGCTGATGTGGATTTCGACATTTACTCATTAAGTGGTGTCTCCTTTTATGGCCACATTAAACCCAAGTTCTACATCCTGCACTGGCCACCAACTGCTTTTCAGCTTGATTTAAGAGGTTGTTTTCCACTCATGAAATCCTTAATGGCCTGGGACCTGCCTAGAGAGGAGAAAGCTTCCCAAAACATTCTCAGGTTGCCCGCACTGCACTGAAGACCTTCAGCTTTAGGTCAGGTTCATCAGATTGCTGGTTGTATGAGGCCCTACATTTTGGGACTGATTTCCCCTCCAGGACTACTACAGTCAGTATTTATCAGTCTCATGGGAATGATGCAAGGTTTATTTTTCCCCTCCTTGCACAAGAAAGGCATTGGGTAGGGCTGGGCTGTGAAAGAGGAGGAAATTGCTGGGGATGGAGTGCCAAGTCAGTTGATCCAGTTGGGAAACACAGGTTCCTAATTAGAATTTCAGGAAACACAGAGGAGCACACCATAAGTGGAAGAAAGCAGGGAGCAACTCTTTACCTAAGAGGCATCCACTGGCCTAGTGTCAGTCCCTTTGCAGAGCAGTTCATCTCCTGAACCCACACTGCAGTTGTGGATGAAAGCACTCAGTTCTAGGCAGGTCTAAATCTACCAGGTTGCTGTTTTTGGAGAGGTCCTGAATTCTTGGCAATTTAAGAACATTTTGCTGGTGACCCATCACAGCAAGCAAAGCAGAATGAGGCCCACTGACACACCTACTGCCCTCAGGTTGGCCAACACGGGTTGAGATGAGCAGAGGCAGAAACAGAACCTTCAACCCATGTACAAGACCTGGATCCACCAAAAACAGCCCTCAGGCCCTTGCTCCAGTTCTCCCTTCATTGTACACCCATAGGTGCCAGGCATAGCCCAAAACTAAGACCCTCAAGATTGTCTCAGACTCTGCTTTGTTTGTAAAGTGGCTGCATAAAAGGAAGATGGCTGCAAGTGAAGCCAAATATTGTGGCCCATGGTTTGAACCTCTGACAACACCACATCCAGGAAAGCAAAGTTTTATTGCATCAGCATGTCACTTGTGAGGAGCTTTCCCATGGTTTCCATAATCTCCCACAGAGGCACCATCCATCATGCTGGCAGCCAGAGACAGCAGAGCCTCAGGGACAGAAGGAACTGGTACATTGCCTGGTCTGAACTCACAGTGGTGGAAAAGTCACCAAGAAGAATTTATTCCCATTCAAGCCACAGTGGGAGAAGGGCAATTTGGCCCAGGAGAGCACTGCAGCTCCAACACAACACACTGGACATAAGTTTTGGTGGAAGAAGGACCAGATCCAGACCCGAACATATCTGCTCCTGGGGCTCCAAGACAGCAAGGGCCATGCTAAACTACAGCTGCTGCTTTGGGAGGGGAAAGAGGAGCTGTGACAGTGAGAAGCCATGATGCCCTGGCAGGATGCAGCCCCTTGGGAGAAAGGAGTGGGGTCCAGCAGAAACCTGTTTTCAGCTCAGGGGTGGATACAGATCACCCCAGGGCAGCTTGTGACTGCTGGGGAGCCTCTGTTTCCATGGAAGATTCACAGGCACCGTGGAGGCATGGGCAGCTCCTGCCAGCACTGTCTGGGACAAGGTGAGAAAGGCAGAGGTGCAGCTACCACTGCTGCTCATAGGGGAGAGTAAAGGGAGATGACAGAGGGGATCGGGCTGTGGGAAACAGGGAGCTCAGCTGAGCCCCAGGGCTGGATGGAGACACCACTGAGGGCCATAGCAGAAACTGTAGTAGAAAATATAGTATGAAAAGCTTGGCAAGCCATCCCTCCCTCCTGCCTCATTATCCTCCTGCCTTCTGGCAACCTGGAGTTCAAAGACCTCTGGAGACAGCATCTGCATCCAAATCATCCCATTTCATGGCGACTATGAACTGTCTAATCCTTTCAAACCCATGAATACTTCTGGCCTTGAGAACATCCCACAGCAGAGAATCCCAGCACCAAAGAACTGTCTCTACCTGTCATTAGAACTCCCTCCCCACTTCCCTGCTTGGGAAGGGATGAGGCACCTGCTTCTTCAGCATGGAAGAAGGAAGTGAGGATGAGGAGCACCAGCAGACTCCCAGCATCTTTTATTCCCCACCCAGCCTAGCCAGCAAAGCACTGGAGGGGCTCAGCACTGCTGACTGGGGCAGAGCTGCCAGCAACAGGGTCCCAGCGAGGGGAGGGAGTTGCTGTGTGAGCACAGCTATGAATTTTGCACAGCTATGAATTTTGCACAGGCAAAGAGCAAGCCCCTAACCCTGAGCTATTAACATGTCAAGAGACACAGAGGAAAAGCTTTTCCTTTAATGAACGTTTCCTCGGTGAAGTCTGCACCCTTCGTAGGTGAAGCGATAGGCTTAGTCTAAAGATGGATTGGCCTACTTTACCTATTAACCACTTAAACTAATGTAATAAAGGCTCTCTTCATTCAAACAGCCCTAATCCCCAGCCCCACACAGCTCTGGAGCCTGGAATAAGAAGAGATACTAAGATGAACTCAGCCAGGCTGCTGCTTGGAGAGGCACTGGGCAGGGGATTTTATGGAGGCTTTTTAAGTGCAAACTTCTCCAATGTGAAAACTGGACCCAGAGTGAGATAAATTTACAAAGTGGGGATGACAGGTGGCCACATGGTAATCCAATCCTGAAGCCTAATGCCTTTTGTGGCAGCTTTTGTCTGCACAGAGGGGCTCCAGGCTAATCTGCTGCTATTTCTCAAGGAGGAACAGGCAAGGGGCCGGGGGGCAAGGGGACCCCCACAACCTGTTGCTGCATTATTTGCCACAGGTAGGACAGATCAGTGCAGGGCAGAGCACAGCAGTGGTGGCTGGTTTTATCCCCAGGGATGTCTGTTGGTCCCCCCACGCACCTCCTGCCATGGCAAACACCTGCTGGGATAAACCCTCCCGCTCTGCCGGAGCCCACGGCAGGGCTAAGCCTGGGGGGCTGCAGACACAACTGTCTGCCCGTGCTGGGGGTCACCATCAGGCTGCCCAGCCGAGACCCAACACACTCAGGTATCCTGCTGCCCAACAGAAGCCCCAGAGCTGAGCGGATGAGCTTTCCTTTCCAAGGAAGGTTTTGTGCTGGATATATTCCTATCCAGCACCTGGAGCCACCCAGCATCATTCTGGGAGATGTTCCCCCTGCTCCAACAAATTCAAGTAATGAGTCCCACAGGTAAATCTTAAAATCGGGTTGTCCTGTGATGCAGCTGCAGCAATGCCACATTCCAGTCTCAAACCCCTCTGCTCCCCACCACCCCACTTCCTCAATCCTATGTGCTTCCTCAGTTTCCCTTGGCAAAGGTGACAAAACTCTCACAGAGGAGATGGACAGCTGTGTACAGGGTGTTGAAAGAGCAAGAGAAGTTATGGTCAGGATAAAACACCACAGCACCTGGATGCAGCTATGAGAAGCAGGCTGGGGAGCACTCACAGCGGTCCCCACAGCAGCTCTGCCAGCAAATACAGCAAGAACCACCTTTAGTGCAGAATTTCTAGACTTTCCCCCCACAGCCGTTCCCTAGAAGCAAGGAAAGTACGGGAAATGGGAGGAAAAGCAAGTCAAACTATTTTGGACATCAGCCACATCCATGGTCCATAATCCAGAACCATTTGCTTTGCAGCCAAGCACTGCACACACAGAGCATCCAACCTATTTCTGGCCAGTTTCTACCCTATTCCTCACTGATGTTTCAAGAAGACAAAAAGTGATTCCTCTTCAGAAAACCAAATTTTGACAATCTGATTTTTTCTGGGGAAAGTGCCCCCCAAATCCTCCCAAAGGGCTGTCCAAGAAACTGCATACATTAGATTGAAAAATTATGGTGAGAAGGTGAATAGAAATACAAAAGGTAAACATCAAAGTTCTTCTCCCATCCTAGGGGAACATAGATTTTTTTAGCCTCCAGAGTAATGACAGAGGGTTTGAAAACCCAAGATGACACCAAGCTACAGTAGAGCCAGAACACGAACAACCCAGAACATGGTACAATTCCATGCACATGATGAATTTAAGATTTTTGCTGCATTTTTAATTTACAGGTTGGAAAGCAAACAAGCCCAGTGGTGCCCGCTTGGAACAGTTCTGAGGAACCAAGTGCAGAAGAGGAGGTGGATTAAAGCTGCATCCCCTCAGAAGTCGATGCTTTCCAGCCTGCTGCATCTCCCTCTGTCTTGTCCCCATCCCAGCATGGTCCTGTTCAACTTCACTCCAGTCAGGATCCCACTGAAGCCAAAGGGTTCATTTCACACCAGTCTATCTGTCCATCTGTCACTTTAAGTCAAACATTTTTAAGGAGGGCTTTACTGCAACAGCCAATTCTCACTCTAATTCCTGCTGTTTCTCTGCCTTTTCTCTCCTCCCCATCTCAGTAAATAAATTTAGGCCAAGTGAGCTAAATCTAATAACTCAAAAAAGAGCTGTAGACACCCAGTGAAGGATGGGGGTGGTACCTCCACTGGTGGCAGCTTTGCCTTCCAGCTCACACCCTCTGCCAAGGTGATACCCAGTGGTTCCCAGTTTCTGAGGCAGCAGGTTGCTGTCAGAAAGCAGGAAAATGTACAGTGCTGGTAGGAGCAGCCAGGGGCTGGATTAAAACCACACAGTCGTAGCCCCATACTGGCACCTGACAATGAGCAAGAGCTCAGAGATGCTCTGGTAATCAAAACCCCAAAGCATCACCAGCTCAGCTCCTGAGGCCACCACGCTGGTCCCATCCTGACCCTACCAGGCCCTTTTCCCTGCATGGCTGATCACATAACCATTGAATCCCAGCAATACTCCTTAAAAGTAAGAACCTGACCAGCTCTGGGAAAGACTGTTAAAGTAATAAAGCGTTTTAATTGCATCACAAACCCTGCCACCTGCATGCATGTCAACTGGCTTCAAAATTACCTTCTTGGCTTTGACTCTGCTTTCTGGTGGCAGTAGTGGGATGAGGGAATGAGGGAATGAGGGAAATAGAGGAAGACACAGAGAGAGAAGAAGCAATAGGAAATTCCTCTTTGGAGTTGTGAGTGCTTGCTGCTTTAATTATTTGATACATCATCTTACCAAAATTTTCCTTGACTTCAGCTGCTCTTGCACCGCAGACCTGTACAGTAGCAGGCAGTCTCTCCTCTTTTTATGACCAGAGGTAAGAGCAACATGTGTGCCTTTGTCTCGAGCAGGAGTCTGTTGTTTGGGTTGGCAAATTATACAACAATAAAAGGGAATGGCTGGGAACCAGCCTCGGCCTTTTTGAAATGGATGTAACCCTATCCAGCTCCGTCAAACACTCACCATGACGATTACACAAACCAGATGATGGGAATTAATGAACTTTGGGGGTGAGGAAGGAGTAGATGAAGGAGGAGGGAAAGAAGAAAAAAAAATACATTGGCCTGAAATTAATGTTTTTCTCAGTCTCCTTGCTCCCTGCCCCCAAATCTGCTAGGTGTCCTTCACTTGTTGGGGAGTTTTGGGGATTAAAGAAGGGAGAGGATGGTAATGGTGCATGAAGAGTCCCATTCATGAAGGTGCTCAGGGACTTCAGTGGGACCAAAGAGCCACTGGCTACGGCTGGCATCACCAGGTACCCCACAGGAACATGCCCTGGTCTGGCTGTGGAGTCTGGTCTAAGATCCTTTGATGCAGATAAAAAACCCCATCAAAGGTTCGGGGAGATGAGGGGCGTAGGCAGACGGCCCGGCCCTTTCGTCCCCACTCCAGGTGGCACAGCTGGGATGCACCAAATAGTCCTGGCAAATCAAAGCAAGCAGTGCCTCAAGGAGGGGGCAATATGCTGCTGCAAATACCAGGGTTTAGAGTCTTTTTTGGGTTTAGGGGTTAATTTTTTTTTAATAAAAGATTTTATCCACCTCTTCAAAAGTCACTGCATTCAAATTAGACCTAGGAGCCACTGCAGAGGCTTGACCCTCTCTATGCTGGGACATGGGGAGCTAACCCAGCCACAGAGCTGAGCAGACAGTTTGCAGCAGCATCCCAGCACCGACCTGGACAAAGCAGGGCCTGATGCATGCACAAAAGGGACAGCAATGGGTGTAATGAGCTCCACCAGCCCCTGCTGCAAAGGCAGCCTCCCACCCCGTGCCAGCCAAAACCCATCTCTCACCCAAATGCCTCCCCTACTACATGAGATTAA
This sequence comes from Oriolus oriolus, assembly GCA_013400235.1. Classification (NCBI taxonomy): domain Eukaryota; kingdom Metazoa; phylum Chordata; class Aves; order Passeriformes; family Corvidae; genus Oriolus; species Oriolus oriolus. Next base: position 348,763 of record VXBT01005524.1, read on the forward strand.
ATGAGTTAATTAGAAGCAGTCTCATAACCAATATACGACACGTTATCCCTACAGGGCGGCTGCCTTCTGTATCAAAGTGCCATATATGGTGTACCTTATAGCTGCAACCTATAGGGGAGGAATAACTTAGATCAGCACAACACTTGGTGCGAGTCTTGTCTGCACAGGACAGGCTTATGCTTTCACCAGGAAGCACAATAAAGAAGCACAGGTTCCACAAAGACTCCTGGGAGGATGATGGGTGATGCCACCATCACCCCTGGGACATGCCCGTTCCTTAGCAAAGGATGCAAAGGCATAAAGGTGGTCTTGGAGGTGGCTGATTGGAGAAATCCCCCTTCCCACCCAAGCTGACGCTCCATGCAGGGCAGCCTCTGGGAGGAAGAGTTCAAGGAGCTGAGACCACCTTGGAAACTTGGGAGAAGTGCATCCTCCCTGCAGCTCATCATGGATGAGCTCACAGAGTGCAGTCCTCTCCTTGTGGTCCTCTCCTCTCCTGGGGCCTGGGGATTTCCAGCCCTGGCTAGAGGAGGGAAAGGGCAGAGAAAGCTGTACCCTACTGCTTTCCCAGCCTCCATCCAAAATCAGCTCCAAAGGCTCTCTTTTTCCCGATGCACTCCATCTGCCTAATAATCCTCAGTCGATCTCCCTTCCAACCCTGTGTCTTGGTGGCTGCCCCATTCCTGTAAGTGTTCAAGGCCAGGTTGGATGGGGTCCTGAGAAATCCAGTCTAGTGGGTGGTATCCCTGCAGGGGGTTGACATGAGAGGATATTCAAGGTCCCTTCCAACCCAGGCCATTCTATGATTCCACCTGAACCTCCACACACACAGCCCATCCAGGCTCCTGGCTTTGCTCATTTTCACCAGCCCCTGCCCTCACACCATAGCCTCAGTCCTTGCACCATCACACCAGTCCATCCCTCCCTCCGTCTCCAGCCTAGCTCTGAGTCTGGCGAGTACCATACCTTCCCCCAAGAAATCTCTTTGCCAGGCTGAGGACTCCCAGGCTACTTGGTCATTCCTCAAACAGAAATTCCTCCAGCCCTACAGAACAAACCCAAAATGTTGCCACTGTCACTGGGTAGATCATGCACCAACTGAACACAAGCTGCAGGGATGTGGAGCTTTCTTTGGGTTAGGAAGGACCAAATTTCCAATTATTTTTGCACCTCTTACCCAAATAACAGCATGAGATGTTACAACTGCTAAGCAAGAACTTTCCCTCCTCCTTTGCTGGAGCCACTCAAGATATTCATCAATGTCCCCAGTTCATTACACAGGCCCTCCTCTTCTCTTTATGTAAACAAGGAAGCCTCTTTCTACTCCCCATCATACTTAAAAGCTCTGAGCTTCCACTAAATAATTATCTTCACTGAGGGCAGAGGAGCAGCACTTTACATATCAAAGAGCTGCTTTGGAGGGATTTACAATAATTTAAGATGAAGTGGTAAATATTCTATTCACTCCAGTTCATCTCCAGTAGTAATTATAATCCTATTAGCAAAGTCCCAAGAAAGTGACTGCATTATCATCTAGCGAGCATCTATGTGGATTTCTTGGACGGGTGGGATGGGGGAGGCTATGGGCAAGTAAAGAAGGAAAAGCAACAAAAGATGCAATTTACAGCATCTCCCTTCCCCCAGCAGGATTTGGGCTCCATTGTCCTGATGCTTCAATAGTGCTTTGCTCTGAAAATAAGAGCTTTTGAGCGCAGTAAGGGGGTGGGGTTGAAATGAGCATCTTATTCCTCTCAGTCACCCCCTCTCCCCTTTCATAGCCGAGGGTCCACCCGGTGCTGTTCCTGCAGCCCCTGGCCAGCGGCAGTGCCACAATTAAAGGCTAATTGCTGTTCATGGGTGAGTTCTTTAGAATATTGCCTAGCATCACTGGGCTGTGCTGCCCACTGGTCAAGTCATGTGAGATTACTCTAATCTGTCTCCGTTTCAACCTAAAAGGACAAAAAGACTGGTTTTGTTTAAAAACAGAGTGGGGAGAGGGAAATTCTGTGAAACTCATGATTTAAGGGGGAAAAAAACCCTGAACTCAGCAGGAAACATGACTGAGCTAACTGGCAAACTGGGACTAAAGACCCTTTATCAGCAGATTGCAGTGCCAACTGTCTACATCACACTGTGTTTTACTCCTGCTCCTTGTCACCTCTTCATACACCCCGTTGGAGTGTTTAACTGGAATTTATCCCTGCAGGAGTGCCTCAGTTGCACCAGTGTAATCCTCTTCCCTCTCTTCTGGCACCTGGAGACCACTAGCGTGAGTCCCCAGCACTTCTACCAGGAGCAGGCATCTCAGTTCTGCTCACTCTGGGAAATCAGCAACTACTCCAGAGCTGCACCATTTGCAGGCTTGGAACAAGCCAAGATTACTCTCACAGTGTGCAAGAGTTTATTGCAAAGCAGTAGAAATATTTTTCTCAATAAATTAAATAGACAACAGCCTGAAAGGGAGGAAAGAGGAAGAATTTTAAGCATCCGGAGAGACTTCCGTGCTTAGAACTCATTCCTGGTAAAAAATAAATTCTCTGGACTGCCTCTGCATCTTACTCTTTCGCAACCAGAAAGACCAGCAATTTCTCCTCCCTCAAGAATTTATAGCCTAGAGTTCACATTATGTGTACTAATCTCCTACTATGCAAAGATTTGATAGATCCACTTATGGACTCATTGCAAGACAAAACTCTGCTTTTGAGGAGTGCTGGTTCAACACATCCTTGCACCAGAGATGTGAATTCTTGAACTCAGCTTTATTTAGGTAGCACCAATCCTGCCCTCATGGGAAGCTGAAACCAGTATCCAGACCAGGTCAGCACCTGCAAGTGCAGAATGGCCTTGTCCAGAAAACAGTGAAGTAAGAGAGTTAGGGTCTGGAGTTATTGGCTTAATTGCAGAGAGAAATAAAGACAAAACCCCCACGGCCCTTGCAAGGCTTTTGCTAGCTCAGAGTAGGCCTGAGCGAAGGAAGCCTGGTTTGGAAGAGGCTTAAAATCAAATGAAGAAATCATAATGGTGGGACACCCAACACACATCCATGGTACTCAAGTGACAGGAGGGTCTCCTGCAACAGAGGATGTGGGACTAACACAGTCCACACTAACACAGAGACTCTGATCTCAGGTGTTTGGCTTCAACTCTATCAGGAGAACAACTGGGCTGTTCCCACAAGTCCCAACCAAAGCCCACTCCTTGCTGTAAGCTTCCTTGCCCTGCAGTAGCCACCCCGTCACTTCCAAGAGGCATCAATGCCCACTGCTCACACCACAGCCTCTTCCCTCTCACCCCTTCCCTGCCACCAAGGCTCAGGCACAAATCACCAGTGTGGCAGGAGCACCAGCCAGTACTGGTGGTACATTCAGCCGTGGAGTCCTTAGCCCCAAACAGCTCCCACACCCACCAATTTGCTCTCTTAATTGTAGCAACAGCACTAATCCTCTTGAAGATGTTGAACCACCCCAGGCACTGCTCCTCACAGGTCTTTAAGACATCTCTCTTCCTCCTAGGTCTTGGGAAAGTGCTTCCTTGCAGCAAAGGGAGCAATATCATCAGGTTAAGCCCTAGAGANTACAGCCTGTTGGCTTTCTGGTGCTGTCCCAGGAGCACCAGGTGTTTCAGGAATTAGATGCCCAAACCAAGTAGCACCACAACTCATCCAAGGGTCAAACTACCCGTCACTGCACATGGAGCAGAACATCCTGGCCCATCCCACCTGTGACACCAGAGCACCCTGGGGCTCCTGCCCCTGGCTAGGACACCAGGAGGCATTCCTAATCCAGGTAGCCCACAGGAGGTTATCCCACCAACCTCATCCCTACGGTACCTCCTCTTCCAGGTCCTGCTCCAGTGACTTGTTTTGCTGTATGCTGGAGGTGGTGAGCCCAGCGAGCAGGGTACACCTCAATTTGGACCCAAAGGGCACATCTGGTGTAATCAGTGCAGGGGACATGGTCCCATCTTGTACCCCCCAGTCATCTGTATGGCAGCAACACATTGCCACACTGTTTCTGTAGCCATGCTGCAATAGGGAAGTTTCCCAGTCTCCCAGAAAATAAGTCGGTTCAAGAGAAACAACCCCTGGTTTGGGCCATTCTAGGGTGAGGGTCCATGCCAGTTATATGGATATAGATTTTTATGGCACACACTCATAAATTAACTTTCTGGTTAAGTAACCATGTAGTGACCATGGCAGCAGCCTCTCTCCAGATGGCAAAAAGCAGCTGAATGTGAGTAGCCAACCCTGGTCCACCACAGCTGACACTCACAAACACCTGACAAATTTCTATGCAGGAGTGCACTACAAGGAGATGAACTTCCCAGGCTTTGCCTCTCCTCTGGGGCACTGCCAAGTCACCACATTTCATCTGCTCCAACTCTGCTAGAAGGTGGGGAAAAAAACCCCAACCCACATAGCAAAGAGCCAACCCCTAAAGGAAATACAAGTCAACAGCCACTCCAGCAAGATGTGGGTAGGACCATGTTCCACTAATGCAACCTTCATAAATCACAGCCCTGCTGAGAGGTCTTTTGTATTTTCCCCAACACAGAAACAAATGCCCTAATCTGTGTGCCTGCACACAGGTCATGAGTTACACTGATAATATTGCCCTTTGTCAAACACCTGAACGAGTGGCCCAGCATTTGCACAGGGAGGACTTTGTTTGCCACCCTGACACACATTTCTCCTAATTAAGCCCAGCCTTCCTGCTCTGGGGCTTTACAGCCATGATTAGGGAAAAAAGCCTCCTGATAAACTTTGGAGACCTGAGCAATACCCCAGCTCTCACCCTTCAGGTCATAACCAATGCTGGGGAAGTATTCCCAGTGATTTGTCTACCCTTGGGGTGAGACATGCCAAGGTCAGGCTTAAACCACTGTGCTGAGTTAGAGCCCTAAAAAGGGACTGGTGGCAGCTTTGCTCCTGCTCCTCTTCCTCACCATGGACATAACAAAGCAGGGAGGGAAGCAGGGACACTTCTTCATTCACCCACCAGCACTTCCCTCCGTACACTGACAGCCCCTGGAACATCTTCCACGTCACATCTGAACCAGAGGCCACTAGCTCTTCCACAGCACGTGGGAAGGGATCTCACAGGGTGGCCAGGCCAGGCTTGAAACAAACCTTGAGACACATTTACATCTACAGTTTTTCAAAAAAGCCATGCAGGATCTCCAGGAATTCACTTTCTGCACCTAAAGCGATCCAAAGCATCCAGCACCATGTGAACAGCAGAGACCTTCGAAACAACAGCTCAGAAAACAGCCAGCTTTCCATTTTCATGATGAAAAAAGAAAGGGCAGAAGAAAACATAACTTTCTGATTATGTACACATGATCCACAGGCCACGTAATGCTGACAAGGTGCTGCCAAACCTCAGCTGCGTGACCCCACCTGCCTCTTCAGCAACATCCAAACAAGCCTTGAAACTGTACCGAGGCTTCTCCTCAACTGTGGTAAAGGCAAGGGGATGCCCCTCTGACCATCAGAGGACCTTCCCAGTGGCCGGTAACAGCAGGGAAGAACAAACCCATCAGAGGAAAACCGGGAAGTTGCTCAACCAACCAAGCATGTCCTGTACTCACCAGCTGCTCATTAGCCTCAGCATCTCATGGAGTGGGTCAAGAATTTAAAATTGGTTTAGACTTTACTCCCAGCTGAGACACCTAATAAACTTCTGAAAGTCTCCTGCTTCCTTCTCAGAAGGGAGGGGTGGCACCAACCACAACCTAAACCATCAGTAATCTGGGCACTGGCCAGGTCAATGTGACCCTCATTGGGATGAGCTAATTTTGCCTCCCACTGGAACAAAAGGCCTGGCAAATTAATACACCAGTGATCCTCTCAGTACTGATCCCTAAATGCATTTTAACACAAATGGGATTGTCACCTCAACTCATTTGTTAATGGATTTGTGATCCGCACTCATAAAGGAGTGGCACTGGAAATTAAGATCTCTCCATGGTAAACAGACCAGGGCAGTGAGACATTTGTCCAGAAGGAGATTTTTTCTACCAACATCTCTAGTCAGGTCAGGATGAACCTCCTGACTCTCCCCTCCCTTTGACACTTCACATCAAACATCAAAGGCAGAAAATACAATTAATTTCCAGGACAAAACCCCAGCATGCCCATTGAGGCAATCAGGCTGCAGGTTTGTGGTGCCACCGCATCCTTGGGTCCCCAGTGACACTGCAGGACTCGGGGTAGAGCAGAAGGAACCAAACCAGCCTTGAGAAGGGGAGAAATTCCCAGTGAAGGAGGGAGACAGGTGCCAGTTAGGGAAACATGAAGGAGAAGGTCTGTCTGCAGATTGCCTTTCTGCCCAGTCATTACCTGGGATCATGGCGTGGTCATAAACAGTCAATGAAATCCAGCCAAGAGCTCTTTAAAGAGCAGGCTCAGCTGGTGGAGATGCTCTGCTGCAAGTACAACAGATGCAAAGCACTGCTTCTCATTAAAAAGGTATTCACATAATTAGAGACTTCACATGGCCATACCAATGATTTGATCTAGTCCAGAGCACTCAGGCAGTATTTAAGAGGGCTCTTCCCTGCTTCCCACTTCTGACAGCTTGGGTTGTCTTTGTGTGTAACCCTGCCATCTCCTCACACCCCACACACTGCGATGGCAGGTCCAAGGCTATGATGACAACCAGGAAGGACCTTATGAGCAAAATTACTCGTGCCAAAGCCCATCAGCAACCTCCAGCATCCAACCCTGCTTTCACTCAGAGCCAATTTCCTTCTAGAGCCAGACATGGGGCTGAATTATCCCCAAGTCCTTCAAGCTCTTCTACATAAAGAGCACTGAGGGCCAGTCTGCCAAGGCCTTAGAGCACAACCCAAGTGAAATGACTTTTCCCTGAACACTGAGGACTCTGAATGACAGCTATTGTTATTCAGATTAAACCAAGTGTCAGATTAACAAATCAATGGGCATAAGAGATATAAAATGGGTGACCATTGAAGCTTTTCAAATACCCAAACATATGGAAGAACCAAATGTGAATTGTAATTGACTCACCCACACCTTTGATCTCTACGCCCTTGGGTTCTCAAAGAGACAGCCCAACCCCCTCTGACCCAGGCTGAACCGGTCTGGGACTCCATTGTGAGCCTCACAAAGTCTTTTCTCTGCCTCTATCCCCTGGATGTAGATGCAGCCTGGTGCTTGAAAAGTGAGAAAAGCCAACTCTGCCTTGGAGGGCCAGGGAGCTGGAGATGGACAACCTGCACTACCAAAATGCAACCTCTCACATGGAGCCCATCACCTCGGGCATCTCCTCCACCAGTCCTCACTCCTGGTGGTGGCCCTCAATCAATTGGACGTGCACAAGGAGATGGCCTAGGAAGCAGCAGAAGAGGATCCAGAGCAAGCATGGGCAGCAATGGTGCCCACTCCCCCACTGCTCCTGGAGCTGGACATGAGATCTCTTTGGTTTTCAAGGATTTCCCTGTGCAAAACAAAACCAAGGATCAGACTTTGCTGATTGGTTCAGAGCATGCATATAGGCATGTGGGCTGGTCTGGAAGAGCTGGAAGCTGTTCTGCTCTTCTCCAACTGCCTCAACAGCACATATTCATTTATGCTTGATTAAGAAATCTGATTTTTAATTTTCCCTAAGATGTTTCCACAGCTACATTGAAAATAACACAGAGCTTAAATAAACATTATCCTTAAATTTTTACATTTGGAGTTTGGAGAGAGTTTTAACCAGTTTTAGATAGAAACATGAGAAAATAAATAAAAGAGCATTATTGATTTTGATACCATACAAACCTCAGGTCCCCAGGAGTCACAAGTCAAGCAATTGTTTGGGTTTAGTTTCAAGCCTCATTGCAAACTTAAGTTTCTGTACTTCTTCCAGGAAACCCAGCCCAGCTTATTCCTCCCCCGCCATTCTGCAAACGCCACACAAACGTGTCTTCGGGGAAGTTTTGAACCCCACGCTGTAGCTTCCCCATGTTCCCCACGACGGGAAACAAGCTGTCCAGCTTAGCTCTTGCTATACTGAGTCTCAAAGCAACAGGAACTTTGGAACCCCTGTTACTGAAGGCAAATGCCAGCAGCTATTCCCAGCATCAGGCACCACCACTGAGTAAAGTGATTCACTCTGGGAGGGCAGAGACTTGGCATATGCCCTGTCCTCCAGCACCAGGAGGAGAGGGTTTGATGGGGGAACTGCGTGAAGCAGAGCAGGCATTGCTCTGCCCCTATCATTTTTGGGCTCCGACCGAGCTGTGCAGCTGCTTAACCCAGCTGGTGAGCCCTGCTGGAATAGCCAAGCCTGCGACAACTGCAGGACTCGCCCGCAGAGGAACCCCAGAAGAGGAAGACTATGGGGAGGAAGGCGGAGAAGAGGAAACTCACAGGCACTTAATCTGCTTTAGGACCACATGAGCTTTCTGTTTATATATAGCCTAATTAATTATTACACTGCATTGAGCAGTTTGACCTCGAAATCATCTCTAGGGGAAGGTAGCAGTGGCAGCGCAGCCAGGGCAGCCAGCCAAGGCTCCGGTGTGTGCCTAGACACCTGCGTGGGGCTGGTGGCTCCTCCTGCACGTCCAGCTGTTCGGGCAGCACCAGCCTGTAATTACCAGGCTTCGGAGCAGACAGCAGCTCCTGGCCCCTCTCGGCTTGCAGCAAACCCAGGTTGAAACCCTAACCGGCTATTCCACTTCTGCTTTGGCAAGGCTGATATCTTCTCCCAAGGCTTCCTTCCCTGCTCAACACCCCATATTAGCTATTCCCTCTGCTTTTCCACATGCCATGCAGACAGCCCAAGGCTCATTAGTTACCAGACCAGCTCAAGGGGGAAATTAAAAAGGGAAAAAAAAAAAAAGGTTACAAGCTTTGTGTTAAGTTGCAACAAGTTCAGTGCATTGCACTGGGAAAAAGGAAGGAGATGGGCTCTGCTAAGTATGTCCTCAAGAACAGGCAGTTCCCAGGCTGCCTGGCTTTTTGCAGCTCACTTTGGTTAGTCCAGCCATAGTGAAGTCAGAGCAGGAGCCCAGGGATGCTCAGAGACACCCAGACATCTACCACTGCCCCACTGGTCCCAGGTGAGACTCTCATGAGCTTGTCCCATTCTAACCCACTTGGGGAAGAAGGGAACCCCCCAGCACTCTGGAGACTGGCTCCAATTTGGCACAATTCACTAAACATGGCACCAGAGATGTGTGCAGGGGGTTCAGAGCAGAGGCACAGCACCTCAGAGTCAGGTATCACGTTTGCTCCAACATGCAGAGACACAGGGCACAGCACAGTCACAGGGTCCCTCTGCAATTCACATTTAGCAACAGCATTCCCAGCCCTGTGTACAAACCAGCTGAGGACTGTATACAGCCACTCCAGGACTGAAGGGCTGGGACACACCTCCTGTTTACTTCAACACCTCCTGATTTCCTTTCAAGTCTAGCACACCTTTAGAAAAACAAACCAAAGGCATGCCAAAGCTGCAGGCCTTGCCAGTTTTTAAACAAATATTTAATAGCTCAGGGAAGCAGCAAAGCACCTTATGAGGAAGACGCTGGGGTTTCGTCCTCCCCCTAGTGACAGGAGGATCCATGCTCTGAGCCTGCTCAGCCGCCGTAGCTCCTGGACCCCATTCCGAATCAAAAATACCACTGCAACTTAACCCCCGTGCAATGCGTTGCTCATGTTCAGTTGCCCCTTCACTAAATGAACACTTTTCCAAAGATTTCCTATGCCTCCCTGTGCCACTCACCCACACCTGAAGTTTTAAATTTTCAAGTTTCAAGACTTTCAAGCTTTAACACAAGTTTGCGTTTGATAATCGAAAGAGGCCGAGAGCTCCGGGCCTTAATATAAAGCTAATCAAGCTGCTTTATTGAAGTTCATAATTGCAATGGATTTCGGTTTCTGTGAGGATGCTTTCTGCACAGTCACATGGATACACACTGAGGGTCTGATCTTGGAACCCCTCCCTAGGCAGAGATTTGGACTGCATTAAACACAGTCACATTTGGGGACCTGGTTCAGTCTCTGTCATCACATGCTGCTGAAGATTTGTTTCCTCATGAGAACCAACTTCCCATGTGGAAAAGTGTATTTTTTTAAAGGGAATTGGTGTAGCAGAATACAGTCACGCTCAGTACTGTGGGACCATGTTTGTGGCAACACAGGATTTGGCGTTGTGTTTGCTTTTAGGAAGGATTTATCAAATGTACACATCCACCTATAACATTATACATTGGTATATAAAATGAAAGACCGCGCACAGTAATTCTCCCTTTCTTCTGGAAAAGCTGCCTGCTGCACTGCCAGGAATGCGAAGTCTGTGCCAGTTCCAGGGAAAGGTTACAACTGCTCACTTTTATTATAAACCAGCCACTTTGGTGGATTCGCAGAAATCCCCAGCAGTACCAGCAGAGAAGACCAGCCAATTACAGCTCTGACCTATGGAATTTCAGCAGGACAACACTCACAAGAAGACCAAAACAAGGGAGGATGACCCCCACCAGCACAGGCATAGCAAAGCCGGGCTCTGTGGGTGACACTGTACAAGCCACATGGAGGGCAGGGTCAGCCACACAGTTCTGCATCCCAGACAGGCTGCAAAATAAACTCTGGGTCAGACCTGCTGCCAAATAGAGCCATGACTCCCCTTGATGCCAGGGCTTGGTCACACCATCCCTCGGTAGAGATGTTCTTCCTCCCTCTGTTTTCTGTACGGAGAGGAGAAAACAAAACTGCTGTAGAAGCAGGCTAGTTCCAGGGCGTTTCCAAGGAGGTTAACACAGATGTAAAGCATTTAGCAGAACCTGGAATTATTTTTCTCTAAATAAAGTTCCCCCAGCCACCACGTGGCAGGGCACTGCCATGCTCACATATCTTGACAGAAAAATTTTAAAAATGGAATTACTCATTTACTAGAAATCAGTGTGAGCTCTGCCAGCAGCACCTGTACACCTATTTTCCTCTAACGTTCCCACCAACATCATCTAAAGTCCCAAACACCCAAGTTTTTGGTCCTCTCTGATGATTCTTGTGGTCACAGAGCCAGAAAGAAAGGTCAGGCAGCCAAGCAAGCCAGCTCACAGCTCCCACAAGTCCCTCCTCACCTCTGGACCTTCCCAGTACAAGGGCACCACATGCTAAATCATCATCATGGAGTTCATTTTCCTCCTCATTCGGTGCTATTCTAAAGAGGAAAACCACCATGGGGAATGCTCAAAGCCAGCATGGCACCAGGAGAGGTTGTCTCATTTGGATCACTGTTACGAAAGGACTAAGGTACACTGCACACCCCAGCCAAGCAGACCCTGCTCTCCCTCGGTGGAGACAGAGGGACTGTGCTCCTGACCTCCATTTCTTCCCCTCATCTGACCCATAGCACAATATGGCCCTTCCCACTTGTCTCCGCGCATCTTCCAGCCACCTCCAGACTGGGAGCAACTCCCTGATGGCAAAGTTACACCACCAGTAAACGCCTGTCCTGAATTCACCCCACCTTTCCTCTAAGCCTGCTGATAATCAATATGTTTCATCACAGGACCCATTGTTTCCAGTAAGCTAAGATAAGGTCCATTTACTCCATTGCCTTCTGGCTTCTGCTGGGCTGAGCACCTTTAAAAAGCACATGGTGTTTCTTGCGACCTAATTAAACACACAGCAAGCTGCTGAAAGACCTGGAATTGCAACGGTGAGGGCAAGCCCTGGTACAGTCATCAACAGCAAGTCAGGACCCAGCACAGCACTTAGCTGACTGTTTCACACAAACCAAGGAAGAAGCATCTCCAGCCTGTCCTCACACACCACATGGTGACAACAGGTAGCAGTCGATAACCCCTGACCCTCTAATTACACCACTGAGACAACATGCCCCACTGTTTGTTGTTCTTTGAACCCATATGTTACCCATCCCACATGGCCCTGGCCCATTCATTATCCCCTGAACCCATTGGTCACCCATGGTCACACCACCAGGAGACATGAATCCCATGCTGAATGATCACTAAATTAGACTTCTTCCCAGCTGGGATGGATAAATAGCCCCAAACCCAGGCTCAAGTGAACAGAGCAGCTCAGCAAGAGGGGCCCGAATACAGGACAATCCTATCATCAGGCAGATCGGAAACACAGCTCCAAAGAACAGTGGTTCAGATTGAGTTCCTATAGCCACTGCACCCAGGGCTTGCTGGATGCTTTTAGAAACAAAGCCTTGCCTGGAAGTGCCTTGAGATATCCAGCGTTCGGTGTGTGTTACAGACATCTGCCACGCCCCACTTGAAAAGAAAAAAAATAATAAATCCCAAACCCAGAGCTGAGCCTGTGGGTTTTCATTCCCATCATTGTCACGCCAAGGAGCACAATGCTCCCCGGCAGGCCATGCGGTCCTGCGCTAACACGATTAGCCAGGCAGATCCACCATCCGCACCCGTCACCCCCAACGCTTGGTCAACTTTGAAAAGTTCAGTAGCTCAACAGGTGAGGCCATGAAACCCGATCACAACAGACAATGTCATCCCCCCCAGCGTCGTGCTGGGAAGAACTTGTCACGTGCGTCATATCGGGCAACATGCTTGAAACAGAGCAGTGCACTGAAACCCCAGCAACACGAATAATCTTTGCCATCTGTTTGAACAACTCAACCCTCCTCAGATCTAAAGGAATGATCCCATGCAAACATAAGGGCCTTGCTGACTGATTATAACAGCCCAGCCCTTCTTTTTTGGGGCCATTTTCCTCTCAGCATTACACAGCAGCTCAGGACATGTCATAGGGAGTTGCTGCAGTGGCCAAGGGGGCACTGAACTCCATGCACATTCTGAGGGGACCATTAAAAGTCCCCACTTGCTTAAGCACAACACCGTGCAAGGTCAATAGTTGAGTTCTAAAATTTTTTTCACATCAAGAAAAGAAAATCTCAATACCAAAATTGTTTGGCAAACACAGAGAACACAACTGTGCTTTAGGAGATGCTTGTTCCAACCCAGCACAGCTCACAGAAATGCAGAGGAGGAACCAGTCTTTGCTCAGATGCAGTCATTTGCACCCTAAGTCCAGTTGGGAGTATCAGGACTGTTCCCAAACTTCCTGGGGGCAACGAACCGCGGGACACTCAGCAGAAACCAACACACTGAGTTTTGCAAGCACCTGGTTCTGTCCGTGCTTCCGGGTCCATGCCCTGCTGGGGAGGCAATTAAGCAGCAAGGTATTAAACCTTCACTAAAGCTGAGATTATAGAGAATGGCCAAACACAGGGGCAAAATCCTGCCTTGCTCAAAATATGGTTCATCAGGGCCTTCACCCCGAACTTTTAAGCATAATTTCCTTATTCTTTCCTTGCTCCCAGCCTGGCCGATTGCAAGCACCAGCTTGTATCCCCACACATTCCTTGGGGAAAAAAAGGGAGGCTCACGGGGAAAAATAAAAAAAATAAGGAAGTTTCTCCCAATTCAGGAATTGCTGTCAAGCAGCACTTTGCACACTAAGGTCCAAGCAATTTGGGAGTCTAAGAAATGCGTGTTTGAAACAGTTTATCACACCACCAGACCATGGGGCCTGATCCTGCTGATCCAAATCACCAAGTCTCAGCAAGCAGAATGAATTAAGGCAACTTAGCAGTAGTGGGAAGACAAAGCACCAGCATTTTAAGAATTTCCCATAAAAAAAGAACAAAAAAGGACCAGGCCTCCCTGGTGCACTGCTAGAGTCAGAGGAGCTCAGCCTAGCCCTGCTGTCACGGTTACAGTTGGCACCACAGCACAGGGGCTCCTAGCAGAGAGCTACAGACTCAAAATATAAATCAGTGATGTTGAGTAGGGCTGGCAATGCCCAGCCCAAGGCAGGAGGGACTGGGCATTACAGCCCACTGGGCTGAAAAGAATAATAAAAAAGAAAAACCCAAAGCACATAACGCTAATGACACAATCTTTTTTTCTTACAATAATTATAGGACAACAGGCTTTCAAGTCCCTAGGACATTTCAAAATGAATCATTGTTGAATCAAATGAAGAAAATAATAAAAGAAATTCAACAACTGATTTTCTAGGCTTGCAAGAAACACTTCTTCCCTCCCCACCAAGCCCTACAGTAAACCCCAAAGAGAACAACGACATCCCTGCAGGCTGCTCAGCCAGACACATGCACACAGGCTGTGGAGCTGAACTCCCTACTGCCGCAAAGAGGGAACTTCTCTACCAACTTGAATCCAAAAATTCAAGGCACTTCATGAAATTGGTTTGCAATAGTGGCTGGATCCCGTTTCTCCTCTGTCATGGTTCATATTTTCACTAGAAGCAGTTAACATGCTGTATTCATTACGGGGGGGAAACCCTGCAATGTGCGTACAGAAGTTATTTCCACCAAATTTCGGTTATCTCACTATTAAAAAAAACCATATAATTTTTCCTGTTTTCCCCCTGGTTTTTGGGAATGGTACTCAGACAGCTTGATGCTGATTTACATTGCACACAAAGGAAACAAACCAACAGATTTCATTTCACTTGAGAGAAAATGGAGTAAGGAACAAATTTGTGTTCCCTTTTTCTAAAGTTATTTTTGATAGATGAAAACTTCAGACTGAAATAAGTAGTTAAACAGGATTAATCACAAACACTCCCAAAAATAAGAATTCATCAAGCTAAACAAGTAAATCTGTGACGCCTCTGCATCTTGAAAATCTGAAAATGAAGATTTTGGATGGCAGGAACAACTTAAACAAACAAAAACTCGTAACAAATATAAACGAATTTAGCCAGTCAGCTAAAATACACTTTAAATGAGACGTGGGTCAAAAATTATATCTTCGTCTTTTCAAAGCCAGGCAATTTGATTCACACTGCACTCTGGGTGCTGAGGACACAGCAACTCCCTCAGTTCCAAAATTCAGTTGATTTCAGCATAAGCATCTGAAAAACAGAGATGAGGCTTGTCCAGCTCACTGCATGATGCTGACACCACGCACCTTTTATAGCCTCTTAAATCCAACTGTATTGAACCACTAACAAGAAAATATAAACACATCTCCTTATTGATACTAAGACAATAAATAAAAGCCTCATTAGGTCTGGGAGAAATAGGCATGTTCTTGAAGAGTGCTGAAGATACACTGAAGTCAGCAAGAGCTTGGAGTTACTACTATATCAGAACTGACTTCTAATGACAAAATTTTTAGGAACCAACTTCTGCATCTAATTCTAATTAAGTTAGAAATAATGCACAATATATAACAACTTGTCTTCTGGTTTTCATCTTCCCCCAAGCATTTTGCATTATTTAGTCCCCCCTAACTGACCCAGGTCCCAGTCCCACAGCCAGACACACTCCCATCTTCGGGGTGAATCACACCCGACTGATTTTAAGACTTCCAGCATCACTTACTCTTGCTGCTTGAAAGCATCAACATTCAGACCTCAAGATTTGTCGGATTTCAGCCAAAACAGCCCTTTTGCAAAGATACTAATGAAAAACTACAGTGTGTTTGCAGGGATAGGGCCCGCATTGCTTAAAATTCAGCAGCTGATAAGGCAAAACTTTAGGAAGTTAAACACAACTTTGATACCTGTTCCCCAAATTTAAAAATAATGTGTATCCTTTAAATATTGGCTTTCACCCATTACATCTGGGATAACAGATTAACTCAATCATAAGCATTATTCTCCCCTTCTCCCTTTCCACCTCTTACTTGTAAAAGATTAATCAACCATTTTATGGTCTAATTTAGGTGCCTAATTAAAAACAGAGTTCAACACATACAACACCATTTTGCTAATAAATCCTGACAGGTTTTCTGCTCTGTTATATGCAAGTTCTCCTTCAAAATGCAAGATTAATAGTTTTTTAAAACTCAGCTGAATTTACAAAGGTTTCATTTGGGCTGCTGTGGGACAACATACTACATCCTCCACCGAGATGACAGAATTTCCTAAAACGAAACAGCTTTCAAAAATTACTTCCTCCTCATCAGATCTTATCCTGCACTCATTTCACTAACTGCTGAGGGATGGCAACATTAAAAAATAAGAGGCATAAACCTAATCGAACTTGCCGGGTGGGAGTTTCAAGACTACAAAGAGGTTACAATTCGTAACTTCACAGCTCCCATCTAGCTTCAAAGTTTCCATCTCTGCTCCTTTAGCATTCCTGTAAACACTCAGTAGAAAGACATATTCAAAATACTCCTGATAAAGGAACTTCAGTCGGAAAAGGGTGAGAAAGGTACCGAAACGGGGGTCGCCCTCGCTCAGTGTCCGATCGCGCTTCTCCTCCGCACCCACCGCCGCCCGCTCCGAGCGGGCGAGCCGAGCGAGCGAGCCCACCCACACCCAGACATCCCGCACCGGGCTGCTCCCCGAAAAATCACTTAGAATTACATCCATCCTTACAGGATGCAAGCCAAAAAATTTTTAATTTTCTCCCAGTCCAAAGGGTTCATCCCATTCCCGACGCGCCCGTTACCCACTACAGCTCACACCGCTCCCGCAGTCCAGCGCCGGGCTGGCGATCGCGACCTCGGGCAATCGATCAGCTCCAGAGACGATTACGGGGTAGGAGAAAGTTAACGGAGAGGGAACGCAGGGAGCGAGTGAGGAAGTTTTATCTGGAACGTGGAGCTGACGCCTGCCAGTCCTAGCTGCCGCCGCGCTCCCGGAACGGGTCAAACCCCCTCCAAACGCATCAAAAAAATTCCCAAACGGGTAAACCCTCCCCACCTCGCCCCCCCCACTCCCCCCTCACAAAAGGGGAAAAAAAGAAAACGGGTTAAATCCCACCCCAATGGGTAAAAAAGACCCTAAAACGAAACGGGGCAAAAACCCCGCAAATATACGGTCGCTGAGCGCACCGCCCGCCAGCCCGTGCAGATCCGGGAGACACACCAGTCATCCCCCAGCAACACCCTGAGCTGGGGGAAAAATAAACGCTCCAGCAAAAGATTTGGAAGTACAGCGGAATAAGAGTGTTTAGAAATACTAAATTAATATGTAATCTTTATATAAAGATTAAATATGATTTAGCTCGCCTAAAACCTGCAGACGCCCCGCCGCCGCCTGGGCTAACGGGGAGCGCAAGTTGCGCTGGCTTTATTATATTTTTAGAGTGGTGTTTTTTTCGAGGGAAAGCATTTAGCGGAACCTTTACTCTTCGCCCCGGGCGCTCCCCAGCTTGCTTCGGAGCTCGGGGCGGCCGCACTCCCGCACCGGGGCGGGCGAGCGCAGGACGGCGGGGAGCCCTCTCAACCCCGTCCCGCCGCGGGGCCGCTGCCTGCCGCGGTCCGGCCCGTACCTGTACCAGGCGAGTCCCCGCTCGTAGTTGCGGTCGAAGAAGTGGGGCTCGGCGCCGACGGCGCGCACGTCGGGATGCACCCGCAGGAACTCCAGCAGCGCCCGCGTCCCCCCCTTCTTCACGCCGATGATGATGGCCTGCGGCAGCCGCTTGGTACCGGAGCCGTTGAAGAAGCTGGAGATGGGGCTGCCGGCGTCGGGCGCTGCCCGCTGCTCCTC
>VXBT01005528.1:0-242736 GCA_013400235.1 Oriolus oriolus
AGTTTAAAAATTAATCATTTAGATAAGTTTAGCAACTGAAAACAAAGTAAAGTACAGCAATAGTGGTTATAATGAAAAGAAAAAAACACAAACAAATGTGATGCACAACACAAGCACTCACTACCTACTGAGCAACAATGCCAGAGCTGCCTTTCTGAACCCACATCAGGCCCTGTTCCAGATAACTCCCCCAGTTTGTGTACTGGGCATGCCATTCTCTGGTGTGGAATATCCCTTTGGCCAGTTCAGGTCACCTGTCCTGGCTATGCTCCCCTGCCATTTCTCTTCTGTACCTTCTCACTGGCAGGGAGTGAGACCAAAAAAACCCAATCCTCCATCAAAAATAAAAAACAGCAACCAAAAAAAATAACCCATCTCCCAAACCCAAAACAAATACACAAACAAACAAAAACCAAAACAAAAAAACCTGCAAACAACAACACAGCAAAAGTCCTTGACTTAGGATAAATATGACTTAGCAAAAACCAAAACATCAGTACTTTACAAACATTATTCTCATTTCTGAATCCAAAACACGGCACTCTACCAGCTACTGAGAAAAAATTCACTCAGCCCCAGCCAAAACCAGTGCACTGAGCAACAGGTTTTGCATTATTTTCTATGGTACAAAGGAAACAAAATTTGAGCACCAAAGCCTGCTAGCTAGTTCTCATAATAGTACAAAAGGTCATTTTTCCAAATGGCTGAACTGTGCCCCCAGGCTTTCAGGATTATGTGCTGTGTCATTATCAAGAAAAATCTCATTGCATTAAGAAGCAGGCATTGGTTTTAAAAAGACAGAGACACTGTTTTGTTAGAAGAAAGTAAACCCAAGAAAGCCTTATCACAAAGCAGCATGAACTACATGTGAAAATAAAGTTTGTAGTTCAAACTGACATTTCCCTGGCTCCTGTTTCCACCAGCAGCCATCTCACTGATGTCTGACAGGTGTTTGCAGGGCTGCAAAGCCCCTGGGTTAATTCTGTGCGTGAGGAGCAGTGAGATTAAATTATTTCCGTAAGCGAAATTCTGAAAAATTAATTGGAAAGGTGAATCATAGAATTGTTAAGGAATCTTCCCTGTCAGGCCATCCAGGAGCCACCCTGGCAGTCACACCCACACCACCCGCACCCGCAGCAGGCAGCTCCAGGGCCAGGCCTGGCTCCCTGCAGACACCCCACACTCACACGTTCAGACCAGGTTCCCTTATCAGCTGGGCTCCAGGTTTCCCACAGCAGAGTCACAGAACTCCAGATCCTACAAATGGTTTAATCTTGGTGCAATAACAAAATAACAACTTGAGCTGGGTGCCTCCAAGGAGGGACCCTGAACCAAGGAAGCCCTGGGCTTTTATACCCTCACAGACTCAGCATGGGGAAAGTCTGGAGCCCTTGGGCCACTTGCCTGGGCCACAGGCCCCTGTGCCCTTTGTTATGCCAAGGACCAGCTGCTCATGAGCTCTTTCCTGGGTTTCCTGCCACCCAGAGCTCCACCTTCATGTGAAACTGCAGCTGCACCCCAAGCTACCTGCACTGAATGTGCTCTGCAACACCATCACAGAATGGTTTGGTTGGAAGCGGCCGTGAAGATCATCTCGTTCCAAATCTTCTGCCATGGGCAGGGATACATTCCACTAGACCAGGTTGCTCAGAGTCCCTTCCAGCTGGGCCTTGAACACTTTCACATATGGGGCATCCACAGCTTCTCTGGGCAGCCTGTGCCAGGGCCTTGCCACCCTCACCATACAGAATTTTTTCCTAATATCCAATCTAAACCTACTCTGTTTCAATTTGAAACCATTTCCCTTTGTCCTGTCACTATAGGCTCTAGTAAATACTCTTTTCCCATCTTTCCTGTAAGTTGCCTTCAGAACACACTCCTGGACCAACCAAACACCTTTTACATGTTGTGACTCCATATTTCCTCTTGCCCTGTTCATCTCTTCCTCATCCCTAACTAACCTCAGCCCTCCCCTACTCCTAGCCACACAATTTTATCTTCCAGCCATTTGTGCTGCCTCTAGCTCCTGTCAGACCTTTTACTGAATTAATGTAACTCACTGAAAAGGCAGAAAAATATCCAGTATTTCACTGACCTTGTATTCTTCCCTTTCACTGAGGTATATTACCTCAGAAAAGTCTCTTCAGCAGGTACAGGGTGAGCAGAGGGAGAGCAGATGAGGGGGGACAGCAAAGATGAGAGTGTGCAGGGAGACACTGCCTTCTGGAAATAAAAGGACAGCTTATTAATTTGTCTCACCATGTCTTGAGAAACCACGTCCTTAGATTCAACTTGTTCTTGACATTACAAGGAAAGCAGCAGAAGTGCAGAGCCAGGAACAGGGGAGGGGAGAACAGACCCACCCTTCATGCTGGCAGACGTTTTGCAAAATACCACTCTCAGAGGTAGAAAAATGGATAGGCAGAGTGAAACATCTCTCATTTTTCTTTCTTCATATCCAAATTTGCTGTACAGTCTTTCTCACTGCCCAAATTTCACAACAGTTTCTGAACATGCTGCCACTCACTATTTTTTTGGTTGGCTTCTTGACTGCACTTATCTTTGGTGCAAGGAACTTCTTGCTTACAGCCAAGCAAGACTAATGGCAGCATCTTCCTGCTTAATTCCACCCACAGATGTAGGCTTCAGTCTATATATTTGATTTTAGCCCTGTCCTAGACAGTGAGTCTATTTACACCCCACAATCTTACATCTCCCCAGCAATCAGATGTTCAGCAGCTCTGTATGGGTCCCCAGGGGGTTTTAATGTGGCACCTTGGCAGTTGGCCTATTGCCTCAATCCAGATACCCCAGCTGTATATTAGACTCAAATTTCTCTGGGATCCAGCCACCAGAGGAACAGAGACCCATAATCAGTGAGCAGAGTTAATCCTTCTGCGCCCCGTGTGTAAATTAGAAGCTGTGCCATAGAATCATAGAATCCTGGGGACATCAAACCTCCCCTAAAAATGAAGGCAATTGTTTCAAAGAGTCATAGAATCAGAGAGTCATAAAATCTTAGAATCATAGAATGTTTTGGGCTGGAAGTAACCTCAAAGACCATCTAGTTCCAACCCCTCTGCCATGGGTAGGAACACGTTCCCCTAGACCAGGTGGCTCATATTTCTCATATTTTTTTTTCCTTCCACCGAAAATAATATCTATCTTTTCCTGCTGAGTTTTCCTGGCACCCTTTTTTGTTATTTTTTTAAAATGACACTTTCCTATTACTCTGTTCCCCTCTGAAGTGCTTCACAATAGGTTCTTAGGACACCTCACTGTAAGAGACATCAGACTGCAGCTTTTTTTCTTTAAAACATACTAAAAACCTGCAACTCAGTCCAAGGCAGGTAAATATTCTACAGGAGAGTAAGTTTCCTAGTATTTTGACTCACACAGAGATGATATGACGTGCTGTATTTTGAAGCAAGCCTTTTTCCCCCTCCTCCTGTGATATAAGAAGCTGTTTGGTGAATCTCGTTGCTTACACTGGAAAGATCAGGGCAGAAAAAAGAGTGAAGCAGCAACTTTCCTGGCTGCAGCATCAGTCCTCTGGTAAAGCGAGCTTTCAACTAAAAAATCTGTGGTATTTTGAACTAGAAGGATTCTCTGCAAAGAAAGCTTGAAAATACTATTCTCACCTCTTCTGCTAGGTGTTTGCTGCTCAGTAGAGTTTTTTTTATATGAGATCATCACCATGGTAGTTATAAGACCCTGGTCAGCAGAGACTGTGAGGTTAATACTTAAACAGAGCACATTCTTTTTCTGAAGTATCTTCTGTGCAACTGTTTTTAAGTTTGCTCCTCGAAGAATGTGCACTGGCAGCCCAGAAAACCCCAATGTGTTCTGAGCTGCATCCAAGGCAGGGTGGGCAGGTCGAGAGAGGGGATTCTGCCCCTCTGCTCTGCTCTGGTGACATCCCATCTGCAGTGCTGCATCCAGTCCTGGGACCCCCAACATAAGAAGGACACGGACTTGCTGGAGAAAGTCCAGAGGAGGCCACGAAGATGCTCAGAGGGCTGGAGCCCCTCTGCTATGGAGTCAGGCTGGGAGAGCTGGGCGTGTTCAGCCTGGAGAGGAGAAGGCTCCAGGAGACCTTCCAGCACCTTCCAGTGCCTGCAGGGGCTACAAGAGAGCTGGAGAGGGACTTTGGACGAGGGCACGGAGTGACAGGTCAAGAGGGAATGGCTTTAAAGTGACAGAGGGCAGGGTTAGATTAGAGATTAAGAATAAATTCTTCACTGTGAGGGTGATGAAGCATTGGGATAAATTGTCCAGAGAAGCTGTGGATGCTCCATCCCTGCAAGTGTCCAAGGCCAAGATGTATGGGACTCTGAGCGACCTGCTCTAGTGGAAGGTGTCCCTGCCCACAGGAGGGGGTTAGAACAAGATGAGCTTTAGACTCCCTTCAACACAAAGCATTCTGTGATTCTGTGAGGTTATGATTCTATGTGTTTATGATTCTATGTGTTTAGGATTCCACTGGTTTATGATTCCATGATTCCATGATACAGTTGCCTATGTGGTTAGGGGAAGTTTGGTCTTCCCAGGAGTGCCTTCCATATCTGAAAATCTCTTGTGTCAGTGACAGATTGGTTATAATACATTTTTTGTAAAAAAGGAGCTGTGACACAGCTGTGTACTTTTACCTTCACATAACCAGGAACTACAGGAGCCTGACTATTTTCTGTGTCTCTTTGCACCAAAGTTTCTTTAAGTGTCCTCTTTAAGTTTGATCTTAGCTTAGTCAGCTGTAAGCCCACAAAAAAAAAATAAAGAAGAAAAAAAGAGGGAGCAGAAGGGGTGAAGGAAAGCAAATCCTTATGCCAAACTAGTCTTCTCAAAATTTGCACAAGCATTAATCAGCACATTGCTGCAAAACAGAACAAATAAGAGCATCATGTTCTTTTGAAAGACCAGTTTAAAGGGTTTTGAACTGACTCAGACAAACACATCCCTCAGGGACATCTTTGATTTCCACATTGTTCTCCTGATCACTCAGCGTGTTCCCAGAATGAGAAGTTTCACTGTTTGTCTTCTTTTTCTTGCTGGGCACGGTACTTAGGCAGAAAATCTGTCAGAAAGGAATAGTTGCATATAAATGTCATTCTAAGTATGGTTTCTGATACTATAGCTCAGCATGTTTGGAATATTGATCACAGCACTTAAATTTGCAATTAAAATGATAATTCCTTTTTTCCACTGATTCTTTGAGTAATGTTATGCAAAATACAGCCTAGGATTGACATAAGGGCAATAAAAACTGCACAGTAAAATCTGTACCAAGCTAATTGTTAATCATATGGTCACATGCCATGGAAGGGGGCAAGCAATATGAACAAGGACTGAAAGGGGACATTGAGTATCTTCATAAAGACAGAGCTTTTATCACTGCTGCTACTTTATTATGGTTTCTTTTCTTCTCTCCTTAATTTCCCACAGAAACTTATTTTTCTTTTCCCAAGTTGGAGAGGCATTCATGTTCTCCTGCAGTGGTGCAGGGAACTGCTGACTCCAAAGTAGAGAAAACTAAGGTAAAAGGAATTACAAGTGTGACCCTTGAGATTTTTATGGTAGGCCAACAAAAATACAGATGTTAAATTCAAGGAGATCACATGCAATAGCAGCAGGGTCAGTGGTGTGGTATCATCATCATGAATTTTTTGCCCTTATAGCTGGTTAAGAGTTGGATTTATACACGGTTTCTTCAGTCTAGGAAGTTTAAGGGGAAGGTTTTCTTAATTTCTTCTTTCTTAATTTTCTTCATTTTCTTTCTCTACAAATTTAGTCATTTGCAGTCAAATACCTTGCCCAGAGAAACTGTGGCTGCCCCACTCCTGGAAGTGTTCAAGGCCGGGTGGGATGGGGCTTGGAGCAACTTGGTCTAGTGGAAGGTGTCCCTGCCCATGGTACAGGGCTGGAACAAGATGGTCTTTCAGGTCCCTTCTGACCCAAACTCTTTCATGATTTCTATGGTTCTGCGATTTTAGGCACACATCAAAAACTCACCTGTTTCTATTTAGCATAAACCAAACTCACAGTCAGTGCAGCTTATTTCTCACTTCTACATTTCTCAGAATGTTCTTAGTCCTTGTTTGCCCTAATGTGAAAAAGCACCACTTTCTGATTTTAGTGCTTATTCAGAGATGAAGTGTATTGGTAATCAATGTGCTCCAGTCTGCTCCAGTCGATATCTGAGCTATGGGTCTCTCTGTCAGGACCTTTTCATCACTCTTCACAAAGTGAGTTTTTCTCAGATTGCTTTCCCGATTCTACTCCTCAGTTTCTTTATTGCTTCATTAACCAAATCTTATTCATTTACTGCACTAATTCCCCACACCAGGATTTTAGTTCCCCTCACAACTGCTTATCTCTGTCCCATTATTTTGTCTCTTTAATAAATGATTTCAGAGCCTGCATTAATTGGGGTTTTTTCTACATTGTGTATAAAAGGGTATTTGAAATACTCATCACTGGAAAGATAGATAGGATTTTTCATTCTTTGTTTTCCTCCATTTTCTTAAAAAAATGAAAACAACAAACCTTTGCAATTAATAAATATGTGCAATGATTTCCTTATATAGCAGAAAAGAAAAAAACTTCAAAATCACTTTTGAAAGCCCTTCATGTTTTGGTAGTGATTAATCTAGTACTATAAATACGTGATAATTAATTGATATTGCAAATTTTTAAGACAATAAGGTATCTATAATATTTTCCAATATTTTTAGTAACAGGAGACTTCATTAAGTTATTTAGGTTATTACAGCAAACACTACAAATGCATTTAGTCATTATTGATGTTCCACTCATACCTGTCAAAGGACTAGAATTTCATCACTCCCCTCATTTTTCCTAACTACCTTAATCTTTTGTTTAGCTCCACTATTTCCCCAGGTGACCTCACTCTAGGAAACATTAAGGAGCACGAGAACAATAGAGAATTGATCACCTACAATATTTTGTTGATCCTCTGTTTTGTCAACACCATCTCCTCCCAACAAGGGCAGTAATCACCAGCCTTGTGTTGTAGGAGGCCTGGATGAAGCTGGAAATATGAATGAGTGGTAGAAGGAAGCACCAATAAAGTAAATAACTGGCTAAACTTGAATCATTCTCTATTGACTAAGTTTTTATCTTGGACCCAAAACCTACTGATGGAAACCAACTCCTAGCTGCCAGGTCTGTCAGGATGATAACGTGGGATACCGTGCAATAATTTAATGATTTAAATTTAGCTTGCTGAAGCCAAAACCATCTGGTACAAAGGACACTTTGGCAGATTGAGTACAGTGAGAATACTGTTCTTCTTGCTGTTATGGTCTGATAACAAAGGAAAAATATGCAACCAAAGCAATTAAAAAATCATTTGCAGTCAATCTCCCAACCAAGTTTGAATAATAAGAGGCAGAGCACTAATTATAATTGTATGGAGTTTCCCAGCAGAGACATTGCAAACCAATTGCCACTTGTCTGCTCTCAAGTATTTTCTGCAAATGCATTCATTTGTGCCATCTTTTCATTTATGTGACAATATTATTACATTTGTGTTTTCCCTGGCAATTGTTTTATTGCCATCTGGGAGTGATTAGTGAAACACTTTAGAAAAAGTAAGAACATCTTTGAATATGCCCCCAATTTTAGGTCTGGGTTGAAATGGACTCTTAATAAAATGAAATTGTGCATTTTGGGAAGATAAACAATCTTAAGATGCTTGTTTCATAGGTAGGACTGGAACAGAAAATGAGATAAGACTGCACACACAATACAAAGGTATTAGAACGGGAGGCAATATTCCATTTTCATCCTCAACTGGGATATTTTAAAGGGTAAATTTGTTTATGATATAATTATCTCTTTATAGAACTGAGAATTCTTCATCATTGTTTTTGTGGACAGCTGGGGCAGAGCTGCTTGACCGCATCAACTCCAAAGCCATTTCTCAGTCTGTCTGATTTCCCAAAAATGCTTTTCATTCCTTCTTCTGTGAGACATGGCTTTGCACTGATATTAAAACTAATTTTCTTTGAACAGATACCTCTTATGAGGTGATTGCAGGCTTTGTCATCCACAAAATTCATATTTATTATCAGATCACTGATGAAAAAACTTGAATTCTGTCAAACTAATAACCATTCTTCATAAAAATACCAGATGAACATTCCAAGAATAAAAATGCCACATCTTATTTAGTTAATCAGTTGTCAAACATGAGTTCCATCAAGACTTTCAAATGTTAAGGAGGACACGGGAGTGCAGAGTCTGAATCACAGAATCACAGAATTATTATGGTTGGGAAAGACCTCTAAGATCATCAAGGTGAACCCTTAACCCAGTGCCGCCGTGTTCACCACTAAACCATGTCCCCAAGTGCCACACCCACATTTTTGAACACTTCCAGGGATGGTGACTCCACCACTTCTCTGGGCAGCCCGTTCCTACTCTTGACAACACTTTCAGTGAAGAAATTTTTTTCTAATATCCAGTCTAAACCTTCCTTGGTGTAACTTGAGGCCATTTCCTCAAATGCTTGTCCTGATGCCTTCAGACTCTATAATATCTCAGCTTCTCACTTTGTTGCGTTCTTTCTCTACATCACTGTAGAGACTTAGTAAGTCTGGAAGTTGGAAATCTGCTACCACCCAACAACCCCAGAGATAACACAGATGTGACTAGCAGAGAGTATGGAGGGAATGAGACAGAAAGAGAAAAAAAGAGTAGGATATAGTGTGAGGGAGAACCAAGGGGTTAAAAAAACAGGAATGGAAAAAGTAAAATATAATTTGTCATGACTGGACCTGGCCAAAGGCGTGGCAGTCCTTCCTGAGGCTGATCTTGTTCTTCATCTTGCACTGAGCTGCTCCCATCCCCTCACTCTCCAGGAAAAGCTTGCACAAGAATGTTGGGATAATCAGCTGGTGGTTCAGAGTTCATTTATCTGTCCCCTCCTGCAGCCCAGGTGTCTCTCTCACCTGCCTACAGGTGTGCCCTGCACCCTGACAGCTCTGGTGTATGTCAGTCACTTGACTGAGATCATTAACCCCACCAAAAGCAACTCAGAAGCCTCAAGTTATTTGTTCACACCACGTTTTGCTGGTTGGGCTTTGAAGTGGAGGAGGGATCTGATGCATAGACCACCTAACCTGCCCTTTCAAATATTCTATTCAGTTCCCTAACCTGCCCTTTCAAATATTCTGCTATGTCCACGGGAGAATTTAAATCAAATCAATAATGAACATAAAAATGGAAAGCAAGAAAAAACCAAGCCAAACCCCTCCTGCTGCAAACTCTTTTACGTTAACAATTTAATCTTATTTTTGTAATGTATCTCAAGAAAGAATGAAAGAACAGAACTGCAGGGTAATGTCAGCCTGGTTAGTGTTATGAAAATAATGATAGCATAAATGAAGTGAAATAAACTGTGCAATAATCAAGCTGAAAGGTCATCCACACTCCATATCCCACAGAACTTCATGCATCCCATTAGCAGCCAGCAGTGCTAAATATCTGTATATGGATGGGAGACATGAAAGCAAAAGGCAAAATGTTGTACTGCTTTGTCATTTTTTTAGAAAAATAGCTGGCTTGAATATAGTCAGAAAAAAATAACAATCTGCATAAGGGCATCACAGAGAGCATATGGTTGGCAGATAAGATTTTCTTTTAGAATTATAATCAAGCATGTGTTACTTTATGGCATAGTTATAGAGGGAGATAAATGAATGTATGTTCTGCATTTCTGTACAGATTTCTACAATAAGAATTAACTTTGCTGCACTCTTTACCTTTTTCTAAAAAAAGAAATTACTTGATTTCCAGGCATGAGTAAACAAACAACTTTTATATATTTGGAGGTAGTTAAAAAAAGGATAAATTAGGCCCTCCAATTATAGTGTTGCAAACATTTTCTTTATTTGATGAATTTACAAGGATACAAAATACCTGTGTGAACAAATAAACATTGCCTGTATTCAATTAAACCGTTGCTTCCTTCATGCTTTAATTACATAATTAATGTGATAAATTAAACTGTTTCTCAGTGAACTATCCAGTCTAAGCCTAGAATTTATATTAGTGTACTTTGCTATATGTGCACAAAAAGTAATTTTGTTCGTGAAATTATCTCTGAATTACTTCCCTGTTTCCATTTCCACTTTAAATGAAAAAAAAAAATATAATAGACACTAAAACCTAAATTTCACGTTGTACTTTGCAGCAGTGGAACATGCAGAAGAGTGGAGATATTTTTATCATATATGGCCAATATATTTTACCCATAAATTTTGGGCTAATGCCCAAAGGAGATCAGAATAAGATGTCCTAACAGTGCTGAATCCCATCCTTTTCCATACATGGCTCCATTTCGCAAAACTGAATGAAGTGTCCTTCAACAAGGGCACCAAAATGGTTTGCCTGCAGGATTCTTCCCTGTGTACATCAGCACACAATGTGCTCTGGGATTTTTTTATGCTTATTTCCATGTCATTCACTTAAACTGCTCAACTCCCTGCTTCACGAGGCTATGGAGAACCTAATTAAGAGAGTTAGATTCACGCAAGAAAGCTTCATTAAGAACCAAGCTGCAGATTGCTGAAAGGTGGCAGGGTGCACAAAGGAGATGCTGCTGTGTGCTCACTTTTCTCCTGTAATCTGCCCCAGATTTCTGTGTCTAACGCTGTCGGAGAGGGCGTTGCTCCCAGGTGGGAGATGGATACAGCACTTTTAGCTCCAGCAGAGAGAGAATTACAGCCTGTCTCGCAGGGCAGATACATTATTTAACACAACAAGAACAGGCTTTGGGCAATGAAAATCAATCACAGGCATCTGAAGGATTGTCCTGCTTGATTGAAAGTCTCCTCAGACAGAGAGCTGGTCTCTCCTTGGGCTTCAGGACTTGAGCAAACGTAGAGCTGCTACTTTATTTGCGGAGTTTATTGCTGGTACAAACAGAAACTGTTAGACATCCTTCTGGAAACTCACTCCCTGTAATTTTCCACTTCCTTGCTCAGCAATAAGATGCTATTTGTAGCATCTGCTAAATGTAGGGGATCACAGAATGGTTTGAGTTGGATGAGACCTCTAAGATCCTCTCTGGCCATAGCTGGCCAAAAGCTGAGCCCATCCAACCATTCCAAAGAACTTGGGGTAAGAATGGTCTGTGGAGCAGCTCACAGGGTTCCAGGGTTGGCACACATTAATACATCTGTTAATATCTTTGGTTATACAAAATCTCATAACCTCACACATCAGGAGGTTTTGCCAATCTGCAGAGGTGGTAACTCAGATTAAGCACAGAGGACCGTACACATCCTTACTCTCCTCTGAAACTGGGGATTAGTGGGAAACACTTGAAAGAAAATTCTAGTGAAAACACCACTAAAAGATGAAGGATGTGCTCTTCTTGTCACAATTTTGTACCACATTTGTCCATCCCACATTTCCTTCCATTTAATAGCATATAGGAAAATCCTAGTTGACGACAGAGATGAGCTGGGTAGGGTGCAGGTTTGACAGCTGGGTGCTGACAGAGCAGATACAGCTGCAAAAAAGGGGCAGGGGGTGAATAAAGCTGTGCATGAGTAGGCTACAGGATCATCCAAACTCCTGGAGCACCATCTGTTGATCCTACCCACTCAATTAAATTACTCCTTACACCTTGTCTCTCAGGTGTTAGATAAAAAGAAGTCACAATTTCTGGGATCTCAGAAGGAAGCACCATCCCAGATGTTCATTAAAACTAACTAAATATTCTGTTATTTTTAATTATTTGAAAATGGAGTAATTCATAAAAATGCTGAACATTGCATATAATAATTGCAGGAGGGCTCTTTCTTCTCTCCTTGTCCCAGGAAGATGGGACAATATGATGGTGTTTCTGCTCATGAAACTGAGCCCGTACAAAATCTGGAATCAGAAATGTGGTGAGGCTTTACAAGCTCTTACTGGCTCTTTGGTGCATTTGATTAAATCAATGCAATTTGTACTACAACCAAGAAGTTTTT
Organism: Oriolus oriolus; assembly: GCA_013400235.1. Lineage (NCBI taxonomy): Eukaryota > Metazoa > Chordata > Aves > Passeriformes > Corvidae > Oriolus > Oriolus oriolus. The sequence goes on from VXBT01005528.1 coordinate 12,003, forward strand.
GCCATGCAGAACCAACTAAAACATCAGAGACAACGTTTCAACAACTTGAAATGAATTCTTACATTTCCATAAATAAACATGGAAAAGAAATACAGGGGAGGGGAGAAACGAACAACTTTTACCAAAACCAAAGCTGCAGAATCTTTCAAGACATTGAAGCCTCAGTTCCTCTGAAGCTGCGTGCACATTAAGGACAGTTGGGGGATTACACATTGTACCTTTGTAGTTAGGACAACTTCTCAGGACAATAATTTCCTTTGGGAAGGAGGGTTAAGGTGCAAAAGAGGTGGATAACAGCCTGCCCCTGTCTTCAGGAGACTTAGAAGCTAAAGGGCACCTTACAAAAGGCCTCTAAAGAAGTAGCATAAGCAGAAGTAGATTATATAATCTTGGAGGTTTTAGGAACAGAAGTGCTATTTCAGAGACGGTAAGTGTTTGGCAAGCCAAACTAAAAACCTGTAATCAAAAAACCTATGTCACACTGAAATGTTTATGGGAATATCACAGGTCTACTGAAAGAAAGAAAACAGACAAAATGCACATTCTCTGTGGCTAAAAACACATTTGAAAGAAACAACAGTGTGAGTGCAAGAAAAGCTTTACTCTGTATTCGAACTTCAAATTTTCCCCCAAAAATTTAAAACAGTCTAACATTGTATTTTTCTTCACTGCTCAAGGCCATCTTGGCATTTATCTTCTGGGTGTTAAATATTTTCTTTCCTCATAACGTGGTGCATTGTTGAGATCCTGATAACCTTATGAGCAGCACGCCCTGCTCTCCCCTGATGCCTCAGGTGCCACCAAAGCTTTGTCTAAACAACCCCAGGTTAGGGGTTATAGTAACACCATGTTTTTAACTCTGAAGCAGCAGGAAAATAAGAAAATATTTAAATAGTTATTTCAGGGTTCTCAAGCCAAGGTGGAATACCTGATTTGACCCAGTTTAACCTGACTCACATCCTCAGGTTGCTGCAGTACCTTCGGTGGCAGCTGAGCATGTATGGGGGAGTCACACAGCTTCCAGCATCCAATCTTGATGCCTGAATCAGATCCTGAAAGCTTTACTCAGTGTATCCATGGCTCCTAACTCTGTAGCCAAGGTTATGTACCTCGAGTCAGTGAAAGCAAGCCCTGCTTTGTTCCTCAGAGAGCCTCAGCTGCTCTCAAGTCAAGCACTCCTTGTACGTGGTGTAAGGGGTTTCTTTCTGTGTGTGTGGTTTTGATTCTGCAGTCAAGAGAATTTCTTTCATTTCCTCTCCATTCAGCTGTTACCAGGCAAGAAGGAATACTTGACACAGACTGAAAGCTTTTTATTTGAATTCTTGTGTAACCTTCTCTTTTAGCAATTTGTCATTTTGCTGATATGCCTCTCATGCACCAAGACATTTATTAGAATCATTATCAGAGAGCTCTCAGATTACTTTGTTGTCATGACAAACTGAGTTGTGCTATGCCCAGCTTGATGGATGGGCTGGATATTTTTATACTCTTCTGGAAGACAGAGCCTAGTGCTTTTGACACTCATAGTCCTTCCTTGATACGTAAAATGAAGGCCAAGCATGAGTGCGTTGTAGGAAACAGTAACTTCATTGGCATCAAAGAAAAGCACCCAGAACTCAAGAGTGAACTACTGAACGCAGCTCTAAACCTGAGGGGTTTTAAACAACTCATCAGTTTGTGGCAGGAGAAATTGCCTCTAAATTTAGCTGCCCAATAGCTGCCCAGTATTCAGTCCCTGCAAAGCAAGGGACTTAACATGTGTCTAGGACTATGGAGAGAACTAAAATGGCAACTTAAACTTCACACCAAGGCTTAGCTTCATCCTGATAAAGGTAAGAGCAACAGCTGAACAAGTCCCCTAAAGTCCCTTTAAGGTTTTATTAACACACACAATAGACCTGAGCAAGAAATCCATGTCCTCCTCAATCTGAAACCTGCTTTTATTGCTGCAGGTGAATCTCAGCCAAACTCCACACTGATAGTTCAGCTGTTCTGAGTCTTGTATGGAGTGATAGAAGAGCCAAGGACTTGTGAGAGCCAAGGATTTGTTCACTTCATTCTTTTCTTCATTCTCCTGCCCGTGCCATCAGGGAACAGCCCTGAGTAGCTAGCTCAGCCTCCTTCTCTGCACACAGGGCAGTCCATGAAGAGTGAGAAGCTATCTTTGTTCCTCCAGTTTTCAGGGGAGCATAAAGAATATCTTTTATACAGGGAGGGAAACTTTTAATTCCCCTTCTTATTCTCATTTACTAATTTTTTAGCTCAAAGGAAAATTTCTCTGAGTGCTTCTGTTTCTTCTTATCTTTGTGAGACTGTGCTAGGAATATCTAGGCATGAGCAGTGACTCTGTTTTTTTCACATTATCTCAGTCTTTCTGAGGTTTTTTTTATACCTCTATAAAGCTGAGAACCAGTGGGTATCTACTGGATTTATGTCTTTGCCAACATTTCATTGGTTTAGGAGCAATTTTGATCATAAGTCTATGCATTTAAATTACAAAACTGTTGGGCAAAATTCTATAAAAGACAGGTGATAAAATAAATTTTGTGCTTCAGGGTCATTATTGCTGTCTGTAAAGTTATAGCCAGCATTGGACAGACATCAGTGTCTACCTTCAGTTTCCACCCAAGGCCCTCTAATGCTGCTCTGCAGATGCTGTGGAAGCAGTCAGTGAGCACAAGCTGACTAGCAGCTGTCACTGTACCATGTTTTCCTTTTCCAGACATGATTTTGTCATGCTGGACTAAAAAAACCCCCTCCTGCTATACCCAGGAGTTCATCAGTATTTGGTTTTGCTGGATCCAAATGCAGAATGCGAGTCTAGAAAAGCTCAGCAAGGAATTATGGGGGAGAGTGATACAAGCAGAAACCTGTCCTAACAAGTTTGTGTCTGCCAGCAACAGAATAAGAGCTGGCACAAATAGAAAATAACCCTAAAACTCATGATACCTTGCTGGTCTCCACAAAACCTCCCCATTTCTCACACACCTGTCCCTATTTTAAAAGTAGGGTTTCACAGGAACTGTTTTCCAAGCTAAAGTAATCTTTAATTCAAAATAAAATACTTGAATACTGCCACCAAAAATTGCCAAGCCTGTGCTCATGCTCATGCCAAAATACTGTTATAATAAATGTAGAATATCTCATCTCCCTTTCCCTTTCTTGTTTCTTCTTGTTAGCTCCCCTGTGCTTTGGGACAAGGTTTTGATATTTTAAATGTTCATGTGGGTGATACAGAGCAAATAAAACTAATGAGCACATAATATTTTGAATAGCTATCATTCACTGACTGCATGTGTTATATTATTTGATGTAAAATATGGACACTTTCTCTGGTGCACCAAAAATTATCCAACTTTCATCTCTTCTGTATATTCTTATACATTAACCATGCATGTCAGTTTTGTGTGATTTTTTTCCCCTTTGAGATATGCAAACTCTAGACATTTAAACCTGAAACATGTTGTTCTTCTAAAATACAGTTTAACATAAATAAATGTGACCTTCACTGGTTTTTGATTGATTATTTGTTTGTTTGTTTTTTCCAGAGTCATGGATATCTGCAAACTTAAAAATGTTATTACAAATGATCAATGAAGAATGCAGACACATACACATATTTTATAATTTTGGGACAGTATACCAAAGAAAATAATCCACCTTGTACATAACTCCAAGCAATTCAAGTCTCCTTTAACTTGTGGCAAACTAAACAACAGGGTTTTTTGCAGATATTATTGAGTGTAAACTATTTAAATAGCGCAAAGTTTGATAAGCATCAGCCCACTGATTTATTCTTACAGATAATCTTCAGTGCAGCTAATGGATTACACATTCCTGAAATATGGAGGAACTCAGCATTTACTGATGAGCTGAGTCCATTAATCCTAAATAAATTACAGTGTATCAAATGCATAGAGATAATTAATCTAGGTATATTTATAGTGCATAAAGATCTCATGGTGACACTCCATGGTGACTATTCATAAATACATTTTTAATTTAAGTTAGAGAAGTTATGAGGGTGAAGTCACTATAAGGAAATTACTGCAAACTTTTTTATTATATATAATTACCAGATAATATTATTAACAATTTGAGCACCAAGGGCCTCTGACATGATTCACAATACTGGGTCATAGATGAATATGTAAAATTGAGTCTCATTTATCTGTCACCTCCTGCAGCCCATTTGTCCCTCTCACCTGCCTACAGGTCTCAGTCCTAAAGAGTTTACCAATGAATATGGTAAAACATGAAAAAATTTCTTTTCAGTCCTCAGTACATTCAGGAAATCAGGTTAACATGCAGAAGATGCTTTAATTAATCTAAATTAGAGCCCGTTTCCAGGAAGAAAAAGTAGTATTCATCACTAGAATTGTTTCTACTGTCGATAGAGATAATACAGGGCAGTTTTGAGCCTCAAAGTGCTTTACCAACATTAGGTAATAAACCTCTGACCATCATGAAATCTCTTTCAGGTGGGTGAATATTTGTTTTACTCATTACTTAAGGAAATAAAAAGAAATTATGAGTTTTTGGAGGAGGAAATCATTGCAAGAAATCACAATCAAAAAAAGGTGACTATTAACCCTACATTAACTATCATGTCATACCTGACAACATCAAGACACAAATCTAATTTAGTGAGATTTAAATGTGCAGCCCACCAACTACCCTTTAACATCAGATTGAGAAAGAGTCAGAAGGCTTTTCTGGTTTAGTTTGGTCATGATTCTGGTTTTTTTTCTGCTATGTGATTTGATCTAATAAGATGTATTATCTCTCCTTGCAAAATTAATGTCCCTTATTCAGTGGCTCCTTCCAGCCCTTTACAAGAGAGTTGGGTCATAGCTTGCCCCACTTATAGAGGTCTCTCATTGGAAAAAAAAAATGGCAACATGTGCAGACTGAGGTAATGGACTAAAACTGGGAGCAGAATATGAATCATTCCACTAATTCTGTTTTCCAGCATACTGGGGGAAAACATAAAAAATAATAATAATTAAAAAGAAGAAGTGAATGTAAAAGGGTTGAATCACCAGATACATTTTCTATTAATTACAAGCTGTATGATTCAGAGAAATATCAGCCATTTTTGCACCTCCTTTTGGAATGATCCTCTCTTCACTCATCACCTAACAAAGCTTCCGTTCTTTTGCAGTTTCCAAAATTATGTGTCCATGTGCTTTTTGATTTGCAGTTTTGTATTTTGCAACAAAGATCAAGTTTGCCAAGCATGTTTTTTAAAATCCATTATACTTATCCTAGATTTCAGTTGCCCTGGACTGGAGCAGTTCCATAGGTTTATGCCACATTTCAAGGTGGACTCCATCTATAAGTTTACTACATCACTAACACAGGCAGAATTTTCTTAAGCTTTGTATGACAAAATTGAGGAAATTAATATGAATGAAATTCAGCTGGCCAAGGTCTTGAGGAGGATTTGTTTCAACTTTGTTTTCTAATCATTAAATGTTTATCCATCTCAAAATCTGATGGAGAAACACCTCCCATAAAATTGTGATCTGTTTGTTCAGATTTAAAGGTTTTGAGGACACCCAGCTCCTTCCCATCCACCAGATCCTTGAAGATCAAACTCATCCCTCTCCCTCTTATTTTAAAGCCCAAGAGATTTCCTTGGCTCCACGCGGTTGAACAAATTCAAGACGTTACTCTCTCTGACTGCAGAAAAGGCTTCTCCTGGAAATATGGATGAGAAATCTCATTTTAAAATTTCACCAGGGATCATTTCCCTTCTCTAATAATTGTATCTGCTCATGTAACTGGAATAAAACTCAAAAACATTTAAGAGTTTTCTTCCAGGTCATGAACTAAGTATTTGGCTGAGCCAACAAGTACAACTATTTATATTTCTTAATTTTCTACTTTGAAAAATGCCTGCAGTTTTGGTTTTGGTTTTTTTTCTCTTTCCTCCTTATTCCACAAAAAACAAGCAAAAAGGTCATTGTATTTCAGCTACAGACCTTCTTCTTGACATCTGTTTCAGGGGAATATTATCAGGCCTCAGAGTTCTGGAAAAAGTGCCCAAATACTCTGTTTTTCACAGTGCTTCAGAGTTAGTAAGGTACTATCCTCTTTCAAAAAATACTGTATTTTCTCAGTCTGATTTTATAAGTAATTATTCTCTCTACTTCAAGAATTTGTTAATGAGAAATGTTAAGTTTGAGTTAGATTTATGAAAATATTGAAATTATTTGAGAATGCAAAGTCAGTTGTTTGAGGCATCAATAGACTACATTGTGCTGGCTAATTTAAAATAATTAATATAGCTATTAGTTAAAAATTCCTATAAAAGTTCCTATGAAGGTAAATAAGTGCTTTCAAGATATTAATTTCCTTGAGTTTTCCTTTTTTTAAAGGCCTAGCAAAATCTAGTACAGTAGATATAGAAAAGCAATTATGTTTCATTTGGCCTGTAAAAAATTAAATTGCTTTGGGTTCTTGAGTCCTTAACTTTCATTTATTCAAACTGTCTGCCACTGAGGAATGATTTTGAAAGACCCCATTGATCACCTTGCGGTTTGGCCAGGAAACTGTTTGTAAAAAAGCATGAGAAAGCAAGTAGTTAGCAAAAGCAATTTTTTACTTTTCTGAGGCTCTATATTTCACGTGGAAAAAGCTTCAAGGGTTTTGACATCCTCACTTTCACTGCATCTGAACAGAAAATGAAGTGCAGGAAACATCTCAAATATCCGAAAATGAAGGTGCATCTGAGGGAGAAATATATTCCCCTTGCTGTGTGGTGGTACGAGAGACACTGCGGGACTGCAGTCTGCAAAGATGTGCAGGTTTAACACAGATTTTCCTTCATTAGAACGCCACCAACACATGGCTTTCCCAGTGCTGACTGGGGAAGTTCATGGGATCCACATCTCCCTTCTGCTGAGGAATTCCGCTGCTGACCTGGCAAGCCAAACCTGATTGCTGCAGGGTCAGCATAGATCAACCAATAGATGTCTGGATTTAGCATAAACATTGAGGATTTACATGTAAAAACGTTATAAAAGTCCTCGTTGCTCTTAACAAACTGCTAAGGCTGCCAGGTTGCCATATGCTCCCAATAAAGAGATGAATGTTCTCATCACCTTTCCTTTCCAGTACAGGACAAACCATAACAGCACTCTCTGGAAAGCCTCCTGCCACACAGTCACTTGTTGTGGTGCTGGATTTATTTCAATAAATAAATCCCTTCATCTGCTCATCAGTTGAGGTACCTTTAACTCTCAGGCCTTACTGCAGCCTGGGGATTTTAGATACATTTTGTGTATCTAGTGATTTCAGGCTTCACAAGCAAATTGCAAGGAAGACAGCAGAAGCAGTAATTCAGAAAGCATAGCTGAGATGATGCTTTTTCTTCTGAGAAAAGTAAAATCACTTTAAAAAATCCAGTCTTGTAAACAACAAAATTACTCATGAACGTGTATTGGATCTGGTAAATTGATTTTACTGGGAAAAAAAAAGCGTGAAAACACTGAATTTTTGAAAGTGGCAGTTAACTTTTTCTGAAATAAAACTCTCAGTTCTACAAATGCTGAAACAAAACCTTTCACATCAGAAATGCTGAAATGTTTTGCATTGACATTTCCAGAACAAGCCTTCTGAGTTTCCAGTTTGCTATGGAATTTTTCATTAAAAATTAATGCCTAATTTTATTTAATTATGTTAAGTTATAGGAATTCAAGAAAGAGGTTAAATAAGGATAAATCATGAAAAGATGTAGATCATTTCAGGTTGAACAGCGTAGATGAAGAAAGCCATTCCTTGTTCAGTGCAGTCACGGGGCTGTTTTACAGCACCATATTCATAAAACAAGCCTGCATCCTATGTGGGATAATAAAGCAACCTTATCTCAGGGTTTTTTCTGAAAAAATCGGGGTTTCCAGATTCATTGCATCGTGTAACTTTTAAACATTGACAAGAATGGAAATGTCACAGACACAGATAATTTATGTCTCCTCAAGTACCCCAGTAGTATGAAAGCATAAGCACAGACATTTTTCAGAGGAAAATGCTGCTGAGCATCTTTCTTAGCAGAAGTTCACCTGTTGAGCAGGAGGGCAGAGAGGGAGACTGGTCAAAGGAAATGACCTGGCACAACTTTCTTCTGGGGCAGTCTGGGCTGCTGAGTTCAAGAGCAGCCTCTGTGTGTTCTTAGAGGAGGGTAAGGGCAGCACTGAGACCACTGGCTCTTCTCTGGGAAAGGTTTCATAGTGTACATGTGGAATTATCTGTCCCGGGGAAAGGTGTAAAAGCTGCTAGAGGAGTAAGAGCAGCAGAAGTTTTAATACCAACAGTCAGACTGGTCCGGCATTACATTTACTATCATAGGTTTATAGAATAGTTTGGGTTGTATATAAGAGGCTGTTATAAATGAGAGGAAGAAGTGAGGACTGTTGTGCAAAGCATATTTCAAAAGGGAGGTAAACACTTTGATTTTCAAACACTAGTTAACAGATAAACTCACTGCCTTTATTTAGGGAGTACAGTATGTTCAGGGCTCTCTCAGAAATCCCATGGTCTAGGTGTCAGAGACAGGAAAATAAAATATTGTTCAAAAGGTGAAGAAACATTATCTCTCCCAAAAGTATATCTGAAATTCTGGAGACTGAGATGAAAAGGGGTCTGAGAATGCTTAAGGTCTCTCATGCACAGAGAGAAGAGCCCCACATGCCCTGCTAGTAGGTGCACAGAGGATGGCAGTAGGAAATGCTTAAATAAATGTTGCCTAGTAAAGCTTATGTTTGGTGAGTCAGATGCTGTTGGAGGATTCATAGGAGTTATCCATGTGTTGCTACTGCTCTTAGTTCTGACCATCAAATTAAGCTTCACTCCTTAAAATTCCTATAATTCATCCTTTAACTGTCACACTAACCAGATCTCCCATCATCTGATGCTGGTCGAAATGTGAGCTGGCAGGGGTGGTGTTGCAGGAATCATTCTCTTTTATTAGCATCTCCACAGGTTTCCCTTGATCACCTCACATCTCACGTGCCTTTCCTGGCCCTTGCTGTTCCTTGCCTGCTGTGACTGAGGTGGCAGAAGCACCTTAGATGCATTTCCCATGCCCTATGAAGTGTCAGCTTACAGCTCCTTGGGTGACAAAAGACTTAGGGCAAGATAGCTGTGGACAAAAGCAAGTTTTGATCAACTCCTAAAATAAGTTGCCTGCATTTTGTATTTCAGCTTGTTCTAGAGTGCGGTCACCAGTCTGCCGTGATGGGATGGGATGAATTGCTGCCCTCATATAATTTCCTCACTGCCTGCCTTTTGCTTTGAGCATGAGATCCTCTCCTCTTTGTTAATTGTTTTCTAACCTGAATTTTGTATAACAAGTAAATCCTATTAGAATATCTCCTTATTCTCCCCACAATGCAGAATACAGCTATTCAAGTCTGTTCCAATACCGTTGTAATCATTGATCCAACAAGTTCAAAGTCTGACTTTTCTTTTTTCTTAAGCAGATATGCTCAGTGTAATGAAATATCTTGTTCTGTAATAACCAGCTGTTATCTTAGTCTTCCTCCCAGTAGAGCTTGTTTCTAATACCAACAAGGGATTTTCCACTAGCTTAATTATTTGATCTCATGATTCTGAAAGTGTTTGGAAGAAAAGCAGAGGGGAAAGTAAGCTGGTGTGTTTATTTTAATGGAAGAAGGAATGTTTTGGAAAACCAAGCTCTGGTGATTTTCTAATTCATTTAATTTTCTGGATGATAGGGTCTCCTTAATTTGACCATCTGTTTATTAGTGTTTGAATATGGATGAAGATGGGAAGGATAAGCCTTTTCACACAAGGAAATGGAAGTGTGCAGAACCTCTGATGGAAACTGAAGTCACATCCTGAAAAAAAATAAAGAAAACAAACTTAAAAGCAAAAAACCCCATGACACACTCAGCTTTGTTTATTGTCTCTTCTGCAAGCTCTAGACTTTATTCAACCGTGCATTATATTCATGTCCCACCCCACACACAGCCTCGGGTTCTTCTCTGGAATTAAGAAATGTGAAAAAAAATAAAAGGGGAGGAGGAAATTTTTTTGTGTGACTTCCTGCTCTAAGTCTTTTGTTGCAGACAGCTGGGTGCCAGTGCTTTGCCGCCAGAACCCTGAGCTGTCTTTTGCAACCTTGATTGAGCGCAAAGGCTGCAGGACACCCCAGCTCAGGTAACTGCAGGGTGTGAGCTCTGCTTGAGTTTCCTCCTGTAGGTCAAGATTAACTCTCACTCAGGAAGGAGAATATGTCCCTTCTCTGAAATTCTATAGTATTGGATCAAGTTAGTTATCAGCAAGTGCCCATTTCAGTCTGGAAATAGGTTAAAAGAGAGCAGGTAGACTTTATTATCCACACCTGGTACGTGACTCTTAAGTGCTTCCTGTCTCCATTGACTAAAGATGGAGCTTAGAGAACCTTCTTACAACAAATACTTCATTCAAATCTTGGCTAAATTTAGGAGGAAAAGCTCAAACACATCTACTATACATGACATCAGTTGTACTGAAACCAAAGTTAAATCTGGTTTAGATGTATTAATTACAGCCTACCTTTTTTTCCTTTCTATAATTTCATGTTATGTCTCATCAACCAAACAGCCGACAGGAGTCTGTGAAGCCTCAAGGAAATCAGCTGAATTCTGCCAGCACATTTTAAATAAATATCAGATCCAGTATTTTAAATCAAAGCACCATTAAATTCAAAGCAGCTTTTTTAGGTAAGAAGAATAGAAAGATGCCTCAGTGTCTCCTGTCTCAGCATCTTCCTCTTTTTTCCAGTTCAATCAAGAAAGAAAAGCATAATTAAACATAATTCATGATGGACCCTCTAGTTCAGTTCTTCAACAGGAGCCATGAGCACAAAAGTTACATTTTAAAATACGGCCTAATTTTATGTGATGTTGTAACAAAGACTTGCTGGAGACCATCCAAGACTATTTAGCCTCATATTTTTATAATTAATTTAAAACAGTTAAGGATTCAAGATATTCTAAGACATCACAAGAAACTTCCAAGCTTTAATTTTATTCATTAGGTTGTTTTGTAGGGAACTGGGAAGGCCTTTTTGTAAAAATGAGTTCCTAAGACAAAACAGCTGAGCAGTTCTTCCCTCTGTGCATTCTGACTTTCATGCTTGCACTGTGTATCCACAGTGGTTCTCCAACAGCGGTTGCTCACCAATTGCAAATATTCTGAGATCAGTTTTGAGGGCAATAAATCTTTCCCCTCATGAAAACAGGTTTTTCAGTGTTAGCCACCTGCTCCACATAAAAGAAAAACCTGCTACTGCGAGGCAGCAGGGCGAGTATCAATTCCATGAAAACAGAACCATTTGATTTTCTAGTAAATATACAAACAGGAATGTAATTATATGGGATTTTACACGTTGTACCTACACAGTTTTTTGGTATCCAGCTGCAGCATATGGAGGATCAACCTGTCACAAAGCTTTACTTAATATTAGAGGTGTGGGGTTGTCCTCACTGAGCATCCCTCTGAACAGAGATCACCAAAATATACAGCAATAGAGTGTGCCAAACACCACAGCAAATGCCCCCAAAAATGCAAAGTAGCATAATATCCCAATTGCAGCCTGGTTGCCGAAGGAAGCACGTGCCCAAACTGCAGCTCATCTGGTGAGCATCTGGGTTGATGCTCAGCTCATGGAAGTTCACAATCATTTGAGCTCAAAGATGCCTCAAACCCCCCCAAAATGTGTCCTGGAAACAATTAGCTTTTGCATTAAACTGGTTTTCTGATGAATGAGAGAAAAGACAATATCATAATGCTTTTAAATAAATCCCTATCTCTAAGTAGCTACAGGCAAAGGTTACAAAATGAGCTGGATAATTAAATTGCAGAAAAAGGCAGTCATATTTTTCTCATTTTAATGGAAATAAAATGGTTGATAGGAACTATTCTTTGGAAAATTAAATAAAAAATGTTAATCTAATATATAAACAAAACAGATATATTAGATTAATAGTTTAGCCATTTTAATGAATTTAGAAATGGTAATTACATAAGAAAATTCTTGCAGTTGGAGAAAACGGTTGAATAGGTAAAACAATTTTGTTTCCACATTTTCTTTAGTTTTACTAATACTTATAATTATGAAAGTTCTGTAAGTGGAAGAAAATGAAACACTTCTATAAAAGATTTTTTTCAATAACTTGAACTATATTTATTAATTTACTTCAATTCTCAACATTATGAGTACATAGATCCCCCATAAAAAGGAAAAAGTGCTTAGTTCTAATCTCACAGATATTGAACTGCTCACAGTTTACTCAAATCTTAGAGATTTAAGAGCAAAGCTTTCTTGTGTTTTCTTAGATCCAGCTAGTCTTAGGGCCTTAAATAAAAATGACAGAGAGAGAAAAAAAAATAAAAGGGGAGGAGGACTTAAAAGCTTTATTTAGAGCTTATTTAATGTTGAAAATTCAGAATATGAAGTATTGAACCAGCTGCAGACATTTATTATATTTCCAGCCTTTTACTCTTCCAGGAGCTCTTCATTTCCTCTCTACCTTTCTGGAAATTTTGGCAATCCTGAAGAGAATTTTAATTTCCACATTGTGTATTAGCAACATCTGATTTTCTTTTCAGAACCTATGAAAAGGTGGTAATTCCTGCACATCAGATATGAGGGGAAACTGTCACAATTTAGATATTTTCTGACATAAGGTCCAGGAAGGTTTATTGAAACTGAAAGCACTCAGCAGATAAGCCCTCTCACGTCTGAATTCCTTCCTGAAATCAGTGGGGTGGACACTGTCCCAGAACAGCACACAAATGTTTATACAGATAGGTACGAAACAGAGCATAATAACAGCTAATACGAAGTAAATTAACTTTATCCCAGTCAAAACCAGTACAGCCATGTAAAGGGAATTTGGAATGGCAATGGAAAATTTTATAATATTGAGAAAATGTTCAGTATCTGTGGTCTTTTTTTTTTTTTTTTTTGTACATTCTAATTGTGATTCCCTTATTCTGTCACTTGCAGACTATGAACAAGCATCCAATCTCTCTGGTCAATGGCAGCTCCAAATCTGCTCTCTGGAATTCTGTGTGAATGTGCTCAGTAATTAGGCACTACTCTTTCTTATGTTTTCAATGTCCTGATATTTGGAATTGCTTTTTTTTAAAGACTGAATGAGGAATTAGAGGAGGAAAAGGAGGAGAGATTGACATTAGTGGCCACATGGAATAAAAACATCCCTGTTCTCTGTTGCCCGCTTTCTGGTTTGTACCCTGAAAGCTGAAGTTATTCAAATGTTCTCCCTTTCAATTATGTTGAAAAATATAAAGGATAAAGTACTACACAAAATTATCTATGCTGCTATTAAGATTATAAATTTGGAGTGTCTGCTCCACAGAACAGTGCTGCCTAGAGGATGGAGCCCTCTCCAGGCTATAACTTACTTGGGTCCATCTTCCAGTTTTTCCACAGGGTAACCTTAGACAAGAATGTCCCATCTTTCATTTTTGTAACAATAATATGTAAAATGAGACATCAACATCTTTCCTACTTCATGGATTTGGAGAACTGTACAAATTCCTGAAGAAATGATATTTCCTGATCACTGAGGACTCATCGGTTCTGTAGGATATTATCCAGGGAAAGGCCATTGCCACCTGTCTTGCCCTTAGCTGTATTTATATCCATGTTGGCCATCAGAGGGAGGAGCTTCCAGGAGCTTATGAAGGTATAAGTGCTTTCCTTCTTTCACTCCAGCACGGGGTGATTCATTCTGCTATGTAAATTAGTCATTGTGAGAATTCTTTAGTCTTGAGCACTTGCCCTAGATTTTTATTTCTAAAACCAGCTCTACAGTGACATGAAGAGACTCCTTCATCCAAATTCCTCTTCTGTGGGCAAAGTTTGTGTGCCCAATGTGCAGCAGAAGTAGGGCAGTCTGAAATAGCCTATTTCTCCCAGTAAATCAGTATTTTTAGTAAACCAATGTTTTTTAGTACAGCATCATGAGGACAGACATTGATTCTTTTGTGTCTTAAAATACCTTTCCCCAACCTCTCCCTTCTTCCAGGGCTCAACTTCACTCCTGAATTCTCTCCCTCCTCCCCTCCAGCAGCACAGGCAGGACAGGGAGTGGGGGCTGTGGTCAGTCCATCAGTCTTTGTCTTTGCTGATGCTCCTTCATCCTCAGAGGAGGATTCCTCACACTCTTCCCCTGCTCCAGCATGGGATTTTTCCCACAGGGGACAGTCCTTGTGGTCTGAAAGCAGGTGAATCATGCAGCTTTCTGCCTCAGCTCTCATTTTATTTCCGTTGCTCATCTGATAGCAGGCCTTTCCTTCCTTGCCTTTTCAATCTTGATTTTTGGTATCATATTCTTCGTTATTTATCTCTGGGGTAGGTTTTTGACACTTTGCTAGAAAGCTGTACTCAGCTAAATATGAGAATGGAAATAGGTTTTTTTCTCTCTGAATGACCATGTAGCTGACAAGTGAAATATGACAGCAGATAGATACGATGACCCAATAACACATAATAATTTAGAAAATTTAAATGGATATAAAATTACTTTCCATAGAAGTAACCTCCAGTTAGTAATTACAGCAAGTGTCATTCTTTAAAGAAAAATAGACACTTCATTTGCAGAGAGTAACAAAAACTCTTGGGAATGTGGATTATGCATATATATCCTTAATTTAATCTCTTACACATTTTCAATTGCATTTTTTTGAATTGTTATTTTTATTATTTATTTGAACACAAATTTTTAATGTTTTTATTTTATATTTTAAATTTATATCATGCTTAATTTAGACTCTAGATTGTCTGTACTGGCATGGGTAAACAATACGTTTCCCTTCCTTTGCCTAGTATCCAGAATCCTTGCCAGGTGTGGTGACTGCAACTCCAAATTCCTGATGCTTCTCCTAAGTCCTTGTTAATATTTCAAATATGGTCCAACTTCCACAGAAAGTTTTAAATTAGGCTTTAAAAGCTGGATCTAAAAAAATTTCAAACCGGTGGACAATGTATTTTGTATAGCAATATTGTATATTGTATACTGCTATACAAAACAACAATACAATATATACAATAACCATCTTGCATTTTGGCACTACACAATCTTGTATTCTGACTTTTATCCCCACTTCATGACACGGGATTGAAAAATCTAAATGCTCAGGTTTATCAATAAAAATATTCGTATCCCATATTGGTTTTCATGTTCTCCGCCAAATGTTATATCGTCAGTGAGATATATTTTCCATAAACTCCCATTACGGATCTGGTAACAAATCTCCTGTTGCTTTTATAACATTGTTCTGTTATGGTTTCTCCACAATTGATTTTGAGGTCTTACACAGAAATGTAACACCCAAATATATTAACCAAATATATAACCCTCTGCAAGAACAAGGCACTGGGAAAAATGAGATTTTTTTCTAGTCCACTCCTGGCCGAGTCTGACTTTGCAAGGGATTCTGCTGGAGACTGGAGAGCATCCCTTGGTTCTTCTGTCACTGTTTTCCACGAATATAGCTAACCTGAACTAAGCAGATGTAAGGGAGAACATGCTGATTATGGAACTATTTTTGGTCCCTTGGGACAAGTCAGTGCAGTCTAAATGCTGTTCAAATTACTCTAAATACTTCCATGCCTGATGGTGCATGTCTTTATTAATTCCCAAGGATCCTCATCATCTTTTTTATCACCTGGTCTATTTCTAGGGAGATTAAATGACTTCCTGACAGTCAAGGATCATTCAAGTAGGTGAAAGTAACCCATAGATAGATCAGCAAATTTTGGGGTTAACTGAAACAAACATTTACATGATAAAGCCTAAAAGTTTCTCCCCTTACACTCATGAAAATTAAGGGCAAGAAGAAAAATGGATGGCTATGACATAATTTTCCATAGCATTAATACTTCTCATTTTAATTTGCAGTGAAATAAAACATCGGAGTTATTGGAGCATTAATTCAGTGGTGTAAAGACAGGATTGAAATGTTAGGCTTGAGGTGCCACAGACATCCTGTCCAGACTGCTGCTGCCGCTCCAGAGCAGCTCCTCTCATTGCTTTGTCCTGTCCATCAGCCTAATATGAATATGTTCAATGTCCCAGGGCCTCTGAAATGGCATAAAACACCTACACTGAGACAAATTAATTGTTCCATCTATAACTAGGTTCCCTTGCTAAAATTCTTTACATTTAGCATATGTTCTTGTCTAGGGCAGGGTGAGCTCCCACGTCTCTCTCTTCAGCACCTTGGTGACATCCAGCGTCCTGCACAGCTCCCTTGGGAAATTCTAACTGTTCCCATCCTGAGGGCTTCTTACTTGTGTGACTAATGAGCCTTAGCTGTGTCTTTCAAAAGGTTTGCTGTCAATTCCCAGAAGGAATTCAGAAGATATTTTGAACTAATCCCAGAGCGCCTTGTGTTTATACTCCTGGAGATGAGAGCTCTGTGTAAGAAAACCACAAACCACACCTGCCCCTGCTGTAATCCCATGCTGTTTCTCCTGCAAACTCTGGGTGGTGGGTTTATATTTTGCCTGCTGTTTTCTTCTCTTCCACAGTGCTCTGATATCATTCTTATTAACACTGTGTTTACTGAAATCACCAAAGGTAAGCTGATTTATGTCATCTGAGGATTTAGCCCATCAGTTCTCCTAAATCGTATTTCCAACATACTTTGAAAACTTTAATCCTGCTAATCTGCTGAAAGGAGGATGAAAAAAGGTTCCAATTTAAAAAAAAAAAAAAAAAAAAAAAAAAAAAAAAAAAGTTCTCATTAATTCCTCAGCAAGGTTAAGTGATTTCTGGATTATAGCAACACCAATGACAGGAGAGGAATATCTATAAATACTCTTTCAATCAACAGTATTTATCACTACAATTCTAAAACCACATTTCATAGTTTCTGTGTTCTTGGTTTGTTTTTTCTCCTCTCTTTAAGCATAGCCTTCATACATTAAAACCTAAGAAGGAGAAAATTCAATACATACCTTAAAGCAATGATTTCTGAGGAAAGACTTTAATACTTTGAGGCCCTGTATGATGACCTGGACCAAAAGTTCTAATAGGAAATCTGTAGCCCGCCAGACCCCATCCCCATCTGGTGACATAAAGACTGTGTTTGTCTTTCATTCCACAGTGCATTTTCTGGCTGAGTTTGACCCACACAGATTCTTTAGCCAGGCTCTCCACATCTGTGTCTGGGCACCTTCCAGTGCTGCATTAGGCACCGTGGCTCAGATCTGTCAGGTTGGTTCTCTCATCCTCTCCCCAGGGTGAAAACTTTTCAGCAATTAAGAATTTTAGGTGGGAATATATACATATAATTCGACTTGCACTTGTCACTTGAAGCAAAAAGTAGTGAGGAATGCAATGGTCTGTGATTTCTCTGAGAATTTATTCCACATTCTTGTCAGACTGCTCAGTGAGCCCAGTAAAGACAGTGGCCTATGATCAAAGCAATTAATAGATACCTCCCTAGGCAGTCTCAAACTTCATAAAAGATGTTGCAATACATCTGTCACCACCTTAAGGGTCTCATTGCAAAGCACAGATTGACCACATGCAGCCTCTCGGGAGACAGGGAGCAGAGTCAGGCTCAAAAAAAGACATTTTCGTTATTCTCCAGCAGCACAGAGCCTGTGATGTGCTGGGGTTTCTCACACCAGTGCTGTCCATGGGCATTTGTATTCTAATCCAGATGAGCCCTTCACATAGAGACAGTCTGGAAAGTCACATCAGATTTGCATTTTAATCACTTTATTTTCACACTTAATTATATTTATTTATATATATATATATTTAACAAACTATGGCTGTAAATGTATCAAAGTCATCTGAAGAAACAAGCTTTTTCTTTTTTTCCTTCTTTTTTTCCCCTCAATCAAAAAATGGAGTGTCAAGGGTCCGATTTCATGAACTCATTTTTCAACCTTATCACACAATTTTGAAAAACAATTTGGAAAATCAGTGTGAAAAATTACTATCAAAAATTCAAACTAAGGGTAAACAGCCACATCTTAGTAGAAAGAAAAAAATAAAAAGTGAATAAGCACCTTACAAATGCCTTTCAAAAAAATAAGAAGAAAAGCAGTAGGGAAGTCATTTAGAAATATATTTTTGCTGTTTTGTTTTATCAGTAAAATGACAAGTTTTCCCGTCACATTCCCTGCAGTCTCTGCCAGTTCCACATCCTTGTATTTCATTCACAGCCAGTGATTATGTTTACATGGTCTTAAAATGTCGTGACTGAAGTCGGAGCCAGTCATGCAGTTAATTTAAAAACTGACAGATTGTATAAACTTTATTAAACAAAAATAAGGCTTGCAACAGCAATGCAGAAGACTGTGTTGCTACGAGCAAGTTGTGCTGAAATACATGGGAATTTTATGTTCCATCAATTCAGTGTTTATTTCTTCAGAACTTTCTTTCTTTCCCTCCTTGCTCTTTTTTCTCATAAATGATTAACATTAAAACCTAACCAAAAAAAAAGAGTAATAGTTATAAAACAAGAACAAAGAAGCCTGGTTCAATCAATTTTTACCGCAAAATTTCTTTTCCTGCAAAGGTTTTTAGCCATATGTCCACTTGATGTGCAAAATTATTGTTTTAATAGACTAGACTTCAGAATTTGACACAGAAATTGGCACTCAGGGCCACTTAACTTCTCTTGCTGTTTTTCAGTACCAAGACAGAGTGACTCAGAGATTTTGGAAACCTGGGTTCTAGCAATGACCCAGCCACTAAATTTTACATTGGTTTAGATAAACCACTTATTTGAGGCTGATTTTCCCTTCTCTTTCTTCATCTTGGTCTTATGCAATCCATTCGAGCTATTTTTGTATTTAGCAGTGCCTGCTTTAGGACCCAGAGCCCAGGAGTGAATATTCACATCTGTGCACTCCACTCCCTTTTGCACAGAGACTCTCACAAACCTTTCCTTCAACCTTTTGATTGCACCTTTGCTGTGCCAGTCCTCATCCTGCCCTCCAGTCAGATGGAACTGAATGCACCAGTCCCAACACAGCTTTTTCTTTCATGCACACAAACATTCAGGTACTTTCAGGTATATAGATCTACCCACACAGACACAAACCAGCATTTTAAATAGCATTTAGTAGGTATTTTAGACTGCATTTAGTATTTTTCTCACCTTGCCCAATATTAATATTCAGAATTAATAAGGATTTTATCATATTAAACGTTAATGTTGATAATCTGGCTCTGACTAGGAGTGTAATGGGATGGGGCATAAATGAGAATGAAGTGTGATATCCTGGTAGTACTCTGCAAGGCACTGCATAATTTGGAGATGTTCTAGAGGGATACCACCAGAATTCTTCCATTATAAGTTAAGTTCAGTTTCATTAAGGGCTGAGGCAAAACATCTTGCTCAGAGTGATAGTCGGGAGCATACAAACGGGCAGTTACCACGTGGAAGCAATTGGTTATTATTAAATCACAAAGAATCAAATAGATTCCAAATCCCAAAATAGCACAGGGATTTTTTCCAATATAGGCATTATCCGTCCCCAGCTATACAGAGAGTTGCATTCCATGCCCCAGTTTAGAAAACACATTATAAGGAGAAAAAAGGAGACATTATATGGAAGAAGCTGTTAACAGCAAAGTGAACACAAAGGTGTTTAGACACACATTAGAATGTGGATGCAAGCTTCTCTGAGCAAACCACAACCCTCCTGAAGTGCTGCTGCAAATACAATCCCCTTCTCATTGCTGCATGTTTTCCAAGCAATATAGCACCACAATGCTCAGCATCATAAACATGTTTATTGCTGCAAGTCCTGGTGAAATCTATGATACCAAAGCCCTGTTTATTGTACTTGGACCTTGTGCATTATGGAATTGCTGCCTCTATTGGTCATAAAACAGCGTTCTGGTCACAGAATATATACCAGCAGCCATCTGAGCCTTAGTTTGCTGCACCTTCTTAGGCAGTATTACCACAATTTATCCTTACTCTGCAGAATTGTATTAAAATCAATAATGCAAGCACCTCACTCACCCAGCAGAGTGTGCCTCATAAAGATTGCCTGCAAAAGCCTTCCATATATTACTCAGTAAGTTGCCTTTATGAAATATACATGTGACCAAATTGCAGACTTAATGTTTTATGTCTCTTTTATCTTCTTTCTGTAAAAAGCAGAGAGAGCTGAAGCGTACAAGCAGGCTTCCTGTTTACCTATCAGAAGCTGGAAATCCAGAGTATTTATAGGACTTCAAAGTAAAATGATAAATAGAAGTAAAAACTGACAAACCAGGTAAAAATCCTATGTGGATAGGTCCACTCTTTGCACTGCATGCTATTATCAAAAAAACTATTTGCAGAACTATGAAAAACAGACAATGGGATCTACCTTTGGTGAGCAAACCAGAATTTAGGATGGAGGAGATTTTGAAAACTCATCCAGATCACCTACACGCATATTCACACATTCTTTAGAACAGAATATACTTTATTTATGCTAAAATTGACACTTTTTTCCCAGTCTTTGCTTAAAAATCACTGTTGATGGGGATATTCTCTCAAAAATCTAGTCCAGTGCTCCATTACCCTTAAAGTTATAAAGGCTTTTCTTAATGTTCAGACTAAATATCCCCTGCTTTAATCTGAGCCTGTTCAAACTTGCACTCTGTGGAGCAGACATGGAGAATTTATGGCCTCTCACTTCTCAGAAACCTCTTATGTACTGGAAGATAATTACCACGTCTCCCTCTGGACTTCTCCACCTTAGACTAAGAGAATCCAAATCTTTCAGGCAGGCAATGAGGCAATTAAGAATTCATGCAGCCGAGGAAGCTCTTAGCACAGGTGCTTGAAGATTTGGTTATGCTAGTTTTCAAAAAGGACAATTCTTTTGCAAAAAAATTAGTAACACGGTGTGAACACCATCCCCAGACAATGATCACTGGTGCCAGAGCTTTGAAGGAACTGTGTGAAGTCTAAAGAGACTGTTCCTGCTGTCATCATGCAACGGAGGAGACCTTTTAGGGCAAACCAGCTCTGAAGAAGGAGAGGAAAGAATGGAAAACTCTGGTCTTTGGATGTAGCTTCTCTTTAAGCATTCCTCCATACTGAGATTTTTCTCTCCAGAGCTGTGCTGTGATTCCTCCTGGCAACATCAGCTCACGAGGACAGTTTACCCAACTCCCCATTCCTCAAATATTTTAAATATTTCAGGTGGGTGGGAAGCCAAAAGCTAGGGGACTTACCTGCTGAGCATAGGTACACATACAGAAAAACCTGACATTTACAGGGCTTAGCAACAGGTCTTCCTCCTCCCTAAACCCTCAGAATTTGGCTTTACATCCTTGAGCACCATCTACTGGCTTCCCCTCTGCCGACTCCATGCATCTAAACCACCAGACGTTGTGTTTGTCCCACCAGCACATTGCAGGAGCTCGGGGTGGAGAATAACAGACAGCTTGAGACCAGCCCATAAGTTTGACTCTGTTTCTATAAAATGTTTGTCAAACGATTTTGAGTAATTAACAATTTCATAATAATCAAAGTCTGTGTCTGGACAATTTTCAAAGAGATAATAAGGCTTAACTGAGCCAGTAAATTATTTGCTGTGAACAGTTCAACCAGCTGTATGCTGTGCATTGCAGATTCCATCCTTTCTGTTTCTTCAACTCAAGCGACAGTTCTTATGTTAAAATGATGAAATAAAGCCTACATCCCTAAAAATAGTAATTAAACACTAGGGAGCAGTAAACAAGCATAATAAAGTTATTAGTAAACAGCTAGTTTCTAGCGCTGTAAGAAAAGGGTGTAGCTCAATTTTCAAGTCTTTTTCAAAATTTGCTTTCATTGGAGGGTTTCCAGATTCTCTGTGTTTTTCTTCCAGATAATCACTGAGAAGCAGAGACCATGTCTTATTTTACTCGTCCTGTTGTACAGAATCCACAAGCAAAGCATCCTACAGGAATTCCATGGATGAAGATCCACAATAGAAACACACAGAGTGAAATAATTCAAGGAGCTCTGAGAGTTCCACACCAGAGTCTCTCT
Source organism: Oriolus oriolus (assembly GCA_013400235.1). NCBI lineage: Eukaryota > Metazoa > Chordata > Aves > Passeriformes > Corvidae > Oriolus > Oriolus oriolus. Next base: position 34,050 of record VXBT01005528.1, read on the forward strand.
TCTCATTGAGCCACAATCACACAGGTTTTTCACATGTCCAATCTTCCATTTCCATTTGTGACCCTGTAGAGTTCAGTATGGAACCCACTGCAGCAGCAGAGGAAGATTTCCAAATGAGATGGAAATGCAGGGCAGAAATAGCATCTTTGAATTTTGTCTGTAGTGACACTTCCATGTTCTTACTCTACAGCCTAGATTCAGATGTAAATTGTGCATTTTCTTTGCTGCAAAGCACTTCAAGTTATTCTTCAGCCCTCACTAATTTCTAGAGCTTAAATTTGCTTCCACATCAAAGATGTGAGGAAGGAAAAACTACCACAAAACACTCATATCTGTCATTTTTATACCTTAGGAAGAGGAAATTACCATAAGATATATGAATAAAGTTAAGCAATCTATCCTTTTCAAAAACTTGGTTTGGCAGCTTGACTCATGAAACTTGCACAAAACTGATCATTTTTATTTTTACACAGCCCTGTTCAGGCAGACGCTTTGTCAAGCTACGTGCACAACGTAGAGAAACACTGAATTAATTTTTCTGTGAAAAAATTATACAGACAGCCATAATGGAAAGTTAGTGGGTTTAAGTGTTTGTCAGAACTTGGGTGTTGGACTGTTCAACATGGAATGAATTAGAATTGAGATATGTATAGATATGTATAGATATATGTAGATATATATAGGTATAATCAAAGCTCAATTTTCACCCCACTTTCAGTGAAGAAATATTAGCAGAGGGAAGCAGACTATCCATAGAGAATCATAAAGAATGGAAAAGGCCTCCAAGATCATCCAGTCCGACCTTCTGGGACACCACGTGTGTTCTGTATCGGAATCTTGACAAAAGGTTTCTGAAGAGCAAATAAATTCCTTTCTGCTCCTGAAGGGCCTTAGGCTTTGAAATAGATGATGAATTTAATGTTTCATGAGTGTGATTTAGCATGGTCTCATTTGTGCCTCCCAGGCCTGGCAGTGGGGCACCGGGAGAATCTGAACTGCCCCTCCTCTGTCTGAGAGACTCCCCAGTGACAGAGTCCTTCAGCTGATAGGGGACGATGGAAGTCTCCGCGCATTTCACTCCTCTTTCAACTTCGTAAGCCCGAAAATTCAATTAGAATTCGCACTCATGGTACATCGCTCTTACTGTCACGGACAGGACCTGTGTGAGAGTTTTTAATTAAGCAGCAAATGAAGCCTGACATCACCTCTGACTCAGCGGCGGAGCGGGATGCGGTGAGGTGTCTGCTGTCGCTGCTAAAGGGTTTTGATGTCCCCCCACGGTCCCTGGGGCCAGCTCAGCCCCTTCACGTGGCTCACGTGTAGAAGGTGCATGAGAGCCCGAACGAGCAGGGGGAGAGGCAGGAGTGAGAGCAGCGATTTCGTCCCAGAGGATTTAGCAGGGGATTCTGACACACAGAGACTGCAGAGACTCTACTGCGCCAACGCCAGTAGCGAAAGCTGGTTAAGTGTCTCCAGCTGTGAGCTGACTCCCACGAAGAGAAGAACCATAAAAGCCTTATCTAGGGCAGCCAAGTGTGAGGAAGACACGCAGCCTGAAAGCCTTCCCATCATCTCACTTCACCAGCAGTCACGACTACTCCTTTTCAGACAACTCAGTCCGCTTTGCTTTGCTTTACTTGCCAGCTGAAACTGGAGTACACAGATCTGAAAGCTCAAACCCAGAAGGACTTACTGTTAGTTCAGTTGAAGGGAGAATGTTGTGAATATATCAGGAGAGTTGTTTTCAAAGGTCAGAGAAAAATTTGCAGAGATAAGAGTTATCTACTCCCTCCTCTCCCCTAACCCAAAGGAAAACTAGATTTGCACTTGCCAACATCAAAAGTATGAGCTGCAGAAATAAAGGTAAAATTGCTTTTCACCACTTACTTTTCTGAGGACCAACAATCATTGGGTGACACTTGAAATCTCCCCCAGCCCAAAAATTCACTGCACACTAAGAAATGCAGTAAAAATCGTTAAAAGCCAGAAGTGTTTTTGTGTTGGACTCTTTTCAGAACTACATTTATGCAAATTGAAACAACACCTGGAGCAGAAGGCTAGGGTGCAAACATTGCTTTTACCAGAAAGGTTTTGTCACTTTTTCCCAATACATCAGGAAAAAAATGCCCAAATCATCATATAACACTCTTGGGCTGGTATTTCCCATTGCAGCAATGTTTTCTCTTTTTCATCCTGTGGTTTAGCCAGGTAATCCTTGCTAAATACTTGACAAGTCCTTTTGAATCTTGCATCTCCCATAAGTAAGCGTGAACATAAATTTATCATAGTGTTGAGTCACTCAAAAGAGTACTTAAAAAATGCCTACTGTGAGCTAAAAACAAGTTTGGACCTTTTATTTTTTCAACTTCTCTAAAATAATTTTGGAAAAGAACAAAGACAATGCTTTAAAACAATTCAGCTCAGAACTGGTGCAGGAAATGAACTGTTTATGTGGCTCTATTTATGGCAAGCCTCTAAAAATAGCAGTGCTTTCTTCCACATTCCAGAATAGGACAATAGGACAATATCAGTCCTTCAAACAAATGATGGTACGAAAGACCAACCCAAAAATTCCTTTACTGAAATAAATGACATCATAAATAATGTGCTAGGAAGGAGGAGTCCAACAGGAAGAAAGGGAATGAAAAATTTTTGCTGTCTCACTGAAAACATGTATGACTAATTTCCCAGTCTTCCTTTTTTCCCTGAGTGCCTCACTTCAGTTGGATGAATCCACCCATTAAAGCCACACAGAACACAATCACAGAAGTCATGGCAAATATCCACAAAGGATCTGCTCTCTGACCCAGAGAGGAGGGAGACCTGGCTGTAGAACAGTCACGTACTGGCATCCTTGTCTGTATCTCAGGCTGTCTTGAGAGTCAGGATGCAATTCCTCTGACCTGTTTTAGAGGATTCACACATGTAGGAAAAGATAAATCACCCATGAATGTCTCTCCATAGCTATAAAGAGAGTTCAAGATAATTAGCTCAGTTCTAGATAAATATGGCCAGACCAATTCTTCCCAAGGGGGTCTATGAACAAACCAAAATAAACCCCAACAAAATCACAGCGTGTCCAGGTGAGTCAATCCTTGGAGTATGATCCGGGTCTCTGCTGCACAGACCAGTCCGAGCCACCACACTGCCTTTCATTTCTCTGCCCTAAGAATTCAATGTTCTTTTGTGTAACACCTGAACAGTTTTCTCACTCCAACCAACAGCTTTCACGTTCTGCTGGGGAGACCTTGGAGAGTTTTCCCTCTCTGTGTATTCAAATCAGGTTCTCTTTTTGTACAGGAAGTGTTGGGGTTTTTAAAGACATTTTTTTCTGTATTAAACATTGAGAGGGAGTAAAAAGTCACCATGACATCCACTAGCTTGTCTTCAGGGCCAGGAAGAGACTGGATAGGGCAGGGAGGAACCAACAATTTAACACCTCTTCTGTATCTGCCCTAATAGCCCACTTACAGAAAAATGTTAACAGCATTTCCAGAAAGTTCATGGGAAGGTAAACAAACAAAACAGGAGGGCCAGGAGATTAAAGTAAAATGCTTTCCTTACAAGAGATACCCACAGGTGTACTCAGCCATTACTGCCTGTGTACTGTTTTATTCCTTTTTCCTTCTCCACAAGAACCTTGGCAAAAAGAACAGGCTTTGAGACGTGTAACAATAAAACCTATCTCCCCAAAGGGGAAAAATTCTAACAACGAAACAAATTGATACTCTGGAGAAATATGTTGTCAAAATCCACAGCACAAGTTTAAGACACAAATCTGAAGGTGCATCCCTTTGTGATCAGGACTTCCTATAAGAAGCTGTATATCACTCCTTTGTACTGTAAAGAGGCTGCATTTTTTAATTTCCAGAATGGCAGGAAAATAAAGCTAAGCAGAGAAATAGGACCAGGCTCTGCCATTAGATGCACTTTCCAGAGGTCCCAAGAATGAGGGTGGTTTTCATTCCCAAACCTGAGTTATCCAAGGAGGACAGAGGCACAGAGTACAATGCCTAGTGGATGTATGGGCTGTGCTCACTGTTTACAACACAGAGAATAATTCTCCATCAGATTCTATCCCCTCTGACACTGTGCTGCATCTTCAGGCTGCCTCTCCTCCTTTACAAACTGCTCAACGTGTCTTTCCCTATTTCCTTAATTAGGGATGCAGTGTTTATACAAGTCTGATGCTGGCTTGCAAATATCAACGTGTTGAGTTTCATCACAGTTATGTTGTGACTGAAGTGATCAGGCACCTGCACTTGGGAAATTTCTCACAGGTGGTTGATGAAGAGAGAAGGAGATGCACTTTGAGAAGGCCAAGGCGGGTGAGGAGCAGTCAGCTCTGGTCAGAACTTCAATGGATACGCAGCGGGCACTTCACAGGATCAGGTTTTCTGACTCCTCTTAAAAGAAATGGTCAAACCCCAACAGTTTTCCCTTTTTAACAGAGTCTCTAGACAAACACTGAACCTGGAATGAGACCTGCCATGTGTGCAACACCAAAATGCAATGCTCTACTGGGAGCAGTGTTTGCAAAGTGTGCCCAGGCAGCTCCAGGAGACAAAATGTTTGGGATTTTCTGTCTTTACAGACAGAGTTCCCTTCTTTAAACTCAATTTTCTGAGACAGAGTAACGGCTGTAACATGTGATGGTAACACCAAAAATTAACTGCTCTGCAAAAATACTCTGTGGTATTGTGTTATCATTTTAAAAAATCAGTTTTACTGAAATTCTCCAGAAATATAAATTAAACCAAGAAAGAGACACATTCTTCTCAGTCTAAGGAGATCAAAAATTCTAGAGTGGAACATCTTTCACTGATACTTTTCATACAAAATGATTTGACCAGATGCTGTTCCCCACGATGTCTGACAACCTCTCTTTCACGGCTTAGTTATTTCTGCACCTTGTAGGAGTCTCTGGCCATGACCATCATCTAGTGAGCAAATATCTGAAATGCAAGATGGGAAACAAAGTCTGGCTTGTAGCCAGGAATCAGCAAAGAGTCATACAGGGCTCCAAACTCCAGTGTAGGTTCATTATGAATGTAGTGTGAAGTCAATAAGAGGCTTTTAAGCACTTCTCAATGATAATTAATAAATTCAAATTTTTAATCTTTTGAAACCGATATTTTCACCTTTTTTTTTTCTTCAATTCAGAAAAAAATATAAAATAATGAGAACTAACAAGAAACATGAGTACTTTGCACTTAGTGTAGGGGACAGACATTTTGAAAAATACACACAAACTGACATTGATTAAGCTGGTTGAACAGGGTGTACAAAACTAAATTTAGATGACAGAGTTCTTTTACTGAAAAGACACTTAATGAGATGGACTGAGCACTTTTTTGTCTTGGTCGTAGACTTGATATATGATTTAGTCCCAGCCTACTTCCTTTTTTATGCTCACTAATGATACATAGCTTTGCACAGGGAATCTGGCATCCATGAAGGTCATTATGTGTCCACACTAAGTGGGGCAGGATTTAGATTTGCTCATTATGGACTACCAGAGATACATGTTTGTAACAATACAAAGGCATCCAACTAAAACCAGAAGAAAATCTGCCAGGCTTTTTACAAAGTGATTATATCTTTGAATTTCACAACCATTAACACATTCTGCTTTATTTCCACCCAGAAAAAGGCACGTGATGGGAAGGGAAATCCCCTCTGGGAGGAGAACACACGTTGTATTTGGGTTAGCTGGTGTCTCTCTGTCAATTTATGGCCTAATTTAGGCATGCAGGTGGTCTGAGTTTGGCTGAAGAATCCCTTGTAATATCTATTTAAAATAACATTCCAGGTGAAAATTTACTTCAAAACTTATTTCTTGTTTCATGAGAACTAGGAAAAGTGCTTAAACCCTAACTGGGTGTTTCAGTTCATCTTCTACAGATACAAAAGCAATGGTCTTCAATTAGTAAAAAGAACTGAAAAAGGAAGGGTTAAAAGTCCATCAGATAAATCAAAAAATACTTTTCTTTCTGAATTTCTTTTAATTTTCGTTGAACAGTGGTAGCAGAGTTGCTTTATTTGCCCCAGCTTGTAGAAGAGAACAGTTCCTATATCACCCCCCTTCTTTCCCTTTCACATTAAAATAATTCCTTCTTGTGTCCCAGCTTTGCAAACAATTTCACAGGTCTTCAGCTTCACGTGGGTGACCAGACCCTTTTTACCCTCAAAAGCACGAGTTAAGCCCAGGCATCAGGGTTCACAGGAGAGGGACTCCTCAGGGGAACTTTGGCCTCTCCAGGACATGTTTCAAATAACAGGTCTCTGAAATAACATCCATCCACACAAACTGAAACTGCTGAGACACATTTTTGCTTTTCCTATTGATGTCTCTCCCTTTTGTCCCTCCTCTCTGTTCCTATATTTAATGATTGGATGTTTTTTAAGCTAGCTTGTAGAAATAGGGAGTTTATATTCTCAAAACATGGCAATTACCAAGTGTTCTGTAAATACAAGACACAGAGTTCTTTTAAAATGTGGAATTAAAGCCTGTCTTTTGAAAAGATATTTAATCTTGTGCTGAAGAGTAAACACACAACACTTGAGGACCTCCTTGCCTCCTGAGGGAAGTTGTTTCCATGTTTAATTTCCCTCAGCTCTAGGGAAACCAAATCTTATTTCTGGCTGAACTCATTCCATCTGCCCCTGCACATCCACACTTCATCTCTTTCTGCAAGAGCAAGAAGCCTTCTACTATCAGATTTCTTCACTGTGTGTTAGCACTTTAACCATAACCTTGGCTTTTCCACTAGGAAAACAATTTAGAATAGAGTTTATATTCCTAAACACCCTGATTTACCATGCTGTGCTAAAGAAGGGTCGTGAGCAGTATCTGGATGTTTACATTTCCCCATGCTTTCAATATGATCAGCCTGATGGGGAGGTTATATTGGCACTGTGTGAATGCTGTATTCCTTTCACTTGTAAAATCAAGGATATTTGAGCTCAAGTCACATTTCTGGTGGGGAAAAATTTCACCTATTTTATCCACGTTCAGGTACTAGTGTTCAAAGAAGGTCTGAGGGACCCTCAGGGGTCATACCCTCAGGGTAGGTATGGCTGCAGAAATGAAGCTGCAGGGACAGAAAATATCTTCATCAAGGAACCATCCCTTATCATCCTGTTATCAGTACAAAATTGTCCTAACGTATATCAGAGACTATTAAAAAAAGTTATCGTGCAAACATCTAAGCATATTTTATAATCCATATGTGCACATGTGAGTGTATAAACATATATAGGTGTGTATACATTTACGTGCATTGTGGTCAAATCTGGTTTTTTGACTTCCACTCATGAAAAGACGTGGTTTATTTTCACTTCTTATTCTTCTCACTGGCATCTATTTGCTTCTCTAACACTCTGTTCTTTCATGAAATGTAACACATTAGGATTAGATGACAGATTTGTACTCCAGTTTTGGAGCTTGCACCATCACTACCTGGAGAATCTTTGTACTGCCTTCACTTCTTTAGGCCAACTACAGGAAAGAGCCATTACCTGGTGCAGATTCAATGGCAAATAAGTGAATTTCAGCACGTGGGTGATTTCTGTGTGAGCAAAGGGGCCCAGCTCTGTCAAACAGCAGCTCCACAGTATCAGCACTTGCTATCACTATTTACGATTAACGCCACACATCCAACGAGAGCAAATAGACTTGTCTGGCTGAAACAGCACTCAGGTTGTGTCTGCTTGGCTGCTTTAAGGAAGGAAACACACCCAGAGTCTTTCTGTGTGTTCAAATTGATTATAACTTACATTGCTTTGCTTTCGTTTTCAGAGGTAGTGCTCAAGTCGGTGCGTACACTTTTGCCACAGGCATCCCATTTGTTAGGCCTTCGGTGACCTTTATGCTTTCAAATTAAGTCTCCTTGTAGCTCTTTTCAAGTTTACAATGGCATTCAGCTTAAATAAAGCAAAACAGTTTGCAAAATATCAGTTTCCATCTGACAAGCCCCTGTGCCCTCCCTCGTGACGAGTGAACTGACCCAGCAGCTTCAGTGCTCATGAACGTGGAGATTTGTGTGGGTGATCGGGGGTACTTGTGGCTTTTAGGTTACTAATGGCCAATAGAAAGGGAGATTTTATTGAGATGTAACAAAATGCATGCTTGGTTTTGGATCCCAGAGGTAATGACAAAAACAAGTTGTTTCGTGTATAAAGGCTGCAGGAACTAAGTCTGTTAGTAAGGACGGATTTAAAGCTTTTATGATCATCTGTACCATTCTTTCACAAGGTATATAGACATCAGCTATGACATGGACTTTGTTTTTCTCACTCATTGGCTGCAGTTTCTTAGCATGTGAAGTAGTTGCTGTTAAAAGAACAATAAAAACACACATAATAAAGATTTTTTTTCCTCCATCTTTCTGTGGAAATTCATCAGACTCAGTTTGGGAGATATCTCACAATGCTACACTCTCGTTAGGACACAATGGCAAAGGAAAACGGTTTGAATTTCTTCTTACAGTTCTCTTGAAGCATTTTAAGCACAGAGAGGATGTTTTTCATAAGAGAAAGATGTGAGCTGAAAAGCTTTATTAATTGGTTTGGTTTTGTGCTCCAAGTGTGGACTAAATGTTTCTTTTGTTAAAATGTCAGATGAGCAAAATACCTCTGCTCTCAGGGAGATACTCAGATCAGATCCTGCTTGGTTCATCTTCCTAAATACACACAATTCCCTGATGTTTTTTTACTGCCAGCATGACTGGGTGCCAGAGAAATGGGTGCCAAGGTGAAATTCTGTATGATGAGATATTGCCACATCTCCTCCCTTTGACAAGGGCAGTTTTCCAGGGATGAGAATGGATTGAGAGGCAGAAAGGAGGAGCAAGAACTGAAAGCCAGACTGTTCCACATCTCCCAGTTCCTGTGTCTCTACGTGCAGTCTGAAGGTTTGATTTTCTCAGCAGTGAGGGGAGATCTCTGTTGCAGATTCCTCAGCAGACCAAAGCAACTTTGTGTGAGCTCTTGGCTTCTGTGCTTAGGCTGCTTCTCCATATCTGGAACAGCTCATTAAAAACACCAGCTATTTCTTCATTATAGACAAACTCTCCCATAACACTTGTAGATTTATATTCTTATATCAGAGAGTTAAACAACTCTAGGATGGATATAATTTGCTACTCAGTTTATAATCTAATTAGTCCTTGAAAATGAGCCTCACTCCAAACACCCAGACTCAGTTCTCCATGAGAACCAAGAACATGAACCTCAAGGCTCTTGTAGTAAAACCCAGGATTCAATCCCCCCCTGGCAGGACAATGTTCAGCCTCACCCCGAAAGCTGTCAGAAGGAGTAGGAAAAGCACAGAAGAACATGATGGTGCTGCTGTGTTTCCCTGTGGGTCCTGTGGCTGTCTACAGCCATTCAACCTTCACGTCTCCATTCATGCTTCACACCTCTATTTTAGAACAGAAACCATAAATACAAATTAAACGACACTGAGCTCTTCAGTCATACATGGGTGGATGCCCTTCCCCTCAGGTAACATATAAATTGCCTGCTCTGAAGAAAGGTGTTTAAGGTGAACTGGTTTTATTGCTTCTAACCACCTGCCATTATTACACACCTCTTTTCATTTGAAAGCTGTAAAAACATCCCGTTTTTCATGCATTCCAGACAAAACCTCTGGCTGGCCGAGCTGGCTGTAAGGAGCCATCTTTCAGTATGACAGTGTAATAGTGTCTTTTCATCTCATACAAACAGCTTCTGCCATGGAACTGTTGTGAATTCATAATAACTTCTCTGTGCAGGACTAGAGTCCTTTCAATTCTGCACATCACTGGGGCTTGAACAGTGGATTCTTCAGTGTCAGGATTCACAAAGTAGCTCATAGATACAGTTGTCCAATAGATGTGGTGCATTCATTCCTCCTGTACATTATTCCCCTGAGATTTTAACAATAATTTATCATTGTTTTAAGGCAGGCAGGCTGGCTGAGTTGGCAGAAACACACGTACTGATTTTTATATTTGTTCACAAATAAGCACAGTCAGATATGGAGATTTCTGATAGTGAATGTGCACACTGGTGACAACACACGACATGTCAAATGTCTGGTATAACAAAACAACACTTGAAGCAAGGCTCTCCTCTAAAAGTAATTTATAAATCCAGTGCCTATCAAATACAGTGAGTCCAGTTCTTTTAATTTCAGAAGATGCGTTCTGTTAACACACAAATTAGACCATACCCTTGTCATCACTTGCAGAAACACCTGGGATGTGAAAGATCTGTCCATCTTCAGGAGTCCAAAATGCACTCTAAAATAGACTTGTATTTTGTTACATTTCTAATATAGAAGAGGTGGTTTCATAGTGGTTAATACAGACCTGGAATTTAATGGAAATCCCTAAGGGATCACCCAGCATAGCAGATTTTGTCTGAGGCCAAGATTTAGTGTTTGTTAACTTAGTAAGAACTTACATTATAATATATTCATCTGCTTTTATTCTCATTACAAATCAGAGATTGCAGAATGGTTGATGTTGGGAGGGATCTCTGGAGGTCATCTGGTCCAGTTCCCTGCTCAGACAAGGCCATATGGAACCAGTTGCTCAGGACTGTGTCCAGCCAGCTTTTGAGTATTTCCAGGGATGGAGACTCCACAGTCTCCTTTAAGGTATAAAAAAATGAGTTTATCTTGATGTCCAAGATCTTTCACCAGCCAAAAAAAAATTCTGTACATGCTGTTTAAAGACTGCCATCTCCTGTCTGCGCAGGAGTAGAAAGAGAGTCTCTATGAAGCTGAGAAAGAAAAGTTTCTGAGCTTTCTAATGGCACCCGGAACTCTCCACTGACTCTACCATGTCTTAATCCAAAGGGATTTTTTTTTCTGCAGGAATTATGTGGAGGATTCTAATTTCTTGAGATTTTATTGTCCTCATTCTCTTGATTCGGTGCAATTAAATATTGATTATGTAGAATTCAGGGACAAGTCTTGTATTTTGCAAAGTCCATTATTCCTTCCTAACATGCAGTTGTTTCAGCGAATCAGTAAATTTCTAATTGTTTTCTTCCATCTGTTGGGTCAGCAAACTTAAAACCCAAATATGGATGTGAATTATGCATTTTGGGTTGGGTTAGAATGGGTTTCTGTTATGAAGAAACAGTCTCAGACTCTTATTTTGCCTGGGGCAGTGATCTTTATTTAACTACACTGTTCAGCTTGGCAAGATATTACTCCTAAAGAAGAGATGGAGACGATTCAGAAATAATCAAAAAAATGCAAGAATTTTGAGCACCCTTTAATTAAAAAGAGACTTATAAGGGTGACATACTTAAAACAATTGAAAAACTGATTTCCCTAAGAGTTTGATATGACCTAAGTATTATTTTCACTGGCTCACTGCTCTGAACTCTCCCTTACAACACACATCCCAAAGTCCAGCTCATTCCTCTGTGCTCTGCTCCACTGGCTCCATTTCCTTGTTTCCATGATGGGAATGTGCTTTAAAAATAGCTCTGTTTAGCCTTTAGCTAAGACAGCTTCAGATCAACACAACAGATGCTTTCCTGAGCCAATGAGATGAATTCCCATCCCATTTTTCAGCTGATGGCATTGTATTTCAGCTTCATTAAATGAAGTTTAAGTAGCGCGAGAAAAGCCATTCCTGGGCTATTTCATGCTCCATATAATCTTCAGTGGGCTGTTTTTCACCAGTATTGAGGGAGAAGGTGAGGGAGAAGGGAGGCTTCTGTCACCACAGGTAGCAGGAAATGGGAGTGCAGTCTACCAAAATTACATGGAGTCGTGCTAATAAGCCTGCAGGAAGAGCCAGGGAAAGCCAAGCCCAAATAAATAAATGAATTGTGTGGAACAATGACTCAAAAGAGCAAAAGTGGCTCTGTGTGGCAGAGAGGTTACAGTAGAGTGGGAGCTAATTTAAACAGGCACAGTGAATGCAAAGAATATTTAGAGAAAAAGAAGGTTTGTGAGTGCTTAGAAAGAAAGAAAAGAAAAGCTGCAAGAGCCCCTCTAACAGCGCTGCTGCTGATACTGCTTTAATTATCCCTCTGCTACACGGAATGTTGAACTTTACAGACATTCCAAGCAATTTTAATACCAGCTTATTCTGAAGCAAATCTACGAGCCAGCCACATACTAACAAATATCAAACAAGACTGTTTCATCAACAAAGAGCAGATAAAAGTGAACAAACCACTCTGTTCCCTTCTGGGAACTCTGTTTCCTTCAGGATTCTAACTGGTGCCTTTCTGAGCTGAAGGTGTTTGGCAGCATCCAGTAACTGCCCAGTGTTACATCTTGTACTTGCTTAGACACCACGCTCTTCTCAAAGAAGAACTTTCATTCCTTTGCCTAAAGACTGCCTAGCACAGAGCATCTCTAAGCATATGGGGTGCTAAGAGCAGCTAAAACTGAGTGAAAAAGCAAAATCAAGATTTTACTCTCCATAGCATGCTCTCAGTTAAAAAAAAAAAAATGCTAGTGCTCCAAATCACACAAGATACATTAAATGGAATGTTTTGCTTTTTTTTTTCCTTAGGAAAAATGGTAGCCTCAAAATCCAGGTTTCATTCACAGGGTGGAGCAATTTCTCTTCATGTTGTTTTATATATATGATTTAATAACATGGCATGGCTATGAGTAGAGTTTAGTATACACTATTATCTCATATTTTACTGTCTTTGTAAAATTGTTAATGATGATTTGCTACTCAGTAATGGGTGGAACACTGCTTATGATTAAAAAATATATCTTAAATTTCATTAAACTACAGAATGTATTCAGCAAACTATGTCAATACCAGGAGTGCCAGTCTGGCAGCATTAGGAAGCCTAAATTGAGGAGAGGAAAGCCTAAATTAACTGGTTTGGGTGAGCCATGTAGGGTGCACAGTACTGAAGACAGATCCCCAGACAGTTAAACCTGTGCTAGTGAGCTTGTCCGGAAATGCTGGAGAACTAAGTCGAAAGATCCTTAGAACATGACCAAAAACTTCTGAGCAGCAGTTATTTAAAAAGTTTAAAAAAATTATATTAATACATAAACAAATCGATTTTTTGTCCATTCATTCCTTAGTTTCACCTCTTGCCATGAGGGCAGTTTTTTGATTGGATTCTGTTCTAAATCTGCATGGAAGAATATGAGAGATGAGGCAGTAGCAGTGAAAGTACTGAGCTTGTGCAATAGCAAGTAACAGGAAACTGAGCAGTCAACTTCATTTTAGGTATAACCCTGGTATAATACCTGTTTGAAAGAAGAATCAGGGTCGGCAGGTTTTTTTTCCTGTTTCATTTTGGATTTTGTTTATTTCTTTGTTGTTGTTGTTTATATGGAGCGTCTTGATTACGAGACTTTTAGGGGATAGATCGCAACTTAATCTTTTGTGTTCTCACAAAATAATCCCTTTTAAAAACCAGTGATGGTCAGGCATGGGCTGAAATCCTAGGAATATACCAGATGTTCTCCAGCCTCCCCTCCACTCTCCCAAATAGGACAGCAGCAGCAACATCTCCCTAACCATGTCCTGCCACCACAGGGTAGCCAAACATGAAGCTTCAACTACCAGTGCCAGTGATGAGCTCTGTTCATTTTTAATAAGAGCCTTCAGGAACTTTGTTATCTTGGCACACAGACATCCAGTCCAAGCAAGGGATCATGAATTCCTATGCCTGAATCCATGGAGAAAAATGGGTGCTTCCACAGGGTGCTTTGTCAAAGACAGTTGTCTACATTAAACTGGAGGAGGGCAATCTTTCCCCTCCTGATGTAGCAGAATTTGGGGAATTGGGTAGAGTAGAAACTTAACTTTTATGTGGCTGAAATTCCGCAAAAATGCACCTCAACAGCAACAACCTCAGTTCACTTTCTCCTTCCTGTGTCTGTAACTTCTTTGTCCATTGCCCTGGAGACCTTCTCTGCCTCCATGCTCTGAAGGCTCCGAGGGCCTTTCTTCCCCTCTCCTCAGTCTATCAAACATTTTTGCTTACTTAAGGCTTAAAATACCTTCGGATTTTTAACTTGAAGGTTCATAGCCTGCAAGTTAAATGTTAGAATACATTCACCTCCTGCATCCTCAGTGAGAACATTTGTCCCACTTCAACTAACCCTGGAGCACAAGTAACAACGTCAACTCCTCCATACATAAAGTCACTCATAAAAGAAAAGAATTGCAAACCCGTTCACCAGCACAATAAAAGTGAGAGATTACCCATTCATTGCTGATATTAAGTAAACACTGTGGAATGTTTTCTCACCCCGAAATGAGGAATTGTTATTCAAACTGGAAGGAAAGTGCGTTATGAATAGCTGTGAAAAACAAATCCAGGGATTCTACAGCCTTGTCAGTGTTCTGCCCACCATGAGTGCAAAGAAAGGAATTTTGTCTTCTTTAACCTTGTTGACCTGGATAAAGAGAAGGCTTTCTCAAACCATGTTTCCTATGGCCATTCTTTCATATCATTTATCCCCAAAAAAGTGCTCTGGCATTTAAACTTTCAAACACCTCAGGAACACTGAATTTTGAAATCACAGTGAAGTAGCTGATTCTTAACCTTTTATTTTTGTATCTTCGCAACAGAAACAATAGAGGAGTTCTCTAATGTGGATGTAAGAAATAATTTTCTGCGACCATTTAGCCTGATATTCCTGTCTAACAGAGAAGAAAGATTTTCTCTATATTGTCTATGTCAGCTTTTTGATTTATCATCAAAACAGACTCACAATCTTCACTTTATGTCATCAGCCAATGAGTTTTCCCTGGCGTTTAGTTAAACCTGACATTTGGGAATAGCTCAGCTTGATTAAATTCAAATTTTTTTCTTTATAAATCAAGGGCACTACAATCCTCAAATTTTAGGAAAGTTCAGCAAAAATTCCATTCATATTTAAGTCAATGTTGTTTTCAACTGTTTTAACACCATCAAAAGTCAGGAAAACCTCTGGAAATCTAGAATAGAGTATATATATATATCAGATATACTTTAGTATATCTGATGTACCATTAAAAAAGCAAAGAAATAAACCAAAATTTTTCAGGCATAAACTCTACTCCAGAAGAAGTTTGTATTTGTGTAATAGAAATAAGTAAACCTAACCAATGCTTCTCCTTAAAGACCCCTTCTATTTTCTTGTAAATCTTGCTGAGTTGATGGAAAGCAAGAATATTTCTCCAACTAGGGCATAAGTGATAATTACATATTTACAAGCACATTTATTTGGAACAATTAACATTAAGAAAGGAATATGATAAAGTCCTTTAAAAATCAAGAGTAGGTTGTAGAAGATGAACAGGAGGTGGCCCTTTGGTTTCTCACAGTATAAGAAGCAGTGTTAAGTGGTTCTTTTGGCTGCAAGTCCAAACTGCAACAGAGGAAATGTAATTCAGCTGTGGAATCACTGGACTAAAGTGCTCTGGAAGTCAAAGGATTCAAAAAAAGGGTTACATGTGTTCATGAAGGATAATTCATTATGGTTATTAGACTGATGAACAAAGGAAAAGAGAAATTACTCAAATAAGCTCCTTTTCCTCTGACTATTTCCACGTAAAGTCATACATGCAAAGTGCTAGAATTTTATTGCAATTTTAAATTAGGCAAAGTGGGAACAGGCAAAGAAAGGAAAGTAGGTTCTTCTATGGAAAGAGCAGTGTGAATTCAAAGGGAAGTAAAATGAAGAATCTAAGAGAAAAAACCCTTGGGGACAAGACTGAAAGGGTTGCCATGAAATTATGACAGGACTCTGAATTTTAACCACTGTTCAACACACACTTGACATTTTTCTGGCTCTTTGTATGCTTTGACCTAACTGAAGAGTGAGCAAGCTGTGTCAATCTCTTATCCCTGAAAGAATCTGCCCTGGGCAATTTTCTGAATATCTGTTAGATTGGAACTTGATTTACATAGAGGCTTCACATACAATTCAGAAAATAATAGTCTAAATTTAACCCAAAGTTTCTGCTGGAGCTTGTCTCATCCCTGCATATCACAAATCCCCCTAATGTAAAAACATTTATTCAGGACTCTGTTAGCAGAGGGAACTCTCATCTCCTTCCCCCTTTTCCTAAATCATTCTCAACAACAAGGAACATTCTGTGGTGGGGGAATCACTCTCAACAATAAGGAACATTCTTTGGTTTGGTTTTTTTTTGAGAAAGAATAGTAAGTATTAACTTAAAAAACAAATTGAAATTAATATCTTTGGATACCCACTTTTCCAAAGGGAAGTGATAACAGCCATTAGCTTGTGACTTGCCTTAGGAAAACAAAACCTGTTACCCAGTTCTGTGATTTCAAACACCAGGATATGATATACAGCTGAGAAAACCCAAAGGACACATTTCTGAATGCTGAAGAATTGAGAAGAGAAGCTTGAGCCCATGGAGCACTCTGTCAAGTTCTGTGCTCCCTAATGCAAAAAATATATGGACATTATTATTAAGTTACATTAACTGAGAATTTATTTTACAGAATTCTACATTAGAAAAGAAATTGATCCAATTCCCATACATAGTAAATATCAGTAGTTTCTTATCAGACTTTAATTAGTAGTCTTTCTTTAAGCCTTCTTCTAGGGTCTTTACAGTATGAACACAGGCTAGGTAGCAAGAATTATGAACATTGAGCCAAGAAATCTTCAAGGAGAATGCTCTGCCTGTTGAATGAGTTAATGGGATCCACAGGGTCTTCCCTGCCCTGGATCACCTTTTGTTTCGGTACAGAGACTGAGAGGTGCACAAATTTATGTCTTGTCCATGTTTTTATCACCATCCACCAGCTGAAAGAAGGGCATCACACATCCCTCGAAATGTTATTATAAAGTTTCTGTTTCAGAGCTGGTTCACATCTATCTAGGACAGACTGGAATGTTGTAGCTACACTTGTAAGTTTCTGTCCATTAAGATATACCTTAAACTTTATTTACCATGTTCTTCAGTTTAGATTCCCCTTTCCAATTTGTTTTACATTACACAAATTATGTTTTTACCTCCTTGTCACTCCATTCACCCTTTCTTCTTTGCTGTCTACTCTGTAACCATCTGTATCATCAAAACCATATCAAATGCATCAGGGCTCATACAAATCACCATAATCCAAATAAAAGGAATGTTGACAGAGGAACAATACATTAAACACATCCTGGACCATTCCTAGAATGCTCAGAAGCTATAATGATATAAATCAACAGTAAAAAAATATGACCAGCCTGCAAGAACCCTTCAACACCAAAAGTCTGATAGATATCTGTCCCTAGGTTTTCCACCCAAGGGGAAACAAGCCAGAAGCAAAATTCCCCACACTTTCCCTTTTCCAAGCACAATGAGTGTGAATCCAAAACTATTTCTCTGCTGCCTTGGTCACTCAGACATTGTTAATCAGATCTCCTTTCTGCAAGCAAACATAAACATCTCCACAGTTTGTGAGTGCTATGAAGGCAAAACTTCCAGAGCTTTCCCATTCCTTCTGCAGGAATACCAGACTGTTTAAATGAAGAAATGGCACAAGAATCTATTCCACGCTCTCTCCCTGCAGCCAGGGATGCCTCCTCTCCTGCTAAGTTCAATTTAGATACCACCCTCCCATTTCTGGGTGCATCACAGAACTTAAATGGACAAGCACACAGCACAAAGCAGTTAAGCCTCCTGTAATCTCAGCAAAGATTTGGCAAATAGATCGCATGCAGAGAGGCTTACTGGTACATTCTGAACAGGCTTAGGTGACAGAATCCCGTGTATAGAGTGTTTGTGAATGAAAAGACAAAAAGGCAACAGAACCTTCATTCTCCACAGCAATGACTAGTCCTACAAAGTGAAATAAATCCATTTGAATAGACTGCACAGAATTCAGAGCAACTGAGAAAAAAAGTTCCTCAAATAAAATAAATAAAGAGCATCCCCACATTACCCAGAGACTGCAACAGACGTTTTCAAGAGTAGCTAATTGTCTTTGGCCAGGACTTAATTCAATAATGTTGGAAGCCTGAGGGGAATTCCTGGTGCTAGCAAATTAAGATCTTGGTAATTAGCAATGACTGGGCAAACCACCCTCTGTGATCACTGAAAATGCCTCCTACAAGAGCCCAGTCCTCCCCAACGAGCAGTGCGAGGAGGAAATATGGTTAAACAGCGTCTTGTCATTGAACTGCTTTGTTACATAAAGCCTAAGGCCTCGAGCAGTCCCCAAACATATGGTGTGGAGAACTTTGCTTGGAGTCTCATTTCCCCCCGTACCCCGTGCCTTGATAGCTGCAGCTGTCAGGCTGGCCCGAGTCCAGCGTGTCCAGGGCAGACTTTCCCTGGGATGATTTAATTGCAAGGCTCACAGTGAAGCCCCAGCTCTGGATGGGGTCTCCAGCCCAAGTCCCTCTTTGGTTCTGAAACTTTCTGAGGCGTCTCTTGCAGCTGTGGAAGTAGCAGTGCCAGCACAGATGGGAACAACTGGACTTCTCAAACTTTTCTGCCTGTAGTCAAGCCTGGTGATGAAGCAGCTCATAAAAACCTGCCAGATGAATCTGGCTCAGTGATAACACTGTCAATACACCAGTGAAGTAAATAAGACTGAAGCTCCTGCTTTGCTGTGCAGGATGCAGGGATAATGGCATAAGTCTTAAAGAACACATCTGTTTTGTGGAGAGAAAATTTCAAAGTGTTTCCTGCTCATCCCCCCCCAGTAAAATTCATAATAATTAATGGAGTAGACTCTGAACAATGTAAAAATCTTTATCAGACAAATGGAACTTCAAACCTGCAAAACATTAGTAAATAAAGTCAATTTAATTCAAAATCTGTCTCCAAAATACAATTCCTCTCTATAATGACAAATCACATTTCAACCCATCACATCACAGTAACTGCAGAAAGGTGATTTACAATCAGAAACATTTTCATTTCTGTATTACCTCTGTCTTAGCCCAAAGAGATATTTTATATTCAAATATATTTTTATCTATCATTTCTAAATAGATTTCTGTATATAGAGAAATATAAAATTTATTTTTATATTGTGTATGTCCAGGTGCTTGCTGATGTGCTTATCTACTGATAAAAGCATCCAGTTTCACTTAAATTATTATCTCCAAGATCCCTATTTTTTATCGTATTTCCAGGGAAACGTTATATCCAGGGAAACTGTGCAACATCCCAGTTTCACACATACTTTCTCAGGAATTACACAGTCCCCCTTTGACAGGCTAAGATCTGGTTTTGCTTGTGGTCTAGAACTTGAGTTCGGGAAGTCTACATGCAGTTCTTTGCATTGTAAATTTCAATCTCCCTCTGTAAATCCCTCGGGATTTCTGTTTTGGGGGAATTCTCAAGTCCTTTTTAATACACGCAAGGGTCTCTGTACCCAGAAGGTTGCAGGCCATACTGTGGTATCACTGTAAGACATGGAATGAAATGCTGGGTTTATTTTGTAGCCAAACCACAAACATTTTTTATGGTAAAGATCGGGGACAGGTTCTCCAGAAGACACTAAAGCGAGAATATTTTATTCTCTACTTGATGCCTTGTGAGGTGTTTTACCCAAGGTCTCATAAGAGGTTTGCAGTGGTTCAGCCCTCCCATTCCCCTTATAGTTATGATCCAGGGGGTTCTCTGTTCCCAGTGCCCATGTGTGTAGTCTGTCTTTCAATCTTAATCTGTAAGGCAGCACAATTGTGTTATGAACAACAAACAATTGTCAGTAGCACCATCTTTTTAGTCATTTTTAATCTCCTTATGCACACCTGGTCTTGAGCCTCCTGTTGAATGGCCTGATTTGCTTGTATGTATCAAAAGTAAAAAGATTTTTAAGAAGTCTTATGTAAAGTTCAGGAGCAGAGCTGGAAACAGCCTGTTAAAATGAATGACTTGTGATAAATGGAAGAATGGGACAAATGAAGCATTTTATCAGCTCCCAGTGCAGTCAAGTCTACTCCAGTCTTCAAAGGCGTTCAGAATAATTGCTCACTGTTGTGTGAAGTCTCTCCAATGAAACAACTTTATTATTGTCTGCCCTCTATTACTGATACAGGGTGTTATCCCACAGCCAGGCCATCAAAATGTGTGAATCCTGGAAATGAGCAAGAAGAGGTCCCTGTGGGCTCCTAAGGCAAATGAGAGTTGCCCTTGCATTGCTGTGGAGCAGAAGAGCAGAGGAAACCAGACACAGGTCCTAAATGGCTTTATGAGCAGAAGCAAAAAGTGGTGATGCAGACATTCAGCATTTCATTAATGGCTTTCTCCATCAGTCTAATGACTGCTCTGAACTAAAGATCTTCCCAAAGATTGCAAATCCAATGAGCAATTAATACCTTGCACTGAACAACAGTCTGCAGTTTGATTCCTTCTGAATTCTTTCTGTCTGGACCTGTAGTAACATTTGAACTTCGGGAATAAAAAAAGTGAATTCTGGGTCTGCTGCAGAGTATGGCAGCAGCACCACTGACCTCAGCCAGTAAATACACAGAGAAGTTCTGATTTCCCTCTTTTGCTGATGCACAGCCCAAGTTCTGGTAAAGCACCAAGCAAAGGGGAGTTAAGGCACAACAACAGACATGAAATCCATAAACCTGCTTGCATTTATAACACTGTGAGTGTTGCTGTTTTGTCCTTGTATTGGGTCTGGCTGGGACAGAGTTAATTTTCTTCCTAACAGCCCAGATGGTGCCGTGCTTTGGATTTGTGACTAAAACAGTGCCGATATCACACCCGTGGCTCAGCTATTGCCAAACTGTGCTCACGCAGCTTCTAGATCTCTGTTTCTCAGTGTGTCCCCTCAGCAAGTGGGCTGGGGGTGGGCAGGAGGCTGAGAGGGGACACAGAGGACACAGCTGACCCACACTGATCAAGGGTCCTTCCATGACATAAAACACCGTGCTCAGCAACAGCACTGGGGAAATCTTTCCAAAAGAGCCACTGTTCAGAGACCTGCTGGGCATCAGGCTGCTAGTGGGAAGTGGTGAGTGTCTGCCTTTGCATCAGGTCTTCTTTTTGTCTTTATTTCAACCCCCAGGTTGGTTTTATTCTCTTCTGATTCTCTCCCCAACCTGCTGCAGAGCGCAACGAGCAAGGAGCTGGTGGGTGCTTGGTTGGGTGACAGAACCCACCACAGTTCTGTAATCCCCTATAGCCCCAAACTCAGCTCCTCTAATAATATTTCAAGAATAATAAAAACAGAAAAATCCATCCCAGGCAATTCTATACCAAACTGACCCCTGACAGAACCAAGTAACAAAGCCTGAGTGAATACAGACAGCTCATTTTAGGGCAGAAGTGGAGCTCTGTGTAAAGTCAGTGACTTCAACGTGGCATCCCTGTAGGTGCAGAAAACAAGATGGAAGAAACCCATACATGGGTGGGACAGTCCCCAAAAATATCCTCTCTTTAAAATGTCTCAACTGAAAGAACAGAAAGTCAATACAGGGAAAAATGCATTTTTGTTCCCTTCCTGGAAGAAGATAAAATGCAATCTTCAAAGTACAGAAATGCCAACACAATCTTTATGCTTGTTCACAATTAGTTTGGAGAGTGACTTTTAGAGGTGTGTAGTAGATGTAGGTGTGCTGACAGATTTTTGCCCCTCAATGCTCCAAATTGCAGCACTCAGAAGATGCACTCAATAAACATTATCACAAAATACCTGTTACTCTGCTTTATAGAAGTGTGCTCTCTCGTGACCTGGCTGTTCACTGTGGCAGCTGGAGGAGACAGAGGGGAAATAATTCTGTATTTCAAAGCTTTTCTTCCTTCATGTCAGAAATACAAGCAGAAAAATATCTCCTCTGGGTATTACAGAAGCTGAGCAGAACTTGAAAGTTGAGAATACAGCAGTTAGTTCTCTTGCCTGGGCCAGAGGATGAGAGGATTCCAACCATTGCCCAGAAACCACAGCACACTTGGCTGGGGCTCTCTGTGAGCAGCATCTCCTTCCCTGGGCTGGTGCAAGTGCTGGAGTGCCCAGTCCATGTACCCAGCCCTTGGAGACCTCACTGCTGTCCCAGCACCAGCAGCAGCTCCTCAGCAGGGCTCTGATTACAGCCAGAGCTGGGAGTTTGCCTCACAATGTCAGGCAGCACCTTTTAAAGGAGCTCATTAAAGCCAGGGGTCACTCAGGGCCAGGTGAGCAGCAGCTCTGGGACCTGTGAGGACAGTGGCTCCAAAGTCACCGCTGGCACAGGCGCCTGTCCTGCCACCTACGGGTTCTTCACACAAAAGTGATGCCAAAGATCATTCTTCCCTCCATAATACAAATCTCAGGCAGCTGGAAAGCCAACAGGAAAATGTGATTGCTTTTGGTCAGTAGTACAAACCTGTGACCATAAAACTGATTTGGCTAAGCTGGTACCTTACAGTTTTCATCACAATCATAAAATCATTTTCTTTTTTAACTTTCTTTACTTTTTAGCAGCAAATACTGAGTCCCTGAGCTGTGATCGGTTCTGCAGCTCTTCTCCATCTCTCATCCCAAGCTCTTGCCTTAGCTACTTTCTTGGCATTTAGCTACACAGTGAAAATGGATGCCGTATGAAAAAATACTTCATTTTGCCAGTTTTGAACGTGCTATTTTTCAGTTTCATTCAATATCATCTCTCTTGTTGTGAATCACAGAGGACCTAAATCCTAAATTTCTTTCCTGGATTATTCGTTATTTTATATGCTGTTATCAGGCCCTTTCTTATTCAATCTTAATAACAAACAAATCCCATCTGTTCTGTTTCTCTCCACATTCATCATTTCAGAGTTTGAGCTGTTAAACTTTATAGGAATAAAAGTCTTTATTTCTATCTCCTGTCTGGAAGAGTGGGAAGCACCACGCACCTGGGATATTCAGCTCTGGTCAATGATCCAAAGAAATCATTTTTAGGATTGTCCTTATCTGTTAAAATGGGTGCCATTAACCTCTTGTGATATGCCAGACTAAGAAATGCACTCTGCATCTGTCAGAATTCTCACAGAGGTCTTCTGTTGGTAAAAAAATACATATTCTGGGTGGGGATGGGTTGTTTGCTTCTCTTGGGGTTAGGGGTTTTTCTGTTGTTGTGTTTTGTGATTTTTTACCCTTTCTCAACTCTCCCAAGCTCTCTTCCTTGAGTGTTTTGTTTGCCTTCTGTAAAAATGAGTCAGCTGATGAGCACAAGGCAATGTGAACTATCTTATTCTGCATCATCTGTGGATTGTGTCATTCCCTGAGCCCAAATTCAGAATAATATTTAGAAGATAGTGGCTCTTGAATCCAGATTAGACCAAACTTTGGCAACCCTGCTGAAGTTCTGGGATAAAAATGATTCAAAATGAGGTTTCAAAGTACTTTTTCACCATCTGACCAAGATTGTTAATTCATTTTTAAGTCAAAACACTTAGACAAAAAGCAGCTTCTGAAACCAAGGCAATGCATGTTTCTTCCTTCATAAACTGATCCTGGCAAGCTAAGGAACACTCACTAGACTTTGGAAACTGGCAGTCTGCACCAAAATTCAGCTGTGCCTTGCTCAGCTGTTGCTCCATGAATGTCACAGATTTTGCAATTCTGAAACAGGACTCTGACTCTGGATGCCCAAATCCAGTTAAATGAGAACCTTGAATCTCAAGATCTTTTCATCCCTTATATCTGACACAGTTTAGCCTGGGATTGAAGTGTCATTCTTTTAGCACCTCTCCAAGGGCACCATCCAAAGAGTCATGAGACAACCACAGCAGCATTTACAGCAGTGAGCTGAGACAAGAATCTGTGGGAGCTGCTTCAGTTTGGGGATGGTTGTGGCTTCCCAAAAGTCCCGCAGGACGCTTTGGAGGGGGGATAAGGCCAGGTATGGAATGAGATTCCTTAGGTATTTCAGTCACAGAGCTGACAAGATCAGCTCTGACAGTTTACCTCCTTTAGAATCCTGGACTGTGCTTAAACAGTGGCTCAGCTCTCACAGGCTGACTGCTCCACTCTGCCAGAGTGAAGGACTAATTACGCTGATATCTGAGAACTGAAGGGTAATTGGGAGTGAGGAGCACTAGAAGAGCTGATACAAAGTCTGTGTGAGTTGAAACCTGGACATTTACCTGACAATTTCTCTGAACAGAGCTGGAATATCCTGTGCAACTGCTACAAAGATAAAACCTTCTTCTTCCTAAGTGTGTGAGCTTGTTCCCTGCCGGAGTGGCATGCCCTGTGTGAATTATTCCAGCTGAAAGCCTAAAACACGACTTTCATTTTCGCAGAGATGCTTTTGTAAACTCCGTTTAGATCAAAGAAGATTTTCATGCTGGATTTTTCCTTTAATTGAGCAGACAAAGCATATACTAATTAGCTGATCTAACATAGCAAAAATGATCCTAATCTTCTGATATTTTGCACAGCTGAGTGTCGTTGAGCAAACCCAACACGGAAGTAGAGAATAATGATACAGAGGAGTCTAGAATGGGATAAATCCTTGATATGTATGAACACATATGATAAAATAAAACTGCTTGTAACTTCATATCTCTGTGCCTATAGAGTCTCAAATGCACGAATATATGGGGAGAGAATATGGCTTTCCCTGAATAATACAGAGAAGAAAAAAAATGTGCTATTTTTGGAGAATCTTTACCACCTATTCAGAAGATTTCTCCACTCCAAGAAGCAGTGTAAAAATAGCATTTACTATTTAATGTGTCTATTTATTTGCTATGTTTGCACATACAGAATTTTGGCTAATAAATTTGATATATCTGTGAGTGTAAAGTGCAACCACTTCAAATTAGTTTGATCAAAGATCAGACATTAGGCTGATAAAAATTCTGTGGCTTCTGGAAGAAGCTGGGAAAGCAAAGATAATAATGTCCTCAGAGACCAGCACCTTGCAGCCCTTTTTAGGCCCATTTACATGTAAATAAAATATTTATAAGCTCACATAGATGTTAGCAGAACCTGAATTTGGAATATTGTTCTCAAATAAATAGTAGCATTTGTGTTTCCGCCTCAGCTTTTTCGAAGTGTTTATTTAATGTTGTTACTGTTTGCATTGCACCTCCTGCTGAGATCAATATCTTGTTGTGCTTAGACCCTGTTCAGCTGCTCAGACCAAGCAGGCTGATTACACAGTGTCTATAACCTAAATTGCAAACGTCCACACCATTATTGGGTAGCGTGGAAAAGGCAGAAACTATTTTTGCTCCCCGGTGGTACACTGCAAGAATCAGCTTTATCCCTTCACCAGGTTTTAAAAGGAAAGGAATGTCACCGAATGATTTGCATTCCTGGATTGGTTCTGCTCGAAACTTGCTAGCACAGGTTTGTTTAATCATAAAGTTGTTACTACATAAAAATAGAAAATATATGAAAGGAAAGAGAGGAAAGAGCCTGGTTCAAATGGATTCAGCAGGCAAGTGGTAGAGTCAGTGAGCCTCTGCCCGCGTTACATCTTGGCAGCATTCCTCTCTTCACAGCTCCCTCCAGAAGGGTCCCTGATCTGACAGACTTCCCCCCTCCGCTGCACCCCCAGTGCCTCTCACCTGTGCTGGGATAATTGCTGGTATAAAACTCCTTTGTGAGTGGGCCCCTCACTCCCAGGAAGAAGAGTGAGAGCCACAATTGCAATGATGCACTTGGCTTTCACCCTACATTTAATTATATTTTTGCTTTCTGAACAATGAATTAATGATTATTTCAATTGCATCAAGCTCTAAAAAGCTGAGTTGGATTCTTGTCTCTGATACACCTTTGGAAGTTAGTGAAGCACAGATTTTTAAACCTCTTTGAAAGATATTTAAGTCCCTAAATTCAGCTGGAGTGAGAAGAAATAAGGACCTAAATATGTTTTAAGGTTCTAAGTCCAAACACCCACAGTGCAAGGGGTTTGGAGGGTTCTCAGGAACTGTTTCTAAGTTTCCTTTGAAAGAAGAAGTTATTAATCTTTCTTACTTACATGTGAATCTTTGTCATGTTATTCAGGATGAAATAAAGCCTATTGAAACTTCAGCCCTGAATTATTTACAGCACAAATAATTTTTTCAGATCAGAAATCAAATTTGCCAGTATCAATGCTAGCCACACTTCATGCTTCAAAAATTCAGGAAGCTCTGCTTTTTCGGCAAAGATGTTAAGATTAAAGTTTTTTATTTACAGGAGAATCAAGAGGAAGAGGGAGGAAGGGAGGCATTTCACAACTCTGACTGTGTTTCTGCCAGGTACGATCACCTGGAGTGACAGGCTCTTTCTCAGCACATTAATGGGTACCCAAGGAGCAGCACCAAATTTTTATTTTGTCCCTTCTCTTCTTAATCCTGAGTAGTTTAGTCTACAACAAGGATATCCTTGAGGAGGTCGAAGTTTTGGGGGGAACAATGTGAAGGGTTTGAAGGTTTTGTTTTGGGATTTTTTGAGAGGGTGGCTTTGGGGATTTGTGGAGTTTATTATGTTGGGTTTTTGGGTTTTTTCCAAAGGCTTACGCTGGAGCACGACTGAACAGTGCATCAAATTGCAAATGGGATGTGGGAATTGGCTGCAAACCTCAGTGCTTGCCCATGTAAAGGAATATGGATGGGCACAGAGAATTTATCAATAGTCCAGCCCTGTGCCCACACAAACTGGCATCACAGCTCCATCCAGAAAGGGATCAAATTCTCAATTCTTTTTGCTCCATCTTTTTCAAAAACTAAACTCTGAATGTTTGAATAGCAATCAGCAAGGAAACTTTAACTGAGCAAATAATTTGAGCCACTGACTTTCATTTGGTGTTTCATCTGAGTTTTGGCAACTTATCCTTTGGCAGAGCTTGCAAATTCAGCCCACAGCCGGGCACAGACACCTCTGGGACTAAGTCTAAGCATCAGTTTAGCACTGCTTTTTTGTTGTTCGAGCTATTTTCCTACTTTATACTTTGCCTTTAACCTGTTTATATCCCAAGGTGTGTTTGGACGTAAATTAGCATGCTATAAACCCCCTCCCATAAACACAAAGGAATACCCAGACAGAAGCACCCAGGCAAGTGCTTCAAACCATGCAGCAATTGTGAAACACTTCAGAACTCCATCTGCATTGTTTTTTTTCAAAACAGTGTCTGCACACATTTCTTTTTATCACACATTTATCAAGCACTGTGTATAAAGTGATCAGAACATTTCCACAGGTGAGGTGAGGTGAGGCAGCCAGACTGAAATCCCAAAAGGGCACATTTCACTCAGCTCACTCAGCACGATTGCCATTCTGACAAGAAAGTGTTCCCAGACACCTCACACCCTGCTTTTAGAGCTGTCGATTGTCCCATTTGCACCTTTCCAAAGGGAAAGCCAGGATGCTGTAAAGCCAATCTGATACACAAGCCTACTAAAGCCTGTGATGAAAAGACTTAGTCCTCACTCAAAAAATCTTCAGTAACAGTTCTGAAAAATGAATTAATTGACCTGCAATTGTATATCAAGGTAGATTATGGCAGCCTTTTAATTTAAGTAAGTAATGTGTGAGAAATCTAACAAGAGAATTACTCTTATCAATACTTTTACATGCCCTCTGATTAAATTTCTTTTCTGTAGCATTTCCCCAGCACATGACAGTGACTGCTCAGTTGAAAGGCCCATCTATGCCAGCAACTCGCCTCTGATAGGTTTTTGCCATTGGTCACTGGGGAAAAATATATACATGTGCACATGCCAAGTATATATTATATTTCCTCCATCACTACTACTGTGTCAGCCCACAAATATTTGTAGCTCAGAGCCAGGGTTGTATTTTATACATATAATAGTTCTCAATGTATTTCCCTTTAACTAGGTTGTCTACTTTCCCCTTGAACATTTTACTTTTTAAACCTGATTATCCACATTTTCTGATAAGGAGTTCTCCAGTTTATCTTCATAATGTAGCTTAATAATTTCTTCCTTACTTAAATCTCATTTTTAGGTAGCTTTCCATCAGCTTCAGCCCCCCAGATTAAGTTGGAGGTAGGTGCCACGTCCTCCAGGGGAATGTAAACAGTTGCCTGCTCACAAAGGAGGAAGATATTCTTTCTGCTTGAAAGGTTTTGATTTATGGAAATGAATAGCTGCTTTACAAGGGAGAAATAGCTAATTTTCAGAAATTTTCCAAGCCTTAACAGACCCAATAGTGCAGGAATTTAACTTAACTTCAACCTGCCTTCATGTCTCACAGGATGACTTCCCACTGTCAGGAGATTCTCTTTATCTTTGTCTTCAGTCTCCATGTGCAGAGGTCCCACACCCTCCTCAGCCTATCCCAGGGCTTCTCTCTCCTCATAGCTACAGAAATTCCCCTCACTTTGGCTGCTGTTGGAATTCAGCAGTGGGTGAAAGAAAGTCAGTGGGTTCAAGGCTTTGTGCTTGAGGACAGCAACTGCTGAGGAGTTTGGATAAATTCATTATCTGCAATGGCCCCTATGGGCTCCCTCCATCACCCATTCAAAATGAAGAAATGAAGATGGAAGTCGGGCTACAAGAGGGGGTGTTACCCAGTTTGCCACCTGAAACGGGCAAAGTGTGAAGAGACTCTTTATAAAATACTATTTGCAAGCTCACAGTGCAACCTGCTGGTGTTTCCCACTGGTGTCCAAAGCGGCTGAACTGGGTGGTCAGGGGGACTTGGGGTATGGGAGCATCCACCTGAGGGACCCCACTGTGTATTTTTGCCTCCAAGAAAATGAAATCCATCCTGCTCCAGCAACAAATGAGAGGCATATAAATTCAGAATTATGTCACGATTATCATACACCAAAAAGAAAGTCTGAAAGACAATTAAAGAAAAAATTATTTCACTGGGGATCCATCCCTGTGGAAACAGACATGTTTTGTCTTCCCTCTAGAATGTCCTTCCGAAACGTGTGCTCTGAGTCCAAACCAGAACCATGATGTTGGTCACTGTGACTGCAAAAATCTACCATCACCTATATCAGCACCTGGGGGATTGATTTTGGGATGGATCACATGGTTTTGGAATTGAGATTCAATTCATCCTCTAGAAAAAGGAGAGCCTCTGACCAGAACCATCCGGAAAACACCTGCTGGCACTTCAGGAGGTCTGCTGGACCTGTCAGAGGGAACTGGGTGGGGGGGAAGCAAATAAAGAGAACATGTACTTGACATGACAGCACAATAATGACTGAAAATATGGAAATTCTCTATTTTCAAATAAAGGATTAATCACAGAATAGATAGAGTCACACAGGGAAAACAAAGACTGATCTCTCAGGTGGCAAGAAGGGAATCAAACCCACAGGGTACACATTGCAACAGAAAGATTGGAGGACTAATAAATAGAGGGGAGCTGCCGGGGAATCTCATTTGCTTTAATTTAAATCTTTCCCTTAAATAATTTCAATATCCTAGGCATGCTGGAACCTTGGGAGCAGACAGGCATTCCAATGCCAGGCTACAGAGTTCAGAAAGGAGCAAGCAGACTTTGCCAGGGGTGGGGGAAGGGAATAAAGCCGTATGCTAAAGCAGTCCTGGATTTGAACCAACATTACCTGCACAAGCGGCATCCAGCCAGGATGATAACACTTAATGAAATATGTTGTGAGAGAAATCACACAGGAAATGACAGCTGGAAAGGCAGCTGGGTCTTTAATAACCCATCTTCAAGTGAGGAAGAAACATATCAGGACATAACCCAAGCAATCCATGATTAACACAAAGGGATGGCTAGGGCACCCAAAAGAGAAGATATAACCCTTTAGTTTTACTGGATTTAGCCCAAGAGTATTCAGCTGAAGAAACTGTACCACAGTCTGGTCTCAGTAAAGTCTTGTGTTACAGCAACACTCTCCCAGGGGAGTGCACAAAGCACAACAAATCCACAGGACTTACATTCATCTTCAAAAACAGGAGCTGCAGAAAGAAGCAGAAAGCCCTTAAAAATCAGTTCAGGCTATATAAGAGAATAAAAACCTGAGAGGTGACACTCAACAGAGTTAGCACATAGGTCTGAACACAAGGTCTCGCCTAGAAGCAAAGCAAAAAATGTTATTATATGTCAGAGGGTATCTGCAAAAAGCAAAGGTATCCAAAGAAGAAACAAAGAGCAGTCGAATTCTGGCAGATTAAATGTGGAAATATGATAATGGAAGGCTCCCAAAAGGAGCTGGAGTAACAAGTGACAGGAGTTTAAAAGAGAAAATTTAAAAGATTTTAAAAATAGCGTATTTCCTCAAACACATCAGAAACAGCACTGCTGCCACAGTCCACAGCATCAAATGATGAGAGGACTTTTCATGGTATAACCCCAGCTGGTGACTAAGAACCACACAGCTGCTCCTTCACCCTCCCTCCCAGCAGGATGGGGGAAAGGAGCAGTGAGAAAACTCATGGATTGAGTTAAAAACAAAATAAATGAAAATGCACAGTAATTAACAGCAAAATAACAAAAAGAGAGGAAAAAATAAATGAAAGACCTGAAACATCTGAGTGTTCCCAGCAGTATTTTCAGCACAAATTCAAAACACAGCCCCTATGACAAAAAAAATGAATTCTATCCCAGCCATAACCAGCACAGGACTACAAATGTAAAATTCAGGAAAGGACATGGAAATAAAACAATTCTTTTTATTAGTATTCGCTGCAGAACAAGGTGCACAGATTTCAATATTCTCACTCTTATCTTTCTGAAACTTTTGAAGTGCCTTCAAAAGATGTGATGGATAGATTGGCAAAATGAATGGTAACAAATGAATGGTAACAAATCTCTAGAATTGCTAGAGGTAACCACTATGAAACTCACAAAAAATTCTAGCTATTCACCAAGAAATTCTCAAAAACCTTCAAGGATGAACAAGGTGTTTTGCTACAATTGCCAGAGTGTAGTTTCTTGCTTTTTTACTACAAGACTAAAAAAAATAGCAAAAACAACACCAAAGAAAAACAAACCTGAGAAAGTTTTAAGCAACATTTAAGGAATAGACCAAATTACTGGAAACTGTAGGAAGGAATAGGTCAAGTGGACCTTTGTTTAAATGTGATGCACTTTGAAACAGCCACTGTGGCATTTGCAAATTGAAGTTCTGCCATACAAACCTATTGGAGTTTCTTAAATGGGATCAAAAAGTTTGCAGATAACAAAAGGTCTTTTTGGATTTCGAAAAGCCTTTTGAGAAAATCACTCATCAAATGCCTTTAATGAAACACAGCAACCAGAACTGAGGCAAAAGGTCCCAGTAGGGATAAATTATTGAATAAAAGAGAAACACAGTAGGTAGGAGTCAGTGGTGGTCTCAAGTGGAGTTCTGCAGAGTCACATTTAAACTGGTGCTGTTTTGCGTATTTGTAAAGAACAGAAAAGGAGAAAGTAGTGACGTGCTGAAATTTCCAACCAGAGTTATTTAAAATAGTAAGAATGGGGACAGTGACAGAATTCCAGAAGAATTTTGTAAGACAAAGAAACTCAATAACAGAATGGCAGGTGAAATCCAATTCAGATAAATATAAAGTGATGTTCATGGAGAAAAACCAGACTTGGTTTTACAAAAGTAACCGTATTTCCTTGCAAGCATCAGCTGAGTGCTTAGCAGAATTTAAGAAACCAAGTTTAGTGAAAGAGTGGCTGTGGACTTGAGGGGAAGGAGAGAGCCTGTTTCATGGACAGCCTAGAAATTTTATAGTGCTCCAGTTCTCTCAGCTTGGGAAGGATTTAAGAGAACTGTACACAGCTCAGAGAAGAATAAGAGGCTCATAAGTCTGAAGTGATTTTCTTCTGAGGAATTAAGATTTGTAAAGAATAAGCCAGGACTCCTCAGTGACACAAAAATGAAGTGAAAAATAAAACAAAAATATTCAAGTTTGGAAGAATTCTCTGACTTCTCATCTTGCTTTTCTGTACCAATCCCCCAAGGACCACTGCTAGGGTAGCTGGATTAGATGAGCCCTCTGTCTGACCTCTACAGTCCTTATGTAATGCACCAACTCTCAAATTAAACCCACTGCTTCACACTGCCACCAGTGACTGACATCGGCAGATTACCAGTATCTCATGGTTTGATATTTGCTACCAAAACAAGCAAAGATTGAGATGGGATTGTTGAAAAGGATATTGCAGGTTGAAAATAAACAGCAAACCTTGCAATATGTGCTCCTGTTCTGAGGGCAGGGTTAGCAGGCAGAGCATTTGTAGGCTCAGCTGCAAGCAGGGCACTGTCAAAGCAGGGCTGCCTGGTACAGTAACGAGTTGTGTATTTACCAGCCCTCAGCCAGCCTTTACAACTGCTTTGTAAGACCTGCCTGAGGTGCTGGAACACACTGCTGGCCAAAATAAAAAATGAATAAAGAAAAGAATGTTCTTTCTACAAGAGCAGCAGCTCGTAGCAATGACTCTGGTGTCTCAATTAAACTCAGAGCTGTATTGCAGCTCATCTTATTAATTCCAGACTGCTACTGTGGCACTTTGTTCTAAACAGTAGAAATGGGTTTGGTTGTCATTAACAGAAATGTACAAGTCAGGCTTTCCACATTCCCAGATGTCTTTTCCATGATAAATGGAGGGGGGACAAGTAACATCATGCAATTTTTACAATTAATCCTTTAAAAAGCCAGGCTGCGAGTTGTCCCTGCAGAGCAATGACACCTCCTTGAGTAATCTGCAAATTACCTTCAATAATGTCAGGCACCGGCATTTCCTCCTCAGTGGTAGAAATATTGGGGTCTAGGATAAAGCAGGGTAATAATAATAATAATAATAATAATAATAATAATAATAATAATAATAATAATAGTAGTAGTAGTAGTAGTAGTAGTAGTAGTAGCAGTGGTAGAACTCCTTCATAAGCCTTTGTGATCTTTCACAGAAATTTCAGCCACATTTTGGCTCTCTATAAAGGATCATGGCATCAGGGGGTCCAGACCTGTTTGCAATTTCCTCTTTGCTATCCATCTCCACAGTCTGTGGGTTTTCACGTGGTTTTAAGCTGCCACAGGTTTGATTCAGGCTTTGCAGATTCCACACACCTTGCAGGTACCTCGAGTGCAGACAGAGCTCCTCTTGCAGGACACTGCTGCTGTTCTGCACTGCTGGTACAGGACAAGAGCAATAAAAACTCTTTCTATTTCAACTAAAGTGCGGTGAAACGTCTCCTTTTCAAAATACTTCTGTCTTCTTTTAAAGCCCTCCAGTGTATGTGTTAGCAAAGTAAAGCAGGGAGCCTTTGAACAAGTTACAAAACCCATTTACCCTTAAAACCTTCTCTGCTGATGACACTGCTGTTTTTATTAATAATCAGAGTGCTGGCTGTACCCATGTTCCATTAATGACTAGTCATAAAAGTGCTGTCCAGTGAGTGGAAAGAACAGAGCTAGAGGAAGCTGCAGTCAAATCAACAAAGTCAGCCTGACCCGTTACAAAAAGGAGACTCTTTCACAGAATAAACAGCAGGCATGCAGAACAGATTGTTCTTCAAGGTGAACATCACACACACAAACAGAGGCCAATGCAGATCTTTTGCTCGCCTTCAAAAGTCCTTCAGCACCTAAAGAAAAATGAACTAGGCCAACTGGACTGTGTCACCTGAGCAAACTGTGCACACTAGTGAAGGAAGGAAGGAAAAGTTAGAGTTCCTTCCTCAGAGAGGTGTGCATCTGCAAGAACAAGGCACAGCCCTCTGTGTGATCCAGGTTCAGATCAAGACAGCTCGAGAGATCCTGGGGGAAAAAACGTACAGACAGATCAGATAATTAATAACTATTCTCTGGCAGCAGACAGGTCACCAGGAATTAATTTCAATTCTATCCCTTCTGTGACTAGGCACTAATAGCCTGTCTCACACACTCCTTGGCAGCCTTTATTTAGTGTTGCCTTGCATAAGTAACCCTCCATCTCCTCACCTTTAGCCAGGCTGAGTAGAATCCAACTCTGTAAATCATCTTGTGACCAACTCGTGGAATAAAGGGGTCACAAATCATTTTGCTGAGGTTCTTTTGTGAGCATCTTTGTGTCCTTGTCCATGAATAGTGAGAAACAGCAGAGCCACAGGTGGGCTTCTTGGATGAAAATGCCTTAAGTGAGCACAGATCACTGTGTCTAAATCCTCTCAGTGCTGCTGACCAGACATTGGATGGAGCAGGGAAGAAGACAGGCTTTAACAAGTGTGAAAGAAATCAGAATCATAGAATGGCTTGGGTTGGAAGAGGCTTTAATGATCATCTCATTCCACCCCCTGCCACGGGCAGGGACACCTTCCACTCTCACCGGGTGCCTGGCCTTGGGCACCTCCAGGGATGGGGCAGCCACAGCTTCTCTGGGCACCCTGTGCCAGGGCCTCCCCACCACAAAGAAGTGGTGGTAACAGCATCTTTACTGCCTTAGGAAGAGAAACATAAAATTCATGGAGTGTGGGGTTTCCCAGGACATGAGCCTTCTGAGGAAGCTCACAGCACCTCAGTGTAGCACTTTCAGAAACCACAAAGGTTTCCTGGAATTTAAACATTGGATGTTTATCCAAGTCGCAATGAAAAGTTAATGTCAGGGAGAACCACAATGAAAAAAAACCATAAATACTGAACTTCCCATGTTACAAAACCTGTTTCTAGGACTGGAGCTACTGAAAGATCTACTGTGGAAATCCTGTTCCTCCTAAAGGCTTCATTCATGCTACCACATTAATGGACATACATAAACACTGCCTTAAAAGAGTTTCAGGTGTTAATTAACAGCATTTAGTTTGTGTTTGCATAAGCAAAGTGCTATTTCCACTTCCAGATCAAAAGAAGGAAATGCTAAAAAAAAAAATCCTCTAAGTAACACATCCTCTTTGGCTCAGGAACAGAGCTGTCTCCAAATAACCAAGGAATGAAGGCATTGCTTTAATATGGAATTTACACAGTGAGTGAGGCTGAAAAGACTTTTAGAGAAAGAAAAAATGGATTAGGAGGAAAGATAATCAGGAAATTCTAAATTTGTCCATGACATTCTTCAGCTACAACTGTAAATAATATACACCTGGAGTGGGAAGTCCAAAAGCTCTTACAAGTGGCTTAACATACCATCATTGGAGTCATTGAAATCAGTAAGAAAAATGGGTGAAATCTTATCCTTAGTTCATCTCAAATATAGGATTTATCCTTAAGTTTCTCCCTGTCAAAAATAGGAACTAGTACTAGTACAGCTAATGCTTTGCCCTTGTGCTTTTAAGGCTCAGTTAATGGCTTAGGAGTAGTAAAAAGACTAAAAATAGCATTTTACATCTGGTTGATATTCATTGCTGCAGTAATACTCTAGCTCAGATCTGCTCTGTGATTAGAATGAAAATGGTAAGGAGCTCTGAGCAGCAGACATTATCCTTCAGCACTTATGTTTGTATTTATTGATGTACACAAAGTCATCAGGTGTTCCATTCAAATATGCTATTTAAACACTTCTTACTTAATAACTGGTTCTATTGTCTTTATCTGCTTGGGTGGAGTTCCAGATATTTAGTGTCATTTGCCTTTTAAGATGGTAATATTGTGCTTATATTTCAAGCTAATAAATAGTGATTTACAGTAGTTGTTTGTGAGACTCTGAAGAGCCCAAGTGGGGTTTTTTGCCTTAATCTTTTAGATTGTTTGTTTGTTTTCTACTTTCTAGGAATCAGCTGGTTTCAGTCACTGGCACCACCAGGCAGTCCCAGACACTTCTGTGGTAAGGTTAAGGAGTAACACAGATCCTAATCATTTATTACTTTCTTGTATTAACTTTTCAGCCCATATTTGCATCAGACTTTAGTCACTGGATTAAATTAGGTGAGGAACTAACCTTTGAAAAATTACCACCTCAAAGCATCATACAAAGGGAGAAAGTAATGACATGGAAATAAACTTTGTTTTTGGAGAAATAAATGTGACAAAACACCCTCATTCTATATGACCTACACGAGAAATTCAGACTGGCAAAACTGCTTTTAGTTGCTTGTTTCCTAAACACAGCATTTTTTCCAAAATAAAGATAAGGATTCATATTTTTTCTTCCTTAATAATTTACATGGTGGCTTTCTCCTTAGAAGCTTCATCATTGAAATGGGAAAGAATGAGAGAAAAATCAAAGGCAGTGGGTCATCTTGGAGGTCATAATCAATAATTCATTAGGCTCTGTGGTGGTGTTCTGGCCTCTTATGAATACCATTTATTTCATCTTGTAATTGTATTAAACACAGCTAGGAAGTTCTCAGTGTACCTCAGGACCTTTATATTTGGTGAATATTAGTATTGCATGTATAATGTATGTTATTTGCAGTATAATTATGTAGGTGAACCATTAACAGCCAATAAGGTCTCTGATGGAATTTTATTATCCATTTCCCTTTTTGCCCTTTTTTTTTTTAACATTGCAAATGGCATGAGGAGGAAGCTGGCAGCATCCACCCTGCTGGCAGTCATGCCTGGGTCCTAGAAACATGGA
Source organism: Oriolus oriolus (assembly GCA_013400235.1). NCBI lineage: Eukaryota > Metazoa > Chordata > Aves > Passeriformes > Corvidae > Oriolus > Oriolus oriolus. The sequence goes on from VXBT01005528.1 coordinate 70,356, forward strand.
CTTGGCCAAGCTTCAAGAGCAGGGCTCTTCCATGCCTGGTTATGCTTAAATTATGGTCACCTATACTTTTATTATTGAAAATCCTCCAGACTTGACTCCAGCTGTAATTCCCCAAAACAGACTGAGAACATTGAAGACCTTTGTGCAAGAAGAAGCATCAGTCACACTGGTATTACTCTAACTGGCTGTGAAAATAGAAACTTAGAGATTCTTAATCTGAAGGTACAGAAATCTCCCCATATTAATTAAATAAGTAAACCTTGCTGCAGCCATGGCTGAAGAGCATCAGCTCACCAGTGATGCAGCACTGGAAGTGCACAGAATCAAATACTGGCCAATTTCACCCATTTCAACTACAACTGATGCTCTATAGCATTAACAGCATGGTATGAGAGAGTGTGCAGAGGTTCACAGGCTTCAAAGTTCAGAAAAAGCCATAACAATACATCTCTGCATGCACAGCTTATCTCCAAACTGAATCCTGCCTTGACTCCCAGTTAAAAACAAAACAACAAAAAAATCATAAATCCAGCTCATGGCAACTTTGCTTTGACTGATAACTTTCCCTGACATTCATATGTCACAGATGCTGTGTAAATTAAGATAACAGTTGTATTTAGGAAACACAATCAAAGTATCCTCAGAAGTGACTTCTTTTCTAAAAAAGGAGGTTTGTTTATATAACAGTTTCAATTTCTACTGCAAAAAGCTATCAGAAAGGCCACTCTCTGTTAAGGTCTATAGTAATCATGAGATCTGCACAAGACATCTAAAAGGACTGTGTTCTTTTGACCTGATACTTTCTTTGGAGTTTTAGTGTCAGATATTGGCAAATGAGAAGTTTTTGTTGCAAGGTGTTCGCTCAGTGAAAATTTAAGATCAGCCAAACCTACTTCATTGAAACCAGCCCCAAGGATTTCCCTTTGCAGTCAGAGCTAATCAGGAGAAAAAAAAAGTTTGGCCTCAAAGAGAACACAATTAACAGAACACTGCAGGCAGTTTTAATGAAAGCCTAAGAGTCACTAATGAGCACCAATCATGCTAAAAAACAATGCACAAACTCATCTGCCCTTAGGTCAACACGATCTTCCCCAAATGAAAGATCTCTTTGCACTTTTCAAACATGTATCTAATAAATACAAAAGTCAAAATCCATGGCAGAGAAGTGTTATAAAACCCTTATATGTTAATAGATATACACGTAGAGCCCTGTAATTGGAATTGAAAGCAAAACCAAAAAGTCAGTGATTTTGAATTCCTATACATTGTTTTCTCTATCACTGAGATTATAATTTAAAATAATTTAATGGTCTTGATTTCCAAAGGATGAAATGCATAGTGTGTCAGATTTTCAGGACATGAAAATCATAACTTTTATTCTTATTTTGTTTAATGTCTGCTATATAAAATTTATCCTGTCAAAAACACTTAAGAAAACCTGCTTATATATGCAATATCATATAAAAAATATCACACACACACACACAACATCATTACAATCAAATCCTTTTTTTTACCCTTATTTATTAATTTTTCTATGGACTTCTTTTGGGCTTGTTAAGTACCTGACTAACTGTCTTTGAGAGATTTTACCCTACACTCGGACCAGTCATTCCCAGCTGCACAGACTGAACACTCTCCTCCAAAGCCAGTGCTTCTGTATCATTTTAGAACCTAACTAAAATGTGTTTCTGACACAAAATTCCCAGGTCAGCATGAGCAGAGCAGAGAAAAACTCTCTTGACCAGCCTTTGCAAAATGAAAACAATTGATCTGATTCACTTACTTCAAATATCATTTACCTGATGTCTTTTCTTCCTCCAGCATCACAAGTGAAATCAATAGTGCTCCAGGTTTCCTGATTATTTTACAGAGGTAAGAAGTTCCCTGATTTTGTTAGAAAAGTTTTATTTTGCAAACAACCAATCTTTATGGAATGTTCTTTTTAAAGAGCAAGGAGGCAGCTGTAGAAATTAAGCTCTTTCTCCATCACTTTAATTGCAGGCTTACTATCTACTTTCTTCAGTTATTAAAACAAATAAATAAACAAAAATGATAAAAAATCCCAAAACAATCAACAAAAGAAACCCAAAACCCCAACCAACCAAAAAAAAATGTAGATGTTAATTCTGCTACCTAAGCACAAGGTAATTTTTTTCCAATTTTGGGCTATTCTTAATCAGGAAAAATTCCCAATGCTCTGGCAGGTACTAAAATTTCACCACAGCAGAAAAAAAACTCTGACTCAAAAGCCTGGAGTGGAGTTTCTGCTCTCCAAAACTTAAGTGACAACTCTGATTCCTTCCTTTTACTCTCCAGCTAGCCATAGATCTCAAAATGAGAGACACTCCAAGGAAAAGGGGATGGTGAGCTTAAGAGGGGATTAGAATGACCGGAGAAGGGATAATAAAGAGCTCAGAAAACCAAGAAAATTAATGGGCACACAGCCACTGGGCAGGCTGGGGGTGCACAAAGAGCCGGGAGGGGACACAGCTGGGACAGCTGACCCCAGATGGACAATGGGATATTCCAAACCATGTGGCATCCTCAGCATGTAAACAAGGGGAGAGGTTTCTGGGAGTGGGAACTGGCCAAGGACTTGCTGGCCATCAGTTGGTGGTGAACATTTGGTTTTATTTGCAGCACTTGTCTTTCCTGGGTTTTATTTCTCTCTGTATTTTTTTCTTTTGTTATTATTGTCAAATTATTTTTGTCTCAACCCATGGGTTTTTCTCACTTTTACCCTTCCAATTCCCACTCTCATCCCACTGTGGGGGAGTGAATGAGCAGCTGTCTGGAGTTGAGGTTCTGGGTGGGGTTGAACCACAACGCAGAGCTGAAAAACAATGCAAGATGTAACCAGTCAGTTGTGGGATTCTCTTTTCCTGGGGCTAACCGTATTCAAAAACCTGACAAGTTTAGTGCTACTTTCCAGCTTGGTTAATTACAAATCCCATTTAGGCATATTCCACTCAAATGTGTGTAGATACAAAGAAAAATTCGGGCACCTTCTCCCATTTTCGGGAGGTATGGAATTAAATCTACAAAAGAGATATCCTTGAGGCAGTTATTGGTAAACAAACACCTAACTGTGCCTGCTACTTGTAAAAATTATTTAAAATTTTTGAGATGGAGAGGTAAAAGTGACTGCTACTGAATCTGTACCCTAAATTCCTTGCATGGAAGCATTGAAAAGGTCTGTGAACATGTGCCTTGGGGATAAGGTCTAGTGGTGAACATGGAGGTGTTGGATTAATGTTTGAACTCAATGGTCTTGGAGGTGTTTTCCAACTGTAGTGATCCTATGATTCCATGAGGTCTAAACCATGATACTGAGGCAGCAAGAGCTTGGAGAGAAAAGCTAGGCTCAGGTGAATGTTTGAGTCACCTTTTCATTATTACCCTTTCATTAAGGCCTTGGGTGAAACTCAGGAATAATGAGGTTCATAGACCTTCAGAGTCTTTGGCCTTTGCATAGTGAATGGCAGTAATATTTCCTTCTAATACCACGTTTTTAGTCCAGAGCACTTCGAGTTTAGTCTTATAGTGATTTCAAGAGCTACAACAAAAAAAAATTCCACAAAACAAAACAAAACTACCATTTTTTTCATCATCCATTATATGTTCTTACTGTATTTTAGACCCATGAGCTAACTAATAAACTTCTTTATGTAAAAACTGATTATTTTAGGTAAGCTCTCCTTGCTGAAGCTCTTTACAATGTTCTCTCAGTGAATCACATGCATTCAATGCCTGAGCAGGTTTTTTTTTGTTGTTTTTGTATTATTATTCTAACACTTCACTCAGTCAGAGAATGAACTTGACTCGGTGTGATTAGATGAGAATTAACTTGCTCACATGCTCTGTACAACACCAAAGATTTGAGGGAGTTGTTTGAACATCTCTGATTCCTGCCAACACAGAAATACAGCCCTGCATACAGACATCTGTTTCTGCTGGAGGTTTGTGCAACAGAAAAGCAAACACACCTGGAGGCAGGGGAAAGCTAAACCACTCCAAATGCTCTGCAAATTCTCCAATGTGACGTCTTTATTTCACCTCTTAAAATGTAATTCTCCCTAGCACCACAAAATTGGCGCCCAACTCTTTTTAAGTCTTAGCTCTGAGGTTCTTGGCAAGATTTTGTAACGTCTGTTTGTGTGCAGGTGGAGAGACACTCAACACTTGGGCTGTGTAAACTTGGTCTAAAACCAAAACAAAACCCTGAGGGAGCCTGGGTCATTTCTGGAGTCTTGATGGATCCTTGGAAAACTTGACTGTACCTTTCCTTCGGCACTCAGTGAAGGTAATTCTCTCACTGAAGGTGATTCTTTTATTTTTGGATTCCCATACAGATCATAATTCTGAGTTTAGCAATTATTACCCAGCCTCATTCCTAAGGCACATTATCACCCATTTCCTTCATTTGGCACATACTGTCAGCATTCTAATGGCCATCAATGTCTTTCCTCAACACACAACTTAGAAAAACTGCAGATAAGCTCTACTTTCCTGAAAGATATTTTTGAAGAAATTTGATACTTTTGTGGGACCATTTCAATGGAATGTTATTATGACATTAACCTGTATTTCATTGTCTCAGTACAGCACATCAATTTGGAAAGGCTGTCTCAGGTATGGAAATAACACAGTGCTCTTATTGCCCTATAAAGGAGTGAAACAAGAACTATTTTGCCCCAAGTTGCAAGAATATGGCTATATTCTTTCATCCACAGAGCAAACTTGTTTGCTAAATGCATACTTTTCTCACCAAATTTTGCATTTTCAGAGCTCATGACTTCCTTGGTCCTGCCTCAACATATGCCCTATCCTTTGAACCAGCTCATTTTCTTATCAGAACTAGCAACTTCTCCAACATCAATAAAAACGCTGTTAATTGCTCCAGTACAGCTTTTGTCCCTCTCTGCATTACATCATTTTAGACAGCATTTCAATTTGCTTATATTTTTTTTGTGTGTCTAGATTTTTAAAACATTTTCCCTCAGAAAAAGGGAAGGGTTTTACAAGTCTTTAAAATCACCCACAACAGTTTTGGAGTTGGTAAAGCCAACAAAAGGTATTTAAGTGATTTGCCCAAGATGAGTCAGGATGTACAGCTATAGACAAACCCTGGAGATTTAACTTTTTTCTTTTTTTCTCTAGCCACAGAATGAAAACACTGCTGTCTCACTGGTCTGTTCTTCTTGCTTCAAGTGAAATTTATTCTGCCCCTACTTGGCCTCTGAAGTCCCATTTCTGTGATAACACATAGATTTTTCATTACGTCTTGACAAAATGCTTAGCACTAGTGTTTATTTTATCCCACTCCAGGCAAAATAACTGGAAAGGAATAATAACCAGATCCTAATAGCTATGAATCGTTGACAGACTTTTCTTCTAGAAACACTTGTGAAAAACAATATTTAGGCCGAGAGTTTTTTCGAAAGGCTTCTAAACTTCCAGAAATTAAAACATCACCTAAGCCAAAACCCTACATTTTGTAGGTTCATTTTCTCTGGAAAGGATGATTCCTATAATTATCTTCTATAATTATCTTCTATAATTATCTTCCTTCCTGATCTTCAGTCTTACAAAAATGTCTTCAGAACTATTTTAAATAATAAAATATGTCCAACCCTTTCATTCTATTTGCAGAGCAATGTTTTGGGGGTTTTTTAGCAGTACAGCTGTATAAGTTTGTGTTTCCCTACTCATGTAAGACATTCCACCCTTCACAAATCACTTCTTCATCACAATCACATGCTGCACCTTGTTTAGTTTCTTGCCTTGAAAGAAGGATCCATCTGTGCAGTCATGTGTTTGCAATATTAAAATATCAAAATTCTTTTGACTCAGAGATAAGAAAATTAGAATCCTCACTAAAACGAGGATTTCTGCACAGATTTTTAACCCACATCAATTTATCTTTTAATCTCAAACCTTTGAAATGGTCAGTTCCACTTTGTTTCTGCCAGATGAAGAACGAAGTCTGACTATCAGCAGCATGGAAATGAAACCTTTGTTTTAATGTAACAGTTTTGTTGGTTCTCTGCTGTGCTGAGCTAATATGATATATTATAGTACAGCTGAAATATTATAATCAATTGTGTGACATCCACATTAGTTTGAAAGCATTCTTTACCAAGTTTGTGCTACCACCATTTGCAAGTCAATACAAAAAGGAACATAGCAGGAAAGCTAATCTGGTGTGCATTGTATTAGTCTCTTTCTCATTAGTGTCAGAAATTAATTGCAGCATACACAAATACCTCAGGAGAGTTCTGCTTCTCTCCTATAGTTAGTGAGTAAGGGAATATTCAGCAGAAAGCCTCTAAGGGTCTCTGCCTTGCACAAAGCTCTCAGCCACAGACAAATTTCTAAGTAAAAGTTAGGGGGAAATATTAAAAATATGTAATTCAGATCACAGACCCTACCTGTAACCTCTGCAGGAAGCTGATGATGACCTTTTTTTAAATTCCTAACACTGACTTGAATTTGTTTGCAGTTGCCTAACAACTACAGAAACTGCTGAGTGGTTGGGGTGGGCAGTTTTACGGCCAGGTGGGTGTGAGATACTCACCTGAGTTCAATTCCCTGAGGTGAGCAAATGGTACAATGGTTTTGTTTAGCTGCTCCCCGTGGTCCTTTGTGGAAGTGTGACATGGATTCTCCTGGAAAGAGAGAATCCATGGGAAGAACAATGGACCACTGTCCTCATGAGAGACCCCAAGCGCAGCTTGCTTTTCCTCATGGCCAGTGATTTCACAGCACTTCAGTTCCATCTGAAAACGAAGCATTTTGAATGCTCTCAAACAGAGAAGATGCTTTTCCACCTTGCTTCAACTTCCCTTTTAGCTGGGAACACCACTTTCCACTTTGCACCTGAGCCCACAGACCTAAAGAACCAGTCCTGCACATCTTTTTAATCTCATTCACTAGAACACCACCAAACATGAAACCCATGCACCTGACCCACAATAACTACATGCATTTTGAAAGGAGAATAGTGGGACCTGTATACCAATGCTTAGAGCCTCTGGTTAGCAATTTTGAACTTGCAAGAGGAAAGGTGTTGGAACAATCCATAAGAAAAGTGCAAATAAATCAAACAGGCAATGGAAGTCTTCTGTAAAAGAGTTCTGGGTGTTCAACAAGTCTCGCTGAAGTAGAAGAACTTACAACCTACACATTATATCACACAGAGGTCTCTCCTAGCTACATTCTTCAGCCACTGCTTCCAGGAGTCTCACAAGTGTCTCCTTCACTTTATTTTAAACAGCTGCTTATTTAATTTTGTTTGAAGTCTGAAAGTGTTCAGAAAATGGGAAACAGAAGAGATAAACATATGAAGAGATAAATATATTAAGAAAATACTAGAAAAAATAAAATTATCATCAGGCCAGTTTCCACAACTTAGATGTGCCTTTTCCTAATTCTAGGAAGTTTCATTAATGGCAAATTTCATAGATACAGGTTTGACTGGGAGCAGAGGGAACAGTTAGGAGGAGGAAGGGAACATTTTCAAGTCTGTTCTCCTGATTACAACATATTCCAGTTTCATATTTTCATATTCCTTTACTGATCCTCCAGCTTATGCTGTTTCTAGTCTCTCATTCTACTATTTTTAAGCCACAAATTTGCTTTTATGCCTCAATAGCAACACTAGTAGATCAATCTATTTAAGAAGCAATGTGCACTGTACCTGGACACTAATAGAATAATATGCACAGAACCATCTAATTTTACCCTGAAGAATAAATCTAATGGTCTTGGTCAATAACCCTAACTGATCACAATGTGGGGTGATGGATTTGAGGATAAAAGTTTGAGCAAATATAGCTGATTTTTGTTATAATGCCTCATATGAATGTGTGTAAGGGTCAAATTTAAGATGCAGTAGATGAGGGGTATTAGAAGTACTAATCACTCACAAAAACAATTATTTATATGGATTGAAAGATAATTCTTATTAGCCAAGTTAATATTTTTGCTAAAAATTCCATGGACTTTCCTGAAAAACAAAGATTGTAAATTGTCTAATCCACAAGTGAGAATCTGAGGTTCTGACACAGACTGGCCATGGGCACAAGCAATTTATTTGTGCCATGACTGAAGCATCTCGCAATGGAGATGGTAGTCTCTGCTAATTTCTCCAATGCTTCCCATTTCGTATTTCTATAACTTCAGAAAAAATATTCATTGACCCATCTGTACTGCAGTTATGATGCCTGGGCACCAATTTTCGTATTAGCTAATATTTTTGGGCAGTACACTGCAGCAGCTGAGTTATGGATGCACCCTCCTTGCTGATAGTTTTGTCTTAAAGACAGTGACATGCAACAGAGGGATTTGTCAGATCTAAGGACAGAATTATCTATAATCACTCAATAGATAACTGATAATATAACAAATAATTGATATATAATATATAATCACTCAATATGAATTGACTGTTAAATCCAGACATCCAAGCTTCATAGACTTATACAGTCACAGAATATCCTGAGTTGGAAGGGATCCACAAGAATCACTGAGTCCAACTCCTGGCCTTGCACAGAACAACCCCAGGAATTCCACCATGGTTCTGAGAGCACTGTCCAAACACTCCTTGAGCTCTGTCAGGCTGGTGCTGCTACCACTGCCCTGGGGAGCCTGTTCAGTGCCCAACCTCCCTCTGAGGGAAGTTTGGTTAGGACATTCTGTGGCACAAGTTTTTAGAACAGTTTTCTAGTGATTTTTGTCCAAGATTTCTGTGCCACACACTAAATATAAATATAAAAATATAAATATAAATATATGTATAAATATATATACATAAATAATATATTTGGGTATGGCCCTAGGAACTCTCCAACTTTAGAACTCTGACAAGTAATTGGGAACAGAGTGACACTATGAACCAGACCTGACACTTGGATGTCCTCCCTTGGTCTGATTGCTCAACATGGAGGGAAAGCTCTCAATTTTCATAATATGTGTACTTCCTTACTATGAGGGGAAGCAAGGTAGTAGATAATAATGATAATGTGGGAAAAATACATATAATAGATATGGTGGATACATACAATGATAATATAAATTAAAACCTTTGCCTCGTTAACATTTAGAATTTTCTGTCTTCACAATAATATCATTAGATATGAACAGCTTCAATCCACTGCTTCCCTTTCAATTCTTCAGCATCTCAAAAGGTTTTCATTATGTTCAGTTAATCTGAGTGATTTTGAGTGTCTGTTTTCTTTATTGTTTTAAAGGGTTTCTGCCAGGACACCTCTGGCACTGGACATCTTGGCAGTGGCCATTGCTGGTGGATGGACCTCTTTAATCATTGAAGTTTAGCATCTCACAGTGATCAGCATTATCCTCCTGTCAAGCCCATGACACTGGGCAAGATCGATGCCCCTGTCCTGCTGGCCTCTGCTCCTGGACTTCTCTTGATTTATTGTGTCTGGAGCTTGGCAAAGAGGTGCAGGTGGCTTTTAATCAATCAGAGGGTGGGGATGGAGTGGCCCCACTGCACAATGCGCTGCTGGTCTGTAAAACCACGTGTGTCAAGCACCAGAGGAATTTCAGCTGCCAAAGGCAGAAAAAAGGAAAGCTTAGTGGGTCAAAAAACAACAGAACATGTTATTCACAGTTAAACTGCAGAACTCCTCAGAATGGGGAAGCTGTTGGTGGGGCAGTGTTTGGTCTTTGATTTTGCAGCTCCTAAAATGCCAAGACACAGCAGAAGTGTGGATTACAACTGTGGTGTGGTTTATGTTGCAGGTTTTATAAAGCGACCCCATTTCCAAAGTTCTCCAAGCCCACAGTATGGCAGCAGCTTCAGAAGGAGGCATATAAAGGTGACATGAGAATGAGTAGGTCTAATATATTTTTAGAATTATAATCAATGTTAATTATAATTCAGTGTTAATTATGGTTCTTTTACTTTTATAATCCAATAGAAATAGCTAAAACATCCCAGCTGCTTCTTATACTTTTCTCAGGAAGCATTTGAAAACTGAATAGGTTGTTCAAGGGTGCACCACAGGAATGTGGAATGCTGTGGTAATTTCAAACATATTTTGGAGTATTTAATGCTTTCCTTCTGAAGAGTTTTTGATTCTTACAGATCAGGTTGGAGTTTTGTTGTGACTTATAAACTGCCCATTTCCTACACTGACTTTTCTGAAATATGGGAAGAGGCTAAAATCATATTAAAAAGCTGGAGCTGTAGATGGTAATTACCAAAGGGAAACGTCCACACTCCAGAGCTAATCTTTATTCAGTACATGACTTTGTTGGAGTTGCTATAGAGTTCTCAATACCTTCCTACATTTCTCCAACATTTACAGTTTCACCCCACTAACTTTTTATATCTTTCAGGATGTTTCCCCCGTAATTGATGTGTCTAAGCCTTGGTCTTCATTAGATATGTAACAGACTGTCCAAACACAAGAAAAACCATAAGGTATGATTAATTTTGACTCACTCCCTCTTCCTCCCCCATTTAAGACATTGGCTGCATTTAAAAACTAAGCAGGGTATACAAGAAACAAAGTTAAACTTGACAAGGCAACTTCATCTCGGATGTTTAATGATACCTCTCTGCTCCCTGCCAACATCGTCAGCTTTAACACAAATGGTTTTTATGTAAATGAACAGTAAATTATTTCAAAAGAAGATTCTATGCTAGACTTTTGCACCAGTATGGTGTGCAAAATGAAGCTCAGTGTTACCGATTGAAAAACCTTTCATCATCCTAAAAAACCTAAAAAACTTTGAAACAAACCTTGAAAAAGAGCACTTACAACATCTGTGTACAGGACAAGATGCAAGGAAAACAATTAAGACAAAGAGCCCACATATAAGGGGGAAAATATTTGATCCACTTGGGTTTGCCTTGTGTGCTGATTCAGCTGTGAGTGCCAGGGGTACTCATGGAACACCCAGACTGGATTGGGATTCTCTCTTAGCATAGAAATCTGAGGATAAACACCTGCAACTGAGCTTGATCTCAGAACTCCCTTTCTAATCCACAGACAGAAACAAGTCTTTCCTGGAAGCCATTTAGATGACCCATCTTAAACATCTGAATCCTGGAAGTGCCTGTCTCTCTGTCCATTGGCAAAAAGAAAATGGATGAGTAGGCATCAGGATCTTGTCTAAAGCTGAGTGCACAACATGCACCACTCTGATGCTAAACAAATCCATGAAGGAAATTTTCATCAGCAACTGAAAAACTTTTGAGAATACAAGGGTAACTCAAATTCCACTCCAGCTCTTCTCCAGACAGGCAAGGTTTGTTAGAAAAGTTTTATTCCCTTCTGTCCCATCAACAGAAATGTTCTTACTGTCCTTGAAGTCCCTTTGCAAAAAGGTTGATCATCATAATTGCGTTTCTGCATGAAGAGTGGATCCATCCATAAACTGGAAAAGTGCAAAAACAGCTGGAAAGAGACTAGAGTAAAAGAGGAGAGATTTTTGACTAGGCATTAGGGAGAAATTCTTCCCTGTGAGGGCGGTGAGGCCCTGGCACAGGTTGCGCAGAGAAGCTGTGGCTGCCCCATCCCTGGAAGTGTCCAAGGCCAGGCTCGATGGGGCTTGGATCAGCCTGGTCTAGTGAAAGGTGACCCTGTCCATGGCAGGGGGGTGGAACAAGGTCATCTTGTTAGTGAATGGGTGGAACTAGTTAAGCTATTGCAGCCATCAGCTGAAGAGCAGAAAAACTTAAATATTGTGTGCTGTGCCCTGCATGAAGATCCAGGATGTGGGGTATTTGTCATCACTGTGCAAAGCCATTTCCCAATGTGTTGATCCTGCAAGATCACCAGGGACAGCACGTGGTAGGTTGGACATTGCTGACAGCTGCAGGGTGTTTGGCTGTCGAGCAGCTCTGTAGCTTCACTTGCAGTTAATTCCAGCACCAGCCACTGTCAATCCTAATCTCCAGGTGCAGTAGCTCAAATGCACACTGTGCTTACAGTGACGTTTCTCACAGGTGGTTGCTCCTTTGAGCTTGCTTTGGCAGCCCTGGAGCAGCCTGGATGTTTCTTTCTATGTATCTGTCCATTGCTAGATCCAGCAATCCTCTGAGGGAACTTTTAAGATGCCTTCTGCAAGTGACAGTGATGAGTAAAAAAAAAAAAATCAGGAAATCTAATGTAAGCATTTAAATCAAATGAAAAGAGGTTTAATGTAATGAGATAAACTAGGAGGCACAGAGATGGAGTCAGTGAACAGTGTGCTATTCCCAAAATGTCCACCATTGGATTTGATCACACTGGCAAAGAGAAAGTTCTGCTTGATCTTTTTGTTGAGTTTCTTCAGGGGAAAATTTAGGAGGTTTTTTACACATTACAATGTAGAAGAAAAATCATAGAATAGAATCATGGAATGGTTTGTGTTGGAAGGAACCTTAAAGACCATCTAGTTCCAACTCTTTGCCATGGTTACTCAGAACCTCGCCCAACCTGGCCTTAGACACTTCCAGGGATGTGGCAGCCACAGCTTCTCTGGGCAGCCTGTGCCAGGGCCTCCCCACCCTCACAGCAGAGAGCTTCCCCCTAATATCTAATTCCCTAATAAAAGAAACTGAGGTAGTTCACATTTAATACTTCTTTAGTTAAATAAAACCATTTTGAATGTCATGAAAACTCTGTTGCTATAGACTCTGTAAAAACAGACCCTCAAAATGTTTCTGTGGGCTGAAATAAGGAAAATCTTTGGAGGAAGTGATAATATAACAAATTCACAGTGTGAGAAGTACACAATAACTCTGTGCCACTGCTGAAATAACCTTGTTTTACTGCTGACAGAAGAGAAGATTTGGCAAAAACTAGTAAGAGAGGAGTAAGTTTCATTGGCACTAATCTAGGAAAGATACTTAGAGAGTCAGATGCCTTCTGAACTACATTCTTGATAGTGTTGAAATTATTCCTCAGTGTAAAGTTTTTGCTGTGTACAATGCAGTATCTCTATCTGTCACAGAGGTAAAAATTAATATTAAATACAACTATACTTGTCAGACACTGTTAGTTTTCCACAGCAGCTGTATTCACAATAATAATCTGCTGCCCAGAATACTGATCAAGGGCATTTCTTGATCAGTACTTCTGATGAGTAGAAGGCTGCTTGTTCTGAAAGAACTGCTCATCACCAGCCAAAGCAGTTTTGCCTAATGAGTGATATGAAAGATATATAAAAGGAACCTGCAAACCTTATTTCTTCCAATCCACACCTCTTTTTTGGGAGGAATGAAGAATTACACTCAGCACTAAAATCCTCTAGATGAGCAACACTGAGGTGAAGGCAGTGGGTAAATATTCTACTGTGAAAAGTTTACCTATGCAGCACTTTTGACAGCAATTTCACTGAAGTTTAGGATCTTCATCTTTGATCTGTTAACAGTGCTCTTCTGGCCTGGTTGTAATCTGGGTGCAATCTATCAGAACCACTACATTACTATAAATTCTAAAAAAAAACCCCATCCATATTAAATACATTTAGTTACATGTGCTGCTCACTACTAACAATATATTCACATCATTGCTCTGTAAAATGCCAAGGGATTTCTAATCAGTCTACTTAATTTAAACAGGGGATTCCTTTGGTCTATCTCTTCACATGTTTTTGAATGAGAACTAACATCGCATAAGTCATGTTCTGAAAGAAATAAACTCATTTCAACCAGCTTCTTTTTGCAGCTATTGCCACAGTCTCCTATTTAAAAGTGCTTAATGGTGGTGTAAGCTACCAGGAATGCATTATCACTTGTACTGGTCACACAACCATTGAAACAAAAATTTATCTTTTTCCTAATATCCTGATTATTTTATGAAACAGGGAAGAGGAAAGCACCCAATTCTAAATATTATTTAAATGAAAGATTTAGCTCTTTCTTGATGCTTCTTCTTAATGCCCTTTCCATTACTAGGGAATATCACTTCTCCATTTAATTTTGCTTGTTCCATTAGCATAAGTTTTCCTCAAGGCTTCATTCTGTTTTCAGAGCTTCTTTTCTTCTGTCAGATGATCTGGCTTAATTCAGATTTCACAGGAAGTGTGCTGTTTTCCCCTCCGAGGCCATTGATCCAGCATGCATGAGCAGTAGTTGGTTCCTTCCATGAGCAGGGTAGTAGATTCATAGGCTTTAAGGACAAAAGAAGACAGTTTGCTAAAAAAATCTCTTTTATTGTACAGTGCACATCTTTTTTACCTGTCTTGGTCTTTAACTCTGCTGCTCTCTGTATTCTACAGCCTTCTACTTCAGCCTTCTAAATCCATTCCTCTACTTTGTCTGGTTTTCCCACATATTGTGTGGGAGCCAGAGACTCCTAAATTTGGTTGGACAATGAAAACAAATAGTCTGACAACTTTATAATGATACCACTAGCACCTACCAGTTTCAAAGGTGAATGTTTTAGTAATTATGAACTCTATGGCCATTTCTTTCACATGAATTGCCAAATATTCTGCTTTCCAAAAGCTGCTTTGTCCAGCCAGTAAATTCTCACCACCATTCTTTTAGTACATCTACTGACCAGGGCAAGCACCTCTACTTTCCAAATGTTTATTTCTACATCCCAGCATATTTAGTAGATCTGTAAAAGTACAGAATGGGAAAATGTCTTTGAAAACCATCAGGACTTCCTGCCACTCATGCTCTTTGCAATTGACAGCAATCACATTTTTTTAATATTTACTCCAAAAGAAATGTGTGTTGCGTTTTGTTTTGTGTTGTGTCATGTGTGGGTTTTGTTGTTTTGTTGCTTATTTATAAAGGAGATGTGGGAATTCTTGATTCAACTGTGTATGGAATAAAACATCAAACAATAAGTTAAAAAACTTGTGGACAAAAAAGAATAAAAGTAGAGGAAAGCAGAGTATGTTGTAGATAATGGAAAAACAAAGAGTGGAGGAAAGCAGGAACAAGAATTTGAAATATTAAGAATAAATCTGGAAAAAAGATATCATATAAGAAACAAATTATGGATGAAATTGAGAATGTATGTAAGGAATAAGGAATCACAATCAAATCTCAAAATACAGGACCTATTAAAAAAACAAAGAAATAAATATTTACTTTTCTTACTGCCATATTTTATGTTCAGAGCATTCCCATCGTGAATCATAGTGGCCAAAAATATGGCACGGTTCCTGAAGTGATTATTGAAAATAATGAAAACTGGGTAAGTTCAATATTACAGTGATCCTAATGTAACCTCTGGCCAGAAAGGTCCTAAATCAGCCAGTAACAATAAGTGGGAAGGTATCAAGAACAAACCACGTACCCTGCTTCTAATGTTAATTCCATGGACATCTAAAGCTGTATCTGTAGCTAGATCTGAAAAGTATTTCTGACACCTTTGGTCATAAATACAGTATGTTAGAAAACTGCATGGATTACTCAACACAGACATTACAGTGCATTTCCTGAACCAGTCACTCCAAACACTGGGGTTCAAAGTGCCAGAATTATATAAATGGGCATGTTAATTTAATGAGCATAGCCTGAGAAGAAAATGGGACCAAAACCTGTAAGAGGCATATTTTGTGGATTCAGTTATGACTGATGCAAATTTTATTTCCATGTGGCTTCCTGGAGGAGCATCCAGCCAGCCTTTCAAAGAATTAATTAAATGAGAACCCAGTATCAAACTAACATCTTAACCACTGGACATTTCTTCCTTTATAGATAGAGCTTTAGGGAAAGTAGAATAAATAGCCTCCTGGAGAGACCAGACCTCTCTCCAGCATGAAAGTGATGTACAACTGCAAACCAATTAGGCTGAAAAGTTCCCATATGCCTAGCCCAAAAGAACTCGCTCCAGCAGCTAAACAAATCCATTGACTTAAAAACTCCCAGGATCTTAACTGGAAAGCATCCACACCTAGGGATCTCTTAAAACATATTAAATCAGCCATCTTTAAGCACTGCACATCACTTCCAAATGTCACCATTTTTCTGCAAGCTGTAAATACTTCAGCTGAAGTTCAGCTGCCCAAGTGCACCACAGCTGCCTCCAGTCAGACAAATGCAAATGAGGCTCAAATCTCACTTGACTCCACAGTTATTCTGCCTAGGTACCACCAAAGCAGGTGAAGAGAACCCAATAGATTTATTCCAGATATTCCAAGTAACTTAATTCCTCGGTGTCACGACCCATGGATAAGGGGAACAATGTTCATTATAAATGATCCTAACACTGAACAAAGACTCCAGCCCAGTCCCAAGGAACTCTTATGCTTTTATTAGCAAGTTGCCTTAACTCCAGCAACCGGCCCACTGTTTAGTCTCAAGGAGGCTGGTCAACAAGACCTTAATTTTACAAGAACTTCAACAAGCTCCCCCCTCCCCCTACAATTCTCAAAAATTCTGGCTAACAAGCTTTTGATCTTTTACAACATATTTCCACACGGTTACTTCCAAAGTTAGTTCTAACCACAATTTTTGCTGGTGCAATAGTCCGAATGTTTAAAACAAAACTTTCTTATGCCTGGTCCTCCACACTCAGCACATTTTCATTGCCTTTCAGCAGCAGCAGAGGCAAAGCCAAAGAGGTTCAATTTACAAACTCACTTTTCTTGGTCTGAATGTGAGGGTTGGCATTCAATTCTTGAGGTCTCTCAGAGAATTATCCCTTTCAAAAAGGAAAATCCACACAGTTTTCAGCTGCCTTTAGAAAGTGCTGGTGGAGAAAATGATTGCTTTTATGGAGCAAAAGCCACAATCACGCAGACTGAGATTCTAGGAAAGCACTGCTTGTTTTGATTCCACAACTGCTCGGGCCAAGGGACAATGAAGTTAAGTCACGCTGGTGCTTTATGTGTGCAGGTAGTAGAGCTTCTTGTCCTTTAATCACCCAAAACATCTGTGGGGGGAAAAAAAAGTGATCTTGCCGAAAACATGACTTCCAAATGAAAATATCTATGAAGATATTACTTTGAGCAACTTAGATTTCAAATGACATTTCAAATTCAAAATTGCTTTCTGAATTAAGCTGATTTTTTAATCTAATTCCTTACTTGCTAAACCAGTTCTGACACAAAATTGGAAGAAAGAAAAGTGTAAGGTAAGTGGGGTTTGCTTCTTTCCCTTCAGTCTTTGGTTTCTGCATTTTTTTTCTGAGAATGGACAGAGAAGAGTCAGAAAAGTCTGTGGCTTCTAAACAGAATGAAATGGAAAATTAAGAAAATGTGAAAGACTCAGGAGGATGGATTAACAGGAAAGAAATTAATATAGTAAAAATTCATTATATTATAGGTCCAAGGGCCATAAAAAGAAAAGTACCTGGTTGCTCAGAGCATGTAGTAGCTGAAAAAATAGAGGCATCATGCAGCTTGCTTTGGCTAAAGGTGCTGTTCCAGGGGCTTTGATTTAATTTGTTAAAGAGTTCCCACCCCTGATGGATTCATTCTGGGACACACAGGTTCTTCCTCTGCAGACATGGGTGACACTCAGCTCGTGTGGCTTCCAGTGACTTGCTCAATTTCTCTGTATGGAGCACAACTACCACAGCACAAGGGCCCTGGAAGCCTCTGCAAGAGCCATTCACAAAGGTTTATTCTCATTTACAGTGCACGCAGCTTTAGCAAACAGCAGGATGGGTATGGTGCAGGAAGGATCCAGCCCACCAACACTCCCAGGCAGAAAACAATAATGAGTCTCCTTCCTCTCTCATTATTGCTCACACAGGAAAACATTCTTTTCATTCTCACTTGCCCTTGGAGTGATGGGGAATGTGCTGAAGCAGTCCTACAGAAGCTTAATTACTTATCACAAATCTTTTAAATGAGTTTATACTCGTTAATGTGGCATCTGGGAAATGGGCATTAAACCATCAATGACCTTTTTGCTAATCAAAGGCCTCAAAACTTGTTATTTGGAGGGTACTTCTCATACAGAGCTTTACCTCCACATCAGGCTAATCAGACCAGTTTTTCTTGCTGAATTTGAAACTGCTAGAAATGAGCATGAGGGGCTTTATCTAGAAGATGGTCAGGCACACAAGCAGTGCTACTGCTTTATTCTGCTGGTGTGTTTTGCCAGAGTTGACCCCTCTCTACAAAATTTGTGCACATCTATGCTGCTATTCAGGAAGCAACTGCAACAGGCAGGTGACAGGAAAAGTGACCTTGTAGAGGAATTGGGCACAAAATTCAGCTCAGTGCAGCTGCTGAGGTGTGCAAGGAGGCTTGTGAGTGGTGCTGAACCCTTGAATCAGTCAAGCTCTGTCCCAGCTAGCTCATCTGTGCCTGAACCTATCACTGCATCCTAGACCTCAGCTCTGCTGGCCTGGCTTGGGTCACAGTCTATTTAAACAATCACAACCCATCAGGTTCTACATTTTTAATTTGTCGTGGCATTTACTTCAAGAATCTCTCCTGTGACAAAATGAATGTATTTTATTTAGTTTTCTAATAATTTCTAATAAAGAAGGACACCCGAGCACCCTGCAGCAGCCTCTGGAGGGCGCTGCTTAAAACAGAAGGAAAAGAATTCCTGGACAGCCAAGCCACTGTTGCATCCAAGTTTTCTCATGATTCTGGTACAGCCTCCTTTCGGACCATTCAGCAAAGTAAGGAAACCAGACTGTTTTTGTAACCATTTCCATGCAGTCAGGGCAAGGGTTCACAGACAGGTAGGATCTGTGTTGAGAGATTCAGCTTCCTCTTCCCTTACGTTCACACAAGCTTGCAAAATTTACACAAACTTGTAAATTCAGTGACAATGTCAAGCAAACATACTGGGTTTTTCTCTGTGTGAATATAAAAATGGAAAGGGGAAATTGTGCTGGGAAACAGTCTCATTTCTAACCATTCACAACCAGCTTAGGCTTGCTTCATGCACTGAAAGAAATTACATAAAAATTTGAACAAGGATGCTAATGGCAATGGTACAGGATTTATGTCTTGGTGTCTTCCTCCTGAGATGGACCAGGCACAGGGGAGCTCTCCTTAACTCAGCCTTCAGCTGTAAGCACAATTCCCCTGATTTATTTCAGGATATTGAGACATAATATCCGTCATTTGTGTTAGCCTTAGGCCCAATTTTATGCTTCATGGCACTGATGGTGTCAGGTTGAAGAGTATGTTGGTGACTTGAAATCCAGATACCAGGAATGGGGTTAATCTGAGCAAAAGCAGACATTCCTGGTGTAGATAACTGCACTGTGTCTTGTCCTGCACTCCTGTAATAGTCACAGAGAGGAGGAGGAGGAGACACTAACAGTGCAATTCATCCTGTGCTAAAACAGGCATCGAAACCTGGGCATATAAATCACACTTTAAAGTGTTTCTTTTTCACGCTGGAGGCTAAGGGAGCTCAGGTGCACAAGTGAAAATACCCGGACAGCTGATAAGGGTCTCAGCCCTGGAGTACACTTGGTGCTTCTTGCAGAACAGCATTTTTCCCACACAGTTGTCCATTTCTTCAAACATCCTGTCTTCCTTCCTGTGTAACAGGGGTTGTGGAACAGGCAATAAAACTGTTTAGGGACAGCTGTAGCAGAGCAGACCAAGTGTGACCGTGTTATTTCAGTCTTCAAAGACTGCGCTGGATAAATCAAGTTTATGATGAACATAAGGTATCTCATTGCCACAGCACTTCTTCCTGTCATATAGGAGAAAAGTTTGGTGAAAAACTGCAGGTAAAATTATTAATTGTAAGGCAAAGTTGCCTTCAGGCAATGCAGTCTTGTCTATCTGTACAGTGATTTCATCTTTCCCATTACCTGTGATTGACAAGCTACAGTGAAGGAATGAGTAGATGTCCTCAAATGTCTAGAAAATTCCTTTCCAAAATTCCATTTCTGGTGACAGCAAAGTTCAGGGGGGAAAGGAAATAAAAGTTAGCATTGAAGTGTGTGCTCCTGTTGTGACAGCCATTAAAGGTACGCTTATCAAACACATTGACTGTCATCCAAATTCACAAACGAAGAGAGTTGGTGCAGTTCCTTCTGCAAAAGGAGGCTTTGCCCAGGAATCCCAGTAGGCTCAAACTCACTAAGGGAAGGAGGCTGTATAGCAGACACATTTAGATGGCTAAACTGATAGAAAATGTTGTGAAACAGAAGTTTAAAAATAACAAAATACTCACAGGTTTTTTTTTTATTTCCTGGCAGAATCTGCTACTTTAATGGCCTTGGACAATCCTGATAGTCTTGCAAATAAAGTATCAACATGCAGAAGGAGGAAAGGAGTATTAATGAATACCAAAATATTAAAATGCATGTTTACTATTCCTGGTGCAAGTAATAACAAGTATTTCAGCACAAGGAAAATGCCAGCCAAATAGGAAGCAGTCTTAATGAAGTGTTGACAGTGTCCTAACTAACCCCCAAACATTCATCCTCTGCCATGAATGCACAGAACTCCAGGGACATTTTGAAGGAGCTGGCTTTCCCTGGCTCAGATTTGCAGCTTTCCCAGAGTGACACTATCAGCTCCCAGAATGAGGCACGGGTCCATTGAAATGCAAGTGGTGGAAAAGAGTCTGAGTCACTGATGGGAGTAGCAGTAACTTGGGGTGAAGCATTGCTGCATTGCAATTCTTACCCTGAGGGTTCTCCAAGGGCTTTTTTCTCCTGTGTGAGGTCTGCATCTCAATCTGAACCCACCCAATCAGAGAACAGACTAAACACAGTGCTTACATCAACACATGGCATCAGTAAGGGCTGTATTTTGACAATGTTTAATTAGGTATCAAGCTGGAAGTAAACATCAAACCCAGGGAATGAACATACAGATTAATGTGAGCAATTACTGGAGATGGGACTTATTTATAACAACAGAGTGTAACAAGTGCAAAGCTGCCCTGTTGTTGCACACTTGTTATTTTGCTGCAGGTCATAATATTTGGGAATTTCCTGGGCCTAAGCTAAAAGAGAATTACTATTAGCTGTTCACAGCCTAAAGCCCTTGAAGTATATCTGAGCCATTCCAATAGTTCCTGCAGGGAACAAGGAGATTCCCCAGGTTATTTCCTTTGCTGACCCTCTCTATCTGCAGAGGCTTTATAACACATATTTACTGTGAGCCTTGAGCTTGCCAGCTTCGGATGGCTCAGTTTCCTTCTGTCTGAAGGGTGGAACAAGATGTTTGCAGCTCACAGTATTTCCTCACCACTGCTTCATTTCAGAGCTGGAGTATGAATACTCTAATGCCAGCATACAACCCTGGACACCAGAAGAAAAGAACTGGGCATTACACATGCATGTGGTACAGGGAAATGATATAATAAAACATGAGAGAAATACAGCAGTTGTGCTGAGACTTGGAGCTAGATATGGGATGTGTGTGCTCTTGGAGGGACAGGACCAAAGCATTTTGTCCTCCACTGCTCTCTTGAGGGAGTTGATGCCTTAGGTTTTAACTCTTATATTTTTCAAATTCTGTATTCCTAGTGTGTAACTCTGAACTGCCTTGCAGCCTGTCAGCTGCTGCTCTCTCATGCTCACACAGACATAACAAAGCCTCTCCAGGCCTGCTCTCCAAGGACACCCAGCCCGTCCTAGGGCCGAAATGTGTAACCCAGCACCTTGAGAAGGGGGGCAAGCTGAGGGGCAGTTCCATCATTAGCTAAAGTTTAGCTGGTGAATTTATGCTGATCTGCAAATGGACCAAGCCTATAACAGTGTGAAGAACTCGTGACTTGTCGTCCATCTCGGGTGCAGCCTTTGGCCTGCCCAGGGTGTGCCTCTGAAGGCCTTTCCAATAAATATCCACCTTTATTCCCTTACCCCTGTCTAGTCTCTGTTTCCATGTTGGCCTCTTAGGTATCAGGGTGATGCCCAGGGAACTGCAGCTGACTCACAGACATCCCACAAATGGGGTGGATAAGCTGGAATTGTAGAGGTTAAATCCATTTATCTTTCTCCCCTGTGTACAAGGTGTTGATATTGGAGGGGGGCTGGCAGTCTGGGACAGCTGGAAAGGTGGTGGGACAGTTTCCAGACTGAAATTAATGCAGATCAGCACTGACATCAGTGTGCACTTCTGGCAGGAAGTTTGATTATTTTTAAGGGTTTTCCCCCACTCATCCTCCTTATTCCTGCAGGTGAATAAAAAAAAGGGGAGGAGTAATACTTAAGATGAGTGCCTGGAAAACTGTCGGGTCATGAGCCTGTGCTGAGTAAAAACACACATAAACAAATGCTGTGTCTCACCTACAGAGGGGCACCCACAGCCTATCTCACTGGCTACAGCACCACTGAGAGATCATTTCCTTATCTTCTTTGCCACTAGACATTTGATTTCTCAAAACACAGTGGCCACAGTGCCTGTGGGTGACACGTTGTTCCTCTGCACCCACAAGCAGAAACCTTTTTTCTCCTATAACATACCCCAGCCCTCAGACGTCCATGGAGTTACTGCACACGGAACACAGTTTCACAGTGGGAGCTCAGTGGGATTGCATGACCCTGCCTGTGTTCAAAATGCATAATTTTTGTCTCTTTTTTTAGAGCCAGGTATCAGGTTCATTGATATTAATAATGTGTGTCTCACATCTCTCCTAGGCCCATGTACCTGTGTTCTTTCCCTTCAGCTGAAGGGTTTATTTTTGACTGGGTACTTTATATGTGTGTCTTGATTAAACTGAATTTTAGTATTTGATTTCATTGCCTTACACAGCAATCTCTCCAACTTCAGATTTTTAATTATTTTTCTTGTGCCTTTCCCTCTGTCTGTTGTATTTTGTTGATTGTGTTGTGGCAGACTGTGGAACTGCCCCTTTCTCTAACAGATCTTCCTGAGCATGGATTGATTCTGAGAGGATGGAAGTAACCGTTCCAAAAATGAGAAGAAATTCATATCCATCTGGATAGAGAAATGTGGCTCGATCTACAGCAAATACATATGAGTACATATTTGTATTATTTTATAACATTAAACAGGTTTTAAAGAGCTGCTGCACCCTCTTGTTACCTGCAATTCCAGAGTGAGTTAGTGTCCCTGAATGCAGTTTATGCATTTCTTTTATATAACACATCAATAAAAGCACATCAAATTCAAAACCATTCTCATTTATGGATGGAAACTTCGAGGCAAAACAGTGCAGCAGCTGCCTTGGTATGAGTTACAGGGCAGTCATTTGTTCAAGTCGGAGAAAATACATCTGCACTTCCAGCCAAGCAAGTACAGAATGTGACCCCACACTGCACCAAGCTCCTGGCTTAAAAGCAGCTGGAAAATTGATGAAATTATCCGTTCTTTGGGAGGCAATCTGAAAAGACAGCAGCCCATTACATTTGGTGTGGCTCTTCAGCCCTGCTACAAAGGGAGAAGTGTTAATGGGAATGAGAAGTCCAAAGCACAATCACATTGTATTGACTGGCCAGGACAGATGTGGTGCTGTCAGAGATAGGTAAAAACAAATCCACAGACTTCCTGCAGTACAACATCTTTCACAGCGGGTGAGAAAGGAGGATATTGTCTCTCCTCTCCTTTGTTCTCCTCAAATCATAAAGTTGACATTCTCCTGACAGAACGAGGGATTTTAGACTTTTGAATTCAGCCCACTGGAATTCTGTATACAAATGTGGCTAACATTTAGGGAAGGGCATCCACAGACAGCAGCTGCCCACTGAAGCACAGTGTGGACACTGAGAAAAGGAAAAGGTTTTGCACAAGTCGTTCCCCATCTCTGATCTTGGAATTGTGGAATAGAGGCACCTGAGGGACCTCACTGAGAGCCTTGTTGCTACAGGGTGATAGCAGGCTGCAGTTGTTCCTTCCCTGGACATAGACATGGTGACCCAGCAGAATTTTTGCCACATAGAATGTCAGTAGGGTGAGTAGATGGAGAAAGAATGGAGCTCCTGCAGGTATCTCTGCATGCTCTCCTCCCTGCTCCACTCCTTGAAGCCCCCTTGAGCCAAAGCGTGGCAGGGAGCAACAAAAATAAAGCAACAAAAAAGAAAAGAAGGAAAACAAACAAAAATTGTAGAGCTGGAGCACCTCCCCTATGAAAACAAACGAAGAGAGTTGGGGTTGTTCAGCCTGGAGAAGAGGTATGAAAAATGTGGCACTGCAAAATGAAATCGAAATTAAAATGAAAGTTAAAATTAAAGTTAAAATTTAAATTAAAATTAAAATTAAATAGCTTTACGCTGAGGGGAAATAGATTTAGATTGGATATCAGGAAGAAATTCTTCCCTGTGAGGGTGGGGAGGCCCTGGCACAGGCTGCCCAGAGAAGCTGTGGCTGCCCCATCCCTGGAAGTGTCCAAGGCCAGGTTGGATGGGGCTTGGAGCAACCTGGGACAGTGGAAGGTGTCCCTGCCCAGGGCAGGGGCTGGAACTGGGTGATCTTTAAGACCCCTTCCAACCCAAACCATTCTCTGATTCTATGATTTAAATGAATAACAAATTTTTCTGAAAGGCAATTGGAGTAGCAGTATTGAATAAAAGAAAATGTTGCCCTTCAAGGCTTCAAACACTTTGCAAGTGTTATCTCATTAAAACTAAGGTAAATGCTCAGTATTCTCAGGCTCGTTTAATGCATTGGAAAGGGGGGTTCTTTTTCCTCCCATGTCTAGTAATTAGCATAATTTTACAAATGCACTTTAATTGCACATAAAAATAGAATAAATATTTTTGCAGCATTTTGATTTAAACAAGCACTTAATTAAGCCCTATTAAGACCTGCCATATGCTTTGCAAACCACAGGCTATTTTAAGTGCACCTCTTCTGGAACTTTTCAGCTTTGGAGGAAATGACATTATTTGACATGGGCAGGCTGGTATGTAATTGACTCAAAA
The DNA here is from genome assembly GCA_013400235.1 of Oriolus oriolus. Classification (NCBI taxonomy): domain Eukaryota; kingdom Metazoa; phylum Chordata; class Aves; order Passeriformes; family Corvidae; genus Oriolus; species Oriolus oriolus. The sequence continues at coordinate 95,102 of VXBT01005528.1, forward strand.
TTACAGATGCAATAAATAATTATGATTAAAAACACATTAACACTGTAATAACTGGGTGGTTGTTTTGATGGCTCCTAATAAGCCACTGTGGCTGAAAGGGCATCAAGCAGCACCTGTGAAGCTCTGAGGATCTGGCAGGACTGCAAGTTCAGAGGTAGTTAAAAAGTGAATGATTCAAGTTACTGCCAATTTTTGAGGCTAGGATGTGGTTCCTTGCCACTACTCAGCTCACTCTGTGCCACTGTCACAAGGCAATCTTCTGAATTTGTTTGCTTCAATCCTAAAACTTTCTAAGTTATAGGGCCCAAAAGACCAGTAGCTCGGAAAGCTGATTTTCCTTCCCTTTAATTTCACCCCATTCCTCTGAGTTTTAACCTAGTACTACATGCTTGACTTTGTGCTCGACTAAAGCACAGATTGTTTTTGACAGAGCTGATAGAAGGAAATCTGGAGGTTTTATCTGAAGGGATCTGGGGATGCTGCTCTTCCTGAGAGGGAATGAATTAAGTCCAAATATAATTGGCATTATTTAAATCATCAATTTAGTATTACATTTCCTTTCATCTATCATTTTTTCTTTTCTTTCTCTGAATGTTCTTTTAGCTTATTTTTATTTCTTTTTCATTTCTATCCATTGACGGAAAAAAATTAATAAACAGTTGCTTTCATTTGAACTGAAAAATTAACCCAGTTTAAAAGATTTGTATACACACATTTTTGCCAACATTATGATTTTCTTGAATCAGTACTGATCATATCTTCTTTCTTATCAACATTTTTATAACTTTTACTGTGTCCAAACTTTAGCAGAGGTAATGTTAGAGCTCTACTTCCTTTTCCATGGAGAAAAAGGCAGAGCACAAACTTAGAATTTCAGGTCCAGCAATGAAACTGGAAAGGAAAATTCCCTCTACCCATTACTGAGTGTTAAACTCTTTCTGGGATGATTCATTTCACCACTCTGTTTGTATGAGTACATCTCCAAATTATATTAAACAAATGAGGTAGGATTAGGTTAAACAGGTCAAATCTTTTAGATTGGTTATCAGGAAAAATTTCTTCACCAAAAGGGTTGTCAAGAGCTAGCAGTGGTGGAGTGCCCATCCCTAGAGGGAATTAAAAGCTGTGTGGATGTGGCATTTGGGAACATGGGTCAGTGGTGGCCTTGGCAGTGCTGGGGGAAAGGTAGGACTCGATGATCTTAGGTGACCGACTGAAATTATGCTATGAATTCTCTGTCAAACAGGTTGGTTTATCCATGTGATTACAGCTCCACGACCAGAGCTGTCTGCCAGCAGATGTGTGAAGCCAAGCACATAAGAAACCTTCCCTTCTGGCACCTCTGGGCTATGTTGGGCCACAGACTGAATCCTTTACTTCCCCTAACTGACCTTGAGTGCCCATCTTGGGTTGTAAATGACGTCAATCTCACTCAGCAATTGCTGCTGCTTCATGCACTGGTCTCTGTCCCTCATGTTTTCTTCCTCCAACTTCCTCTGTAACATGACCTGGTAAACCTCACCTGGCAATTACTGAGTGTGGGTTTGCGAGAGCACTGATATTCTTAAACCTACCCAGGGCATTATGGAGAGCAGCAGCTTGGTTTGAATTTCTGCACTCATTGAAAGGGAATCACATCAGTCAATGCTACATCTGTTGAAGACATCCATCTCAGCAAGAAAAATGAGTGGAAACCGATTAATGCTCACCTAAACAGATGAACTCTCACCTAAATACTTACTTTCTTTCCGTAGAAGGAAGTCTTGTACATGCATTTGCCAGGAACTCACCCTCTGGAAAATCCTTGGCTTATCAGAGGCTGCAGGTCCTCTCAATGCCTTTCAAGCTCTCAAGCTCGAAATGGAACCTGATGAACTACCCTCTGGGTCACAGGCTTTGGACTGACATCTCACTGACAAAAATCTGTTCACCCATCCAGGAAAAGTGCTACAGAAGTGCATGTGGACAGACACATGGGAAAAGATTGATGTTAAGGACAGGCACAGAACATTTTCAAGGTCTTATAAAGGTAAAATCATTGGCTTGTTTGCCTTTAGATTAATTTATTTAAAGGATTTTGAGTCCCATGTTGCTTGCCCAGTGACTATTTTATTTTGCATTTATATATTAACCTACAGACTGAAGTTGTTTGGAATTATATTGATAATGGGGGAAAAGAAAAACATTTTCTTTAAAACAGTCAAGCATCAGACAGAGTTTGTTGAACAAGGTTTGTATCACATAGAGCAGCTCAGCCTTATTAAAAGCATCTCAATTCCCACAAGCAGCAAGAAATGTCTTGCTTTTGGGAACAGCCAGTCTATGGTGTGACTTTTGAAAGAGAATCAGTTTAGTGCAGAGAATCTTTGGGATTTGACAAAATAATGATTCACTTCAGCCAACTAGTGTGCAATTGTTCTGAGCCTAACTAGAAAAAAACACGGAGATGATGATCACAGGCTTCAAGTGCTAAACTGGCATAATGTGGTGTGTAACCGAGAGCTTCTCAGAACTGAAAGCATCACAAAAATGAGTAATTCATTACTACTTTCTTAAAAAGTAAAAAAAAATAGAGTAGCTTTTCGCTAGGGGCAATTTCATTAAATGCAATGAAACTCTTTTTCTCCATAAACGTAGCTGACGTTCTATAACCTCACAAATGCCACTGAGTGCAGCATGGAGTGGAACATGAATGAAATTCAACTGTCACTGCACCAGCATAAATCAAGGAAGACTTTAAGTAAGTGAAGTTTCAGCTGTTTATGTGACAACTAAGCTGTAGATAAAATCCTCCAAACCGCCCATTGCCCCATAATGCTTGGCTGGTATAAATCAGTGTAGCTTTCTTAGCTCCAGCAGCAGATCTCCCAGTTTGTACCAGAAGATATATAGAGAGTGGAAGAGGTTAAAAGCAGTCAGCAGCATGGCTTTGAACCTGGTTCTAATCCTGACCATATTTTCAGCACTTTAACTCCTGCTGGCTGTGCTGTATGGCTTCTGGAAATGTCTGAGTGTTTCAAGAGACAGGTGTTCCCAGCAGCTACTCAGAGAAATTGAGATCAGAACAGAAATCAGAAAAAATAGACTTAGGATAACAAATGACTTTGGTATAGGTCCTGAACAGTGATCAAATTCCTATATAAAAGTGATGTGTAGGTATTTTATTCTAAATCCTGCTGTCTGTGCTGAGAGCAGATGCTCTTCTGTGTAACACCAGAAATGTTCACTCAGTTGAAGTTTTTGTTTGTTCAAAATTAGGCTGAACAGATCTTAAAGACTGTAAGTATGACACCAAACCCCATGTCTTTCAAATGCAAACATTTTGCAAGGGCCCTTTTGGAACTACATTTAGTTGATTTGCAGTCCTTGTCTTCAACAATATCTTTATTTGCTCATGAAACTGCAAAGTTCTTTCAAATGAAGGATCGTGTCTAAAGGAAGATGCACAGCTCACGTACCAGGGGTGTTCTGGTAACAGGAAACTTACACCTACCCTAACCGAGTATTTTTTACCCCACACTGTGAAATACTTGAGGTGTTCATTCAATAGCAATTATCAATATGACTTAAGAACAAATTATTTGACCTATGCTAATTTAAAAGATGTGTATTACTATATTCTGTCTTGACAGTGTTGCACTACTCTGAAACTTTAATCAGAATCATAGGTACAGCTGTATGATACATTTTATCTTACATGTGCTTTCATGTGCTGAATACATTTTATCTTACATGTGCTTTCATGTGCTGAATTCTCATTTTCCATAAATAATGTTTTTTCCAGAGCTTTAATATACATGAACAAGGGCAGAAAGAACAATGTCACAGGTTTAAAAACCATAATGTTAGTTGTGTGTTTTTCTGAATAAGTGTAAGTATTTTTTAAGACTTCACACAGCATATGTTTTCCCAGAAAAATATCAGGGAGACATTCTCCATAGTTTTATTTTAAAATTGTCCTAATATTTTTTTCTTAGAGGAGAGAAAAATTGAAAGAAAGTACTGTGTTTTTGCAGTGCTGAAAGGAAAGGCTCTGTGAATGAGAAAACCTGGACTTGCTGCAGGCTAATTGCCTCACAGACAAGCCACACAAAAGAGTCATTTTTGAAGAACACTGTCATAGGATTCTCATATCAGGTCTGCAGAAGTGCCACCAGATAATTCAACATTCATTCAACAGATAAAATTGTTTTTTGCAGAAAACCTTTACATCTAAAGGAAGGAAAAGAAAAAAAAACTTTCTGAGCTTGTTGATGTACAAGAAAAGCAGGTAGAAAACAAATTCAGATTTTAACAGACCATGGTGTGGAACTATCTAGATTAGAAGCAGTGGGGATTCATGTTGCATTTGTGGCCATTGTGAGATAAAGTGATTACTTTTTCTCAATATTTGATTATTACAATATACTGCAGGAGTTAATGCTTCAAGCTCACACTTCTTTTTTTTTATTATTTGAATAAAATTTTTTGAAATTGGTCATGGATTGACACATCCTCTAATCTCCTGTGATGCCTGAAAGGTCAGTAATGTACGTGGCTGTGTGGAGTGTGTGCTCATAATTGAGATGCATGCAAGCTCCTGAGTACTTCCTCCAGGGGACATTTAATGGAATCATTTCACTGTGTACCTCTCAGCAGTACCAACAGTGCTTTGAATTCACAGGAAATTTTTTTAAGTATTGCTTGTCAACAGCAAAGTTACTATGGCAACTGTTTCAGTTTGCATCCTGTCAGATTTGAGTTAGATTCTCTTTTTATTAATTTGCCATTAGGCTTGATACCTTTGCTTATGAAAACATTCAAAGGCCTGGCTGCCAGTAATGTATTTTTTTTTTAATAGACCAGTCCTTATCATGTTTCCTTGCAGTTCTAAGGGAGTCAGTGTTGTTACTTTGAATTGGCCCCTGTCTGATTCTAAGACTCCTGTGTGCAGACTATCAATAATTAACTCTGGTGCACACTGGAAACCATCTGGTGGAATTTGAAATTTTCTAGAATATCTTTTTGGTCCTTCAGCTGTGCTGCCACAATTTGTGTTGCTCCTTCCTCTCACTCTTCCCCTGCTCTGGTCTGGGTCCTCACATCCACAGGGGCTGCAGCCCCTTCAGGGATATCTGCCCCGCCCTGAAGCATCTCCTCCAACCGTGGTGTTCCCTCTGTTGTTTCTCTATGATTCTCGCCCACTGTCCCAGTATTTTCTGCTCCTATTCAGATACATTTCTAGAGAGGCACCACGAAATTCCCTGATGGGCTCAGCTTTGTCCCACAGTGGGTGCAGGGGTTGTAGTGTCTGCCACAGGGCAGCCCTTGACGTCTTCTCACAGGGGCTTCTCCCAAAGCCTCCCATTACCAAGGCCACCTACTCCCAATAATGTAGGATCTAAAATTTGCCTGTAAATAATTTCTATCCTCTACAATATAGACTCTGCTCCTCTCAGGGTATGAGGCAGGGAATGATAGAACTCTGTGAAAATGGTCTTGTTTCTGGTATCACCTTCTGACTTGCAGCATGCCCAAAAATAAAGTAGGATAACAATTCTAAATTCCTGTAAAGGTGACCTTGCATATCTCACCTGCCTTCAGCCCACTAATGATTAAGACACGAGGGTGAGATTCAGTTTGAAATTAAACCTACTCAGAGATTTCCCCATGCAAGATATGGGGGTTAATTTTTCTGTCCTGTGTCTCCACAGGACATGAATATTATATCTTGTGTGGGGATCTGGGCAGCTACCTCAAGTTCACAGGAGATGCTATTTAAATAGACAGTAGACAGAAGAAGTGCCCTGTGGACAGTAGAAGTGAGAGATTTTCACAGGGCACTCCAACATGCCCAAAAATGAATGCCTGAGACAGCTGGAATGAGTCATCTACTGTAAGTGAATCCCTTCTCAATGACTGTGGAGATGAGCAGCTTTAAAACAACTTCCAAATTTCTTCTGGCTCAAGTTCAGATGGACCTGAGCCCTTGAGCTGCCACAGAGAGGTGCTCACTACATGACAAATTCCTGGCATTCTGAGGCAAGTGAACTGGCAGAAGACATGGCAGTGTGGCTAAATCAAGAGACAGAAGCTCCCTAATTAAAATAGACTGGCAGTACACTGCTCCTTGTTTGGGAGCAAAGAGATGATAGAGAATTGAGTGCAATGTTTGTGCCTTCATTGCAGGGTAGTTCTTATCCATAATGCTTCCAGCAGTTCCTGAGTTAGGACCCGCAGTTTGATTGGGTCCTGACATAATGTCAGGGTGATTCAATAGATACCATCCCCTTTTCACCCAGTCCCTTGCTAGAAAACCTATGCACACAGACAAGGTGCACCTCAGGAAACCTTGACACCAGCCAGAGCAGGGAGGGGCATTAGGAGCACACCAGACCCTACAGTCAGTGCACGTCAGGTCTCTTCCTGCAGTGAGGTTAGTATGGCTCAATAGCATGTGATCGTGGTCACGCTGGACTGCAGAATTAAATATTTGTTCAGTGAGAGGACTCACTGACTGACATTCCCTTTGGGAGCCATCTATATCCAAAACCCAGAAATGGGTTCATGGCATTGTGTAAAGACCTTTTTTTATTTCATGGCTTGAAAGCCAAAGTCAGGGGAAGAGGTTTTCTTGATGGCAGTGAGTGGAACAGAACCAAATCTACCTCCTTTGCATCATTTCATGTCAGGAGTTAATGGGAAGAGGTGCCTTGTTCCTTGGCAGCATGATCTGTTTTGCCCTACATCTCTGGTACATGAAATAGTTTTGCCGAGGAGATCCTGATGCACTGAAGCAGGAATGGGTGAAACTTGGAGCCGCAGGGACTTTGGAAACCGCTGATGTCTGCTGAAGTCCTCTGGTCTCTGGTGTTTCATAGAATCATTGAAATGCTTAGGTTGGAATGGACCTTAAAGATGATCCAGCTCCAGCCCCCGGCCATGGGCAGAGATGCCACCCACTAGATCAGGGTGTTCAGAGCCCCATCCAACTGGCCTTGAACAATTCCAGGGGTGGGGCAGCCACAGCTTCTCTGGGCAGCCTGTGCCAGGGCCTCACCACTGAGCAAAGAGCTCCTTCCTAGCATCTAGTCTGCATCTCTCCTCTTTAGTTCAAAGCCATCCCCCCTTGTCGTGCCTGTGTAAATCTCCTGTATCTACTAAAGGCATTGTAAGTGCAGACACTTGGGAAATACATACTGATTTGCAATTTACACCGAGTTCTTTCTGCTCCAGAAAGCGCTTTCCAAGCCCTTAGGAGTTCTACAGCAATGGTCTGTGACTGACTGTAGATACAGCAGATGAGCAATAGCCAACCATCAGTCCCTCCTAATAACACCCCTGAGTTAGGAGAGAGTCAGAATAAAATTATGACACTGGACTGAACAAAAAAGGTGAGGATATTGCTTGTATAAAATTAATATTCTGTGTAAAAGCCTACTTTATTGTTATTAATTGAAAAGCTTCATTAACTAAAAAGACAAAAACAATGGGCAGCAAATTTTTTTTTCCAGGGTTAATCTTCCACTGAATGGAAAAGGGCACATTATTTACCTTCCATTAAAGTGATATTAAAGTTATATTTCTAAATGTTTGCACAAAAGTGATGTGGTGTGAAAAATGAGGCAGGACTTGATACCCTTTATCTGGAAATTTGTTTTGCACAGCTTGATATGATGTGGATCACCAGGGTTCCCTCCCCAGCATGGGCAATATTTTGAGGTAATTCAAAATTGACACCCTATGAATGAAAACATCATGTGCTGCAGCTTCATTTCTCTTTAGAGTATTCATGCAGCCATTCTTGCTACAGAACCCTGGTATTTCATGGAGTTTCCCCCATAGCAGATTTAGCAATAAATAACCAGAACCACAGGTCAGTTTGTAATTTACCCAAGGTCACTCAAGAAATGTCTGTTCAGTAATCGAACTCAAGCTTCTAAACTCCCTATCTAAGGTATTGACTATTTAATTCCTTGCCTAGTAGCAGTTTTAGATAAAGACCAAAAGCAAACTGGACCATGTTTTCAGAGGATTTGCACAGAATGAGATTACAACAGTTTCACAAGCTGACATGTGCCGATGGAGCTGGGCAAATTATTTTCCTGAATCCTTGTTACCTGCACCAAATCTGATACTGGATGTAGTTTGGCCAGTTACGAAAGGGGATTACACTAAATTATTGCCATCAGGTAAGAGTGTGTGTGTAGGAGCCATCACACTCCCTCACCTAACATGTGCTCGCTTCTTTGCGAGTCCCCTGGAAACCTGTGGTCCCTGTTGCTGGAACAAAAGTTCATAAGGAATATTGTAAATGTGAGAGTTCAGAGCAGACAGGCTTCAAGTCCCAGTTGTACAAATAATGCAGCAAGGGATTCTCCATGCCTGAATTGCTTCACAACAGAGAAACCACACTGAGGACAGAGCTGTCATGCAAAGAAAGTGCCAGGGGCAGGGATTTCAAATCACGAGTGTGCTACAGGGCACTGATATTGGGAATAAAAAGGCATCCCTTTAATTTCAGTATTTATGTATTGTTTGTGTTTATTTAATATGTAACTGCAACACATTCTTTGAAGTGCAGAGAGGATGTGAGAAGTGGAAGAGACAATGTGAAGAGAAGGACAGAGATCATGTTTGGTGAGGAAGAGTGTGGAGAAGAACAGAGCTGGGAAGAGAGTAGAGGGCACTGAGAGTGAGAATAGCATAGGACAAAGTGAGAAGCAGAGCAGAAAGCTTTCACAAGAGTCAAAAGGTGCTTGATGAAACTGGTGATCAGTACTGAGGTCACTCTAACCACTGCCTGGCCCATCTCAGACATTCCTTCATTAAAGGTGTCTTTGTTGGCAAAGGTGGAAGAGGAAGTAGTAATAAAAGAATGATTACTCTAGACTTTAAAATTTTGAGACCTTGTCATCACTGGGATCAGAAGATCTGAGATCCATCACTGCAATGGATGGAGACAAGCACAAGATCTGAACACAAAAGACCATCTGATGAAACATTCCTTCATGCACTGACCCCAGCAGGAAACCAGAGCAATTAAGTTCCTAAGACATATGTATGGAACAAATGCCTTAAAGTATTTGTGCAATTGCTGACTTCAGTTTTCTCTCTTCTCTGATCATATCAGATAAGGGTATTTTTAAAAGTTAACTTTATTTTTCCCCTCAGGAATTGTTCTTCCAAGTGGTATGGGTGAGAATCATTGTGTCAGCTGGTAAAGTTTATATTGCCACCTGCTGAGTTTGATGTACCCTAAGGAGAAAGAATGAAAATCCGCTTTTAGGAATTTCCTTTTAAACTGTCACTAAAAATAGAAAAGAAAGAGATGCCAGGTTACCCAAGCTTTTCTTCCATACAAACCTCTGGAGTCAAATTTGACAGCAGCTCTTTTCTCCACAAAAAGGAGAAGTGAAAGTCTGCATTTACTAGCTAAAATCAAAGGGATTTTTTTCCCCTTCTTTTTAAGATGTTGAACAAACACCTCAAAATGTGAACTCGTGTGTTTTCCTACCTGAGGCACACGAGGCAGAACAAGATAGTGGGGACTCTGAAAGCAAGGTGAGAGTATTTACTTGTCCTGTAACAGCCACTCTGTCTCAGGGGTGAAGGATGCCAACTTCGTGTCCTTCCTGGGAGACTACAACATGTGCAGTGCAGAAACTGGTGTAGTAGATTATGTCTGATGCCTTCCTCATTCGTGGAAGTTAAGTGGAAGGTTGACATCACTAATATTCTCTTTCCACTGGAACAAAACTTGGAGAGCAAAGCAGAGAAACTCAGCAGAACAAAAAGGAAAACAACCTTTACTGAAAGGACTTGGGTCCAAGTTTTGGAGATGAGAAGAAATTGAAGTCAGTGAAAGAAGAATTTTTTTTTTTTTGTGCTGAAATGCATAAATGAAGGGGCAGAAATTTCATTCACAATCCAAATGCCAGACCTTTCACCTGACAACAAGTTACTAATTTTATTTACCTACTTTGTAAAATATACATAAGTTTCAAGAATGAAATCACTCCAGTGGTGAACAGAAATAAACAATAGGAAAGTGTTAGAGACAGAAATGGTACCTCAAATGGAACATAATAGAACACAACCACTTTTTCTTGATCTGTTGCCAGGGTATAGGGACAAGGCTTGTCTTACATTATCTAAAGCATCTCATCTCTTCCATTCTGGTTTATCAGCTGCACAAATCAAGGGTGTTTTAGTAATTAACAACAAGCCATGTTCCTTTCCCCTGCCTCCACATATTCCTTTCATATTTTAAATCAGTGTGTTTTACAAAGAGTTGGCTTTCTTTTCTGTCTACTTTAAATTGTTTTATGAAACATAATAGTTTTTTCATTAAAAGCTTCATATTTTTTTTCAGAGAGCAGGAAAAAAAAATCAGCATTTTTTCAATTATCTTGCCATGGTGCAGTTTCATAGTGGAAAGACTGTGAAAAAGAGATTCTGTTATCAGTTTGGTTGACTCCTTCCCTCATACACTCAGTTTAAAACCTGCCATGTGCTGACTGATTCTGTCAGCATTCACTGTCAGCTTTGCCATCTCTGTCACTCAGGGCTGATCAATAGGCAGTGATTTGCCATTTGGCTTCCACTGGACTAACAAGAGCTGTGGAGCTGCCTGTTTCTCCCAGCTCTTACTACAAGCTGCAAATGTGGAGATTTTGGGAAGGACAAGTCACTTATCCATTGAAAGTGCAGTGCTGGGACAGCCTGAACCTCTTATGATTTAGGGTTGAACCATCCATGTGGTTTTGAACGAAATAAAACTGACAGTGTATTTCAGAAGTGCCAAAGCAGTTCACTCACCAAATCAAAAATGTCATGCAGCTCAGATCTGTCACCCCTCAAGTGTTTGGTGTTCTCTGTAATGGTGCACAGAGATCACTGCACAACTGGATTTATCACCATGCCAGATGTGACAAAATGGAGCGCAGCCTTTTATTCTTTTCCTCTTCTCCTAATAATGACTCCTTCAAGTCATAGAAAGAAAAAAGGAAAAGTCAAATTATTGGAGTGAGATTTTTCAAAAGCACTCAGCATTTTTCTGAGTCATCATCCACAGAACTTGATGATTAAACTCTTGCTGATTTCCATGGCAGCAGTTATGCTAATTCCTACTACTCCTGGACATGCCATGCTTAAATGCATCTGTGACATGTGCTTTCTTTTCAGCTGGGGTTATTTAGCTTCATTGATTCCTTTTTGATTTCCCTTTCCTTCCCTGCATTCTGGTTTTCAAGCTAGTAAGTCAGCTGGATGCCTCAGTATAACAATTCCTGATCAGAGTGCTTTAGGGAATAACAGCAATTCCCCCATTCATTAAAAAAAATTCAGATTTGGGAAGTAGTACACTGTAGAAAAATGTTATATAGCTTGCTAACAGCACGCTGATTTTTAAACAAGTTTCATACAAATAATAGCTCCTACCTTGCCATTCATTACATTGTAAAACTCTTTACTTTTATTTTTCAGCTGGCTTGTTTGCTGTTTCTTGAGCTGCAATAAATCTGAATAGTTTTATTTTACTCACTAAAATGCACTTCGGGGGTTGTTTGTTTTTTTTAATGCAACCTATTTATAAGCTGGGTAGGGATAAAAATGTACCCAAAGGATCATTTTTACTAATTTATCATTCTTTCTAAGATCTCTGGGTCTATTGGAAAAACGGTGCAATAATATTTTTTTTAAAGACAGAAATTTGTTTCACGTTTTGAGGATGTGGGAATGGCTAATTGTAATGTGTTGCACTTTAGAGCTTTGAATCATGTAGAATTAAATGCAGAAAAAAAAATTATTTTGGGGTATGTAGCACATGAAATTTAGGGCAGATGGACACTTATGAGTCTGCAGAGATTGACTACAAGAATCCCAAGGTGTTTCGTGGTTTCCCAAGTGCACTACAGCAGTCAGAGTTTTCCATCAAATCCTAATGCTAAAGCATTTTCCATTAAACAGGGTAATATGAGGCTGTAAGGGGTTGGGATTCCCTCATCACACCAGGGCTCCTGGAGCACCAAGTGAGCCCCTGACCTTCTTTTCCACATCTCGCCAGAGCAGGGGTAACACACAGAGCCAGGCTGACTCTGCCTCAGAAGAGTTATTATGGCAGAGAAAAGGGCTGGGGACAGAGAGACCCAGGAGGGTGAATTTACCTGTTTGTAGCTGTAGAGAAAGGCAGTGGCAGAGAGCAGGCTCCAAACCAGGAAATGGGGCCAAGACTGAAGTCAGTTCCCACAGCCCAGGCACTCAGATCCCACAGCCAAGTCTGGCCACACTTCAGTGACCAGCTAAGGATTGCCTCAAATTCAGTGCTTCCTCAGCATCCTTGAAAGTTCCCAAGTGCCTGATCTGAAGAGTAAAATTGTGCCCAGGAAATCTCCTCTCTGAGGAATTTGTAACCTGGGGTGAAATGTGACAAAATGCAGAATAGTAATAGTAAAAAAACAGTATATAATAATAAATAATAGTAAAAAAAAAAAAAAGTAAAAAAATAGTAAAAATAATTGTAAAAAAATAGTAAAAAAAAAAATAGGAAATTCCTCGGTATCCATCACAAAATGTGAGCAGGCTGTGCCCACCCCAGCTCAGTAGGTGTCCCAGCCTCCCCTGGCCCAGTGGCCTCCTGCACTGTCTGGTGGTGTACTGACCTTCTCCTTCCATGTACTCCCAGAGCTGTTTCCTGAGAGCCTGAGAGGCTCTGGAAAGGACCAACAGCTCAGGAATTTTCCCACTTACACTGCCCTGCAAACTCAGCTTAAATACTTGCACATCAATAGCCGCGAGTTCATCAAAGGCTACAGCTCCAACACTTTGTTCCCTGTGACTGCAGGAGAGGAGCAGGACCCACCTTGAACTGGAAACCCAGAACAGCAAGCAAGGGATCAAATTCACTGGTGTCCTCATCCCTGGGAGGCACCAGTCCATGTGTCCCACGTCTGAACACCAGATCTGGCCACCAAGAGACCTCTTTCCACACCTCCAGGTCGAAATGTTTATGGAGTTCCTACACCAGGAACCAGAATTCAGCTTCAGTCCCCCTACAAAGAAGACCAATATCTAAATATCTTTAAAAACTTGGATCTAAATCACCTCACAGGATGTCTCTCTTCCTCTTAGGTCTACCTTCCACAGATCAGATAAATTTCCAAACCTGTTTGAAATTTTTGTGGCCCTATTTTTCTCTTTTGTCAAGCCTGCTGAGGCAAGGGGGCCATATTTCTGTCTACACTGTATTTCACAGGAACAGTGCAATAAAATATGTACCTATGAATTGTCGTATCTCTGGAATATATGAATTCTCATGAACTCACCAGATGTTTTGAGGCAAGCACTAGGTTTTAATTGGGATATTTAAACTCAAAAAGACCAATCTGCAAAGGCACTCTGCTCCTTATTTATTTCAGCCTCTTTATATTTTATAAAGGAAGGAATAGAAAGTTTTTTGGTTTCTTTTAGAGTGAAAAAAAAGGAACGAAGTAGTCATTCCATTAATACTTCTTAATTGAAAGATGAAAGAAATAGAAAAATGAAACTGAAAGATTTCAAAAACTTTAGCCCTACAAAGGAAAAATTCCCAAGAGAAATCCCTCATTAGCTTAAGCACAAAATATTTCTGGCCACAAAGTGGTCTGAATAAAGGATACCCTCTTGAGAACAAAATACTTGTAAATTAAAAGCATTAGGATAAAGGTTTCTCCTGATTGATTATAACCATATCAGCACAGCAGAATTAAAACAGTTAAAACTGCATTTTCAACACTGCAATAGCAAAGTAACACCTGAACATCTACTGGACTTCAATTCAAAACAGCAGTGGGTACTTATCTTCAGTCACATGAATTCATCTCCAGTCATAATGAAAGTCAAGACAAATAGTTTACCTGTGTCTTAATTTTGATGTAATTCCATACAAGGAACCTAATCCATTCTAGAAAACCATGGTCCATAGCACCACGTAAATTCAATGTAAATTCAATGCCAATGTTGGTCACTGAACCTGAAAATCACAAGGAATAGGGCTGGAAGAGCTCTTGGAAGATGAATGAACCTGTCCTTTAACCTGTGATGTGGGATCAATCCTACCTGCAATACTTTTCACCCATGTTTAGCCAACCTTACATTAAAAAAACTACCAAATGTGAAAATAAGTTCCCAAAATCTTCTTTCACAGAGTTCTGTGGTGCTGTCAAGACCCTGATGGCCAAATTAAGATGGTTTTATTTTACCCAGACCTGTCAGACGTTCAGGTTCACAGCACCACTGCAGAAGCAGATTGAGCACCAACTGCAGGAGCAAGACATGAAAACTGAAATTCTTTTTCATCACTTGGCCCAGTGGGTGGTACAAGGTCCATTCAAATGTGAGCCACAGAGCATCTGCATCCATCTGATCTGACTCCACCCACACTGCCGCCTTTCCAGGGCAGCTGCCTCAGCAGAAGGAATTTGGAAAATCCTGCAGAGTCGTTGGACCTCCCTGGATATACAAATTGGGCTTGGCAGAAGAAGAAAATATGTCATTAAGATCAATCTGACACTGTATTGTTGCACGGCTAAGTGTAAATGTGCTAGAAACTGGCTGGGAACAGAGAGCACTTCATGTCCTTCATGGATGGGCGGATGGACTGATGGATGGACAGATAGATACTGTACAACATATTCCCACAACTGGATTTAAGAAAACCCATAATAGTGAAAAGCAACCTCCAAGTAAACATATCAGAATTAAAGCAAGTCCAATATTCTGTGCACTGAACTGGAGAATACCATTCCTAAACCATGGCAATGATCCTCTTGGATCTCAGAACAGTGCCAGAACTAGGCTGGAAAAATACTTTCCATGTCCTGCTTGACTCAAAATCAATCTAGGGCTAAAATTTCAGGATATTATTTTCTAGTCAACAGCAACTTTCAGCAGGAACGTGCTCTATATGGATATTTTAGTAGTGGGTTTTTGCAAGTCCATCCCGAACTGTGACTTTAAAAAGGCTCAATAACCACTTTTAAGTGGATGATGACAAAACACTGATAAATAGAAAAGACCTCTCTTTGAGAACTTTGAGTAACTCTTCAGCAAGATGGATGTGCTTCTGCTTAAGAGTTAAAAATAAATTGTCCCTATTTTCACTAAGAATAAAACACAGTATTTTTTCCTTGCCTTACACCTGAAAAAGATTAAACTTTCCTTGACATAATTTCCTCGCAGAATTAATTCTGAGGCAGACACCTGGCATGAGATATTTCAGTCCAAACAGTTCACATTTGTCAAAGGTATGAGTGTCTCAAAACAGGTCCTTGTAATGGAAAGTGTCAGGCAACCTTAAATACACAGACCTCTCGGCCTGCCCGCAGTGCAGCTTTTAAATGAAACAATCATTTCATCACAGAGATTAACAAAACCCAGCCTGTGTTCACTGTAAAACTTCTTTCAGACAGGCAGCTTTTGTGCTTTAGCCATAGGTCATACCTGTTATAAACACAGCTCTTTTTCTTCAGCTTTATGTCTCGTAATTACTGAGTTGTGAAGTTCTAGTGGGCAGAAATACACAGACCCGGAGTGTTCTTTGGTAATAGCGTTTTCCAAAGCAGAAGAAATTGTGAAGATGTCTCTTCTACTGGCTAAAATTATACACTGAGGTTATTTAAATCAGCTTTTTCTCGAATTCTGCCTCCTTGCTTGCTTTCCTCTCCTGCTGTTAAAGATGACCTACTCCACAAGGACTGAAAGTGGATTCTCATGCTGCTTAAATGCTGGGTAATGCCTATATTTAATGCTTGCTCCCTGCATTTAGAGTTAAATAATAAGATTTTTCAAGGGCTCTTACTCTGACTGGGACATTTTTCATCTTCTGGAAATTAAATAATTTTAACATCTAGAAATATGTTCTAAATTAAAGCCAAGAATATCAAAGCATGTTGTATCAGGGCCCAAATTCTAACATTATTTCAGAGGTGAAAGCTTCTGTATTGACTTCATCTTGCTCCAGGTGAGCTGTCCTTTCCCTACAAGAGGATTTGAAAGACATAAACTACCTCCTTTACCTACAGACATTGCTTTAATGATTCATCTCCACCTTGCCCAGTAAATATGACAGAGGCATAACCCACAGTGGTCTGTGCAGGTCAGCATTTATAGGTTCTGCTCTCCAGAACAGGTTTATGGAGCTGAACTTTCTGTAAGCACATAAACCTGTGCCCTGCCATAAGTCTGTAAAGCAGCAGCTGAGCCCTAGTGCTAGAAGGGGGAGGAAAATCAAAGCATAAAAAGAAAAAACTAATAGATACAGTGGTTTTCACATTAGAGGAATCTTTAAACTAGAAATGATGCACAGCAGTTGTTGGAGAAGATCAGTCAATACTATCACGAGTTTGAAAAAAAGTTCTCTGTTAATTTATGCAAAACTTAAGCCTGCTGTGTAAACTGTGTGGGAACTTATTTGAAATATTGGTGTTTAGAATGGCACTCTCAGTCCTTTCTTTTCTTCCTTTCTTTCTTTTTTTTTTTTTTAAGAACACTTACTGAAATTTATGTTGACAAGCTGCAGACAGAATGATGGAGTGGCCCTTTTCTGATCTGCAGTTAGAAGTCATTTGCATCCCTCCACCTCACTTTCTTTTTTCTACAAAAGGAAGTTTCTTTAACTCAGTTATCAATCAACAAAAGCTCTGAAGGGCTATTTCATACAACAATTTGTTAAAGTGATGCCAGTGGTATCAAACACACAGCTCTTCAGTAATAGCCTGAAAAGATCCATGTCACTGGGTTATTAATTGTAGAAGCAAAATATTTTAAAGCCATTAATACTGACTGTCTTTGCTTCCAAAGTGAACTGTTTTTTCTCTGAAATTACTATTCCTTCTTCTGTTTTCATTGCTGTTCCAAAAGCTGGAAAGTTTAGTCATCTGTATTATCAAAACTCATTTTTGCAAGTGATGCCTATCAATAGAAATTTTTAACACAAAACATCAAACAGCAATGAGCAAGCTAAAGAAACAAATAAATTAACAAATTGTGTGCCCACTGACCAGGAAGTATGGTTTTATATTTATTATATGACAAATATAAGCAGCAGAATCTAACTTGTATGACAGTCAGTGGTACAGAAGAACTTAGGACTGCATTTTTTAGGCATTGTGAAAATGTATGAAGTGCTGATCTGTTTTTAAGTTTCCATTAAGTACTGGTTGAGGCAGACCAGGTGTGCTTTACATCAGATTTTCTCCCAGAGGCAGGTTAGTTGTTCATTTGCCACATTAGTGATGGAGATGGAGGTTTTGAGCTGGCAGAGGGGTCCATGGCCCAACCCCATTCCCCATCCCAGTAAATCCAAGTGTGCTTTTACTGATATTGTACTCACAGAATCAAAGAATCAGAGGCTGGTTTGGGTTGGAAGGGATCTTAAAAACCACGTCATTGCATGGGCAGGGACACCTTCCACTATCCCAGGTTGCTCCAAGCCCCGTCCAGCCTGGATTTGGACACTTCCAGGGGTGAGGCAGCCACAGCTTCTCTGGACACCCTGTGCCAGGGCCTTACCACCCTCACAGAGAGCATTTTTTCTTTCTAATATCCATCTAAACGTGCCCTTGTTCAGTCTGAAGCCATTCCCCCTTGTCCTGTCACTCCAGGCTCTTGTAAATATTATTGCCCCATCTCTCTTGTGGGTTCCCTTCAGGCACTGGGAGGCCACAATGGGTCACCCCAAAGCCTTTTCTTCTCCCAGCCTTTCCTCATAGCAGAGCTGCTCCATCCCTCGGATCATCCTGGTGCCTCCTCTGGACTCTCTCCAGCAGCTCCAGGTGCTTCCTGTGCTGGGACCCAGAGCTGGACACAGCTCTGCAGGTGGAGTCTCGCCTGAGCAGGGCAGAGGGGCAGAGTCCCCTCCCTTGCCCACCCTGCCTTGGATGTACATTTCTTTTTGTCCCTGTACAGTACCACCTGTACACCAAGAAACCTGGACTGTACTTGAAAACTTGTAATAGTATCCCCCTGGTTTAGCAGCGCTGATGAAGCTCAGTGAGTGCTTTTGAAACATGACAGAATAACCAGACCCTCTTTAGCCAATGTGCTCTGATTCTCCAAAGGCTCATAACTGGGATTATTTCTTCAAACATCACTTTTATCCCGATGCCTTGAGTGGGGTCATCCCCCCATACTGAGTTATTCACCAATATGTTTGCAGAACTGGGACAAAGGTGGTATATTTAGTCTTGGCATTTTCCCATTATTCCAGCGATAAATTTTCCTAAGGGTCCCTTTCCTTCTGTCTGAACTCCATAGTGTATACCCTTATTAAAGGAAATTTCTCTAAAGGTCCTCTGACTACAAAAAAATGGATATGCCTTTGTTGTGGGAGTGAAAGCACATTCTTTGAAAGTGTGTTGCATCACAGTGGGACCGAGGTGCAAACTTTGCCAAACTTTAAAGCGATGTTTGGGTGCAGCTCCTTTTATAGCTAAAAAATCGTGCAGGTAAAGGTGAGAACTGCAGATTAAGAGAAAGAAATATAGAGGCAGACACGCTATTTTACAAGGAGTTTAAGCTATTTAAATAACAAATAGCTCTTCACCTGGTGTTAAGATGACTAATAGCCCAGATAAAAAGCAGGATTTGGGTGTATAAACCAGATTTAAATGGTTTTCAGCTGCTTATTTCCAGCATTTTAGTCAAAGCAACAGAGTACCTCTGAATCTTCAGAGATGTGTAGGGCAGGAATGACCCATATGAGTCAATTATCACGTCAGTTCAGGAGACAACTGGGTCTCCTCACTGCATTTGGCCCTCCACAGAGCCAGTGAGGTGACATTTCCCTATGGCATCATGAAGAGCTTTCTATTAAACCCCTATGTCCTCCCTTCTCCATCCTTTTTCATTTCCCTCTGTTGTTATTTCTCATGCAATCCAGTGGCAGAACTCCATAGTAAATTTTGGGATGCAGTTCTTCTGAATCATTGCATGACACAGCTTTTCTCTGGGTCAGACAGAATTGGCTGTAAGAAGCTTCAAAGTGAAGATACATCATACATGTAAATGGTCCCATTTCAAAGCTCTAAACTAATATATGCATGCAATCATGCTGAGTTTATTACTGCAACAATGTACAAGACAGTAAATAAAGTATGGCATAAAACTTTATCCAGTTTCTTCCTCCAGTTGGAAGAAAAATGATACGAATAAGGACTGGGTGTTAAAAGATTGGTAAAGTGAGGGTACGTAAGAACTGAATAATTATCTATCAAATTCTCCCAGCTGGATTATGATCTGAGGAGTAAGAATTTATTGTAAAATTGCAGAGGGCAAAGGGGCAGGAAAGGGGAGGACTTGGGACTGTCCCCAGTGTGCTGCTTTGGTGCAGGTGCTCCAGAGGCACTGGGATGTGCATGGAGTTACGGAGCTGGGTGTTGCCATCAAGAGCAGACAACCTCCCTGCAATCAGCTGGATAACTGATCAAACCCTGATGCAACAATTTAACCCACTCTCTTTTTCAAGTCGCTGAAAATGATATCTTTTGCTATTGGGCCCTCAGATGAACTAAAACATTGCTGGCTGGAGACAGTCAAATTGGTCCTTTCATGAATTTTGATTGGTTTCCATGGAAACACTGGCAAACTCCATTTGGCATCAGGGTCCATGCCTGAACAAAGGAACTGCTGAATGAAGTCACAGCATCTTCCTACCCATGTGCATGGCAGAGAGATGCATTTTCAAGTAACACTGGTAATTAAGTGTTTGTATGAATGTGCACAGTGAAGTGAGTGCACTGGAGAGCCAAGAAACTGGGCAAGAAGCATCCATCAGTTCCAATTAAAAGACTGGAAAAGATGAAGCATACATTAAGTGAAATATATGCATTGCTGTTGGGAATAGAGCTGTACTCTTATTTAATATAAGATTTAAAAATTCAATTGATTTGCAAGACAGAGGAGAAGTCTGAAGAAACTGAGCCTTTCCAAGGGAGCTGAGAAGATCAATGTCTCTCTGAATTGTCTGTATTTATCACTGGCCTGGGTGGTAACAATAGCTTTCATTCAGTGGCATGAAGCTGTGCCAGGGGAGGTTTAGGCTGGATATCAGGAAAAAGTTCTTCATCCCAAGGGTGTTTGGTCACTGAACAGGCTCCCCAGGGTAGTGGCCACAGCACCAAGCCTGACAGAGCTCAGGGAGTGTTTGGACAATGCTCTCAGGCACAGGGTGGGATTCTTTAGGTTATTCTGTGCAGGGCCAGCAGTTGGACTTGATGATCCTGGTGAATCCCTTCCAACTCAGGATATTCTGTGATTCTGTAGCTCCTCTTGCTGCTTTCTTCTCAAGCTGTCCTGGCTGCACTCTCCTCTTCGCAAGCCTCAGCTCTTCTGCCACTCTTTCTTATTCGTGTTTATTGGGAACAACACCAGGAAATTGATGGAGTTCTACTGCTATAAAATAACATCAAGAGGAAAGTAAAGCATATTTTCTCTCCAAGGCTTGTTTCACAGCCTAGTGGGTTAATAGAACTAATTAACAGTCTGATGAAAACCCCATGCAACAGCTTGGAGTACGTGTGTGCTAAGTGCAGGAGACAACAGTTACTGCATCCAGGTGAAGGTGAGAGAAAAGCTGGTAAAGTGGAGCTTTTTTAATTTTAAAGATCAGTTATTAAGTATCTTGAAACCACATATCAATCTGCTGGTAAAATGCTGAGTACAGTGACCAGGAATGAAAACAACAGTGCCTGAAAAATGCTGAGACTTTACAGAAGTGATTTTTTTTAACTTCTTCTCCCCGTTGTTGGGTGTTGGCAACCTTCTGAGATTTCAACTTGACTTTTATCTTTCTGGATTCATTGTCCTAATGAGAGTCAGTGCTGGCACTGCTCATTATCAGCTATCGTGAGCAATTTGGGGGAAGGTGAAAACATGCAAGACCTGCCCTGTCTGTGCTGAATTTAAAGCCATGGAGTGGTTTAGGTGTTACATTTTTTTTTTGGTTGGTTGGTTGTTTTGGTGGGTTTGTTTTAGAAACAGGAAATGTGAAGTTAAATAGTGACTAAATATTTTATATCATATAAAACAAAGTGGTTACTTGAAGCTTTTCCCTGAAATATTTTACAACCTTTTACCATCTTTGCAAGTGTTTCTTACAAGTGTTTGAGTGGCAGAGTAAATCAGCTGCATAAGTGACTTTTTAATGATGAATTTGTGTAGTAACCCACAGAGTGCTCATTTAATAACTTGTATGTTCTTTATTTAGAAAAGTTCCTTAAGCACAGTGAAGGCCTCAGACCACGGAATCAAAAAGGCCCAGAGGTGACTAATTCCTGCACGGAGGTGACTGAGACCAGGAGAGATATGAAATTCCTGATGCAGGTTTGTTTTTTTTTTCCTGGAGATTCCTCTCCTCTTCATCATAATGGATTTTAAGATTTGTATCAGGAACCTGAATTTTCACAGTCAGCATCTGGAGAACAAATGCTGTGTATTCATTCCTACAGCCCAGAGTTGCAGCCAAAGCAGGGGAGGGCAAGGGCCCCCTCCCATGGAAGCAGAGGAGTGGGATCAGCATGGTGATTTTAGGGATAATTCATGGTAGCAAGAGGAAAAATAGCAACTCCCGGAAAAGACAGGATGCAGATGGGTGTGACCTTGCTCAGTGTCTGACCTCACTGCAGTCTGCTGCTGGGGAATGATATTGGGCATCACACATGAATTTTACTGGGAGAACCAACCATGCACCTCTAGTTCAGCATGGCAAGAAGCAGATGTTAGAAGGTGTGAAGTAGCCCAGCAGACACAAATCTCTCATAGGATGAATTTTCAGTGATTTCTCATGCTTTTTTTTTTAATGTTATCATGGTCCTGCCTTCCTTTGGATTGCAGGAAAAGGGGAGAGTTTAAGTCAATAAAAAAGGGAGAGGAAATAATTCTCTCTTTAAACATCGTATGTATTAATTAAGATGTAATGTAGAAAATGATGCAAAAGGGAATTATGTATATTTAATCATGGTGACTTCCTCTTTCCAGTACACAGGGACATTAAATGAAATGAAATGTTAAGAGAGTCAAACTGGACAGTATGTTGTATTCACCCACTGCCTGTTAGAAAGCCAAGAAATTATTTTCTGGGGAAGGTTGTGGCAACAGGGAAAGTACCAGGGATATTTGTAGGGATAACGAGGTGTACTGGGTTTCCATGGCAAGTGGCAGCAGAGACAGAGTGTGATGTGATCACAGTCCCCATTCCCCTGAGCCACTGGAGGCAAGGAAGTATGGAATTCAGGAGTAAATTTGAGCCTGTGAAGAAGAGAGGGGTGGGAAGAAGGGTTTTTTTAAGATTTTGTATTATTTCTCATCACCCTACTCTGATTTGATTGGTAAGAAATTAAATTTTTTTCAGTAGTGTGTGTTTTTTCCTGCGACAGTAACTGGTGAATGACCTCCCCCTGCCTTTATTTGACCGAAGAATCTTTCCTTATTTTTCCTCACCCCTGTCCAGCTGAGGAGGGGAGTGATGGAGTGGCTTTGGTGGGGACCTGGTGTCCAGCCAGAGTCAACCCAGAGCCACACAAGGCTCTCAGGAGTTGCTGTATTTAATGGCAACACAAGTGCTGGAAGATAAATTAAATTAACTGCTCCACAGATCACAGCTCTTTAGAGGAAGGGTGCAAACCAAGTGCCCAGCACAGGTTGCTGCCTGTCAGTGGGATGCAGCTCCTGCCAATCTCTCCTGAGCTGCTGGTCCTGGTGGGGATGGGGAAGGACAGCGAGCTGGAGGAGCTGAGCTGCTGCTCTGAGCTGGTCTGACACCTTCAGTGTGTAAATACAGAATGTTTCCCGTTTCGTTTTCATTCCTGTTATCTTCTGGCTTGGGGAGAAGCAAACCCTGCACATAATTAGGCACATTGGTGCAAGGCCGTGAGTCTTGCAGCAAGGGCTGGGCGAGCTGCTGGAAGTACAGAGAAACCCAGATGTTGTGAGATCAGGGTTTGAAATGGTGGGAGCAGAACGGAGGCAATTCTCCAGCCACACATGAAATTATAGAGGAATTGATTCTGGTTCTGTGGTTGCACCGAATCCAACAGATTTGCTACTGCACTTAAAGGGAGGAGTAATGATTGCTGCAAAAACCACATTGATAAATAGGTCTGTCAGTCTGTCTGTCTGTCTGTCTGTGAGCTTCACTATGTTCATAACCACCTATGTCATTAGCAAAATTATGAAACTTTAATATCTGTCTGTTTTTAACCAGCACTGCAAGATATATATTTTTATATTTATAATTATAAGATACACATAGGCCATACCAAATAGAATTATCTCATTATTTGTTAAATAACTATGGGAATCTTCCTCAGAAATGTAATTTAATATGCCTTCCTGACATTTTAAGAACAGTCACTTAAGAATTGTTGATTTTAAGAAAGAAAACTGAGTAGTCATTTGATGTTAACACTGGTTACATTTGAAATCAGAAGGGAATATATAAAGAAAATAATTTTTTATCTGCATTTTTGTAAAAATATGTATAGGTTAATACCACATCATTTATTTACAGATTTAGTTTAACATTTACAAAGTTTTCTTTTTAGTGGTATTTGTGTTAAATTTCATCACTTAATGATTTATATTATTTTCTTAGTAAGCTTGAGTCTGAAAATGAATTCTCAAAGTATTTTTTTTCACATGGGAGTGGTTTGTTCATCTCACAAACCTTGTTAAAGAAAATAATTTTATGGATAAATGTCTCCACCTAGAGCTTTCTTAGAAAAAGAAATGCTTAATAAATCACAGTTTTGCATATAGTGTATTTAAAAGCCCACATTACAATGATTTATCAATAAAAGCTTCCTTTTTTGGGATCCTTCATCATTCTTCTTGTGAGATGCCATTTTCACAGTCCATTCTATACATCTCCTGAGGCATTCAGGGGATTTTCTTATAGATACCAGGATTTTATATTATAAAAGGCATGTGAAAGGCTATTTTCACAGTTTAATAATAATAATAGAAGAATAAGGGGTTTCTTTAATTCATCCTGAAAGTATCTCAGGTTTCTCATTTCCTTTCCTTTAAAGTTCTACTCTCCTTTCAGTGTCAAAGCCAACAGATAATTAAACCACAGTTCCTAATTAATAACTCCACTGACTGCAGCTCTTTAGTGCTGCCATTGGTTTATGCAATAAGAAATCCCTCAGGAGTGGGTGCCTGTGAGCAGGGAGGTTTGTCTGCAGCCCAGGAGCGGAGCAGCCCGCTGAGGAGTGGGAACAGCAGCCCTGTGCTGGCACAGAGAGAGGGACTGGAGGCAAGAGTGGGGCTGGCAACCCAGAAAATGCCTTAGTTAGGAAAGACTCTTTAGGTGAGACTGTTAGGCAAGACTGTAAGACTAATTAATTCAACACTTCTGCATTAATTAATAGAATTGTACAAAGAAACATGACAGGTAAGTCAGGAACGGCTGAACTTCACGACCAAAGACAGTGAAATTCCTCAAAACTTGTCAATACTTTGTGCTATAAATAGTCAGAAGTTGTAAGTTCTGTAAAACAGTGAATAAATCAAAATTGGGTTAATGCCAGGTGCTTTCATCTGGCTGTGTCAAAGACTGTTTTTCTTCCTGGAATAATAGCTCAGAGTGTTCTTTTTCTTACAAAATGAATAGTTGTGAGAAATATCGCCCTAAGCTCTGAGCTCGGTTCCCAGACAGCTCATTTTCAGAGTGCCCTTACAAAGTTTGCACTTCTGTTTTTAACAAAGTGGATACTCTTTATTTTAACAGCCAAACTATTAAAACTTTTAGACAGGGCAGTGAAATGGACTCAATATGAGAATATGAAAAGGTGCAACTACAGTGATGTTAAAAATATCAAATAACTTCCCTTAGCTGACAGACACAGTGGTTATTGCACCAGAAAACAACTCAGAACAGGCTTCTGCTGCTGGGATCTGACCCTGGAACCCTCCCTGGCCTCCACTGGACACTCAATTCTTCCAACTCTCATTTACTAGGATTTAATAAGTGACTCTTAACTGGAGACGAATGAGATGCACACAGCAGAGCTTAGCTTTGCCCATGCAGACTCCTTATTTAACTCCATGCCTTCTATGGCATGACCACTTGTTAGGTGTATCCTGATATTCATGCCAAGTTAAACAGAAATACTTTTGATTTCACCAGTTTCCTGTTTAGCTAACTCAGGTGAATGGGAGCTGTCTACTTAGGCAATGTAAAAATGTCTGTGTATTTTCCTCCACGAGGCCCTTAGAGTGGTCTTTTAAGCTGGCCTGAATTTTCAGAACATGCATCTTCCAGTAGGTTCCTTGATGCCACATTTGTTCAGAAGAAATAGTTGTTGAGACCAGAAGAAAATGTGTCTAATGCTCTTCGAGGATACATTATGTTCAGGTCTCTTTTAAAATTATTTTTTTCTGTATCATTTTAAAGATTAACAACCTAGCGATTAATTACCTAAAGACCCTTTATTAATACATGCCACCTTAAAATCTGTTGGGAAAAGGGAACATATTCTCTATTTCACACTGTCCAATTAAACCAGCAGCCCCGGTTTGCATTCAATTTGCAAGGCACACACTTGTAGCTGGGGAGGAAACACTGTCTTTGTATTTTCAGGTGTGGGGTGGTGTTTGCCACTCTCACCCATCCACAGTAATAAATCGCTTGTGGCCATTTCTGATTAACAATTTCATCTCCTAATTAAATGCCTGAAAATGTTAAAGCCTTGGAATAAAATAAACCACTTATTTTCTTTTATTGTGCACTGGCATTTTTTTTTTGTCTGTGGAGGAAGATGGGCAAGTACAGCAAGAAATACACACTTTTCTAAAATAGATGTAAAGATTGGGAAAACAAATTGTCTTGGACCAAACCAGGAGTTATTATATTAACCTGAGCTGAACTGACTTGACAAGACACAAGACTTTCAGGCAGGTAAAGCTGTTAAAGTGGAATCACACCAGGAGTTCTTTAGGATGAGGATTTCTAGAATTTACTTTTGCCAGATTTTCAAACTCCTATTGAGCTTTATACCTTGGTGTCGTTAGGTGTCTTAGCACTGCAGTGTTCTCAGATAACTGCTTTGAGCAGGTGAGTTAGGCACATGCATCTCTGTTCAAAGACATCTTTATACCTATTTTTTCTCTTCTGGGATAAACACGGCCTGGATGTCAGCACACTTACTGTGATCAACCCATTTGATTTCAGCTGATGGGACCTGGGCAGGGCCAGGAGCAACAGTGGCCAATTTCCCTCATATGTATAAAAGAAGCCCCTGGGGAGCATCTCCAAAAGGGCAGGGAAACAGGTGTGACAGTGCTGGGCTCATGGTTGGACTTGATGATCTTGAAGGTCTTTTCCCACCTAAACTATTCCATGATTTGCCTTGCTGTCTGCTTTTCTCCCGTGTTACATGCAGCCTTCATTACCAGTTACTTATTTCAGTCCATTAGCTCTGATTCTTCCAAAAACCCACAACAGGCTGTGGATGTACTTCTACCATCTTTTCCCAGATCAAAAATCCACTTATTACCTGTCTAAAAGGTGCTTACAATATTCCCTTTCATCACCTGCTGTGCAGTGGTGATATCTGTGGCTGGAACACTTTGGATACAAACAACAACCTCTTCAGCAAACTGTGAAAATGGCAATTTCTCAAGCAGACCATTGCTTGAGCATGGTCACAATCATCTTCCCCAGTGCTGAAGACATCACAGTGTTATTCCTTACATACCTGCTGAGGTGCTCTGGGACTATTCTGGAGTAAAAACCTGAGCCTGTTTTTGCCTGCCTGCACTTACCAGTGAAAATAAGTCAGTTTACTCCCTTTAGTCTTCTATTTAGGCTTTGAAAACATTAGTATCCATTTTGTTCTTTACAGCTCTGCCTTGTTGGGAGGGGCTGCTCTGACTGGAAATGGGGACAAGTGTCTCTGTCCAACACATGCTCCATTTGTTTGCAATTAGAAAGGGCACTCCAGCCCTGCCTCAAATATTTTGTCCACAGCTGTTCCACTGAGTGCATTCTTCTGATGCCATCAAAGACATCACAGCATATCTCCAACGTGATGGTGTTTACCCTCTGTTCAAACACTATTATGAATGTCTCTTTTCAGCCAGTACGTTTCTCATGTATTTGCCTCACATTTTCTGTTGTTGGTGAAGAGTTTATCACCCACCTCAGAGCTTGAAATTCACCCCCCTGTACCTGTGCCCTTTCTTTTATGAATCATATCTTTGTTTCTGTCAGATCCCTGGCTTCTGTCCCAGAGTTCAATTAAAATTTAACAAACATCCTATTCACTTTGAGTTTCTCTGCCACTCTGCTGCTGCTCCTGTGGTGCTCTCCATGGCTCCTGTAAAAAATTAAACACAACTTGAAGCACTTTATCATCCCCATCCTCCTGATCTTCTGCCAGCCCACCTGCTCAGCACTTTCTCTGCTGGCTGGCAGGTGAACCCCCAGGTTTCCCACTCATCTGGCTTTTCACACACCTTGCAAGGGGATGTCCCTGCACTTTGGCTTTTGGTCTGCACCAGAGCTGGGCTCCACAGCTGCTCAGCTGGGGCACCGAGGAGCCAGGGTCAGGATCTGCCAGGCTCCACAGACACCTGGCTGAGGCTGGTTCACAAGCTGCTGCCTGCAATTCCCCTTCTCATTGAGACTTCTGGTGCTCACTGATTTTCCCTTCTTCCCACAGAGCCAGGCAGCATGGGAAGTGGGCAGCAGACCCTTGGGAAGTGGGCAGCAGACCCTTGGGAAGTGGGCAGCAGACCCTTGGGAAGCAACCCAAAAGCCACATTGTGCTTCTGTCCAGCAGGAATCACCAGTTTTTCCTCCCCTGAAAACGAAATCCTTTTAAGAGCATAAACTTCCTTTCCCTCCTCACCCACTGAGACCAACACCACACCCAATATTTGAGTGCTGCTTTCTGGTGTGATCTGCCAAAATAATTCCTATGGCAGGAACCTCTTAGCTTGGATTTTCTAAAGGATAAAGAGGAATTCCTAAATCTTCTTGCAGCAGGATGGACAGATTCTCATGGTCTCACTGAATTAAGGCCATAAAATAGCAATTTCATAAGGGAAGGAGCCCAACAGCCATCTCTGCTAATATGGACTCAAAGAACCCAATGGGATTGTTTTGCCTTAGGCAGCCCATTTTCTGTGGGTGCATACAGGATGTTTGTCTCCAGAGCTGCTAAGCTGAGGCGTTTCAACTGCACTAAATGAATTTTTTAAAAGTGCAGGTGAGTGATGAGAAGGTATTTGGTTCCCAAGGAATATATTACAGGAGAATGTGCTGTTCTGAGTTCTGTCTCCTGGCAAGCTCCATGTAAATCAGAAACTACAGATTTTTCTACTCGTTTTGTCTGTTTAGAGGAATATTTGCCACAAATATGAGGTGAATTGAACTGAACAAAGCTTTAAAAAACAGCCTTTTAAAATGAAATTTTTACATTCAACATGGAATAACACAACTCTACATCTGTTTTATGGAGCAAAGGATTCTGTGCTAAGCTTCATAACAGCTTATTAAATGAAACAGCCAGGTATCCAAGGAGATGGAGTTGAAAATAAAGATTTTTTTTGGAGAAATTCTTCAGCAGCACAAGTGGGTACCTGCTGTAAAACTTCAGCTTTCAAAGGACTCATTAGTGCACCATAGGCTGCCTGGCAGTTCACAGCCAGGAAATACGATCATGCACCAGTGGATGTTTTCATAAGGTTAATGAGATTATTATTTTTTTTTAAAGTAACTATGATAATGTAATAATGATAAAGCATTTTTAAAGGCACCTGTTAATGGTGGCTGCCAGTAGCACATGAGACACATCACACCTATGCTTGAAGGAAAAAAACAATTCATCTACAACGAAAAACTATCCCAGTGGTGCATTAGAATAGTCTCAATGTAAAAGACAAATTACTCAGTTAATAGGCTTGATGTTCAATGAGCCAGGATGTACCAGCACGTGACGGTGCTCTCACAGAACAGCTTGGCATAAAAGGAACTTGTGTAAACTCGGTTAAAAAGGGATGTCTACACGTGATGCCAGAGTTTCCTTTCATGTGGATGCAAAAAAGCCTTTAGCAGAGAAATTTTCCAAGCTGTCCCAGCATTTTGTTAGCTTTCTCAGCATTTTGTAAAAATCCTGGTTTTCCTTTCTCCTGCTTTTCCAGCACTTCATGAGAAACTTTCATGTTCCCTGACAGATTATTTAAAAATAAAGCCAACAGTTTTTTGTAAACTAGATTTCCTATCTCACATGTGCAAACTGTTGCAGGATTGTTTTGATATGGCCTGGAGAAATATTTAGAAAGAGGTGTCTTCTAATTTAGCCAGTAGCCCTGAGGGGTGGTTGTTCAGAGACCCAATAATTTTTTCTTTTAAAAGTAAACTTCAAGCGAAGTAACTTGTATAAACCTGTCTGTAAATTAATAAATAATTCCATTTTCTTCATGAACACGGAAAATCTATGTCGCGTTTTGTCTTCATCTCTGCTACCACTGCAACGCTTTCATACCCTTGTTTCTCATCCCATCTCTCCAGAATGTGGTTCTTTCCCCAGTGCTTAACAGGCACAGTTTGAGTGTGAAGAATTAAGGCTCCTCGCTGCCTTCAGGCATCAGAGTGCTAGGAGGGATTACTAATTAGGTCATTTGTAGCTCTTCACAGATTACACCTCTAAGGGACAATTTTTTTCATCATATGTATGTGATTTTTTTCAATTTTGAACAACCAGAGGTCATCTCTACAATGAACACCTTTGATTCAATGCATCAGGGAACTTTTTTGCATACATCTGAAATCAGAATTTCAATTAGAGACATTAAAAGCACATCAGTGGATGTGCATACTGGACTCTAAACATCTCTGCCTCTTTATCTTTGCTGAGACTTCTTCAGAGCTCAGAGCTATCTGTGCAGAGAGCTAAGGAGGAGACAATTCAGCCAAAGACACAGAAATACTTGAAGGAAATGCCAAAATCCACAGAAAAATTAATGCTGAGAGCATTAAGTGGTTCAAACGGACTATAATTCTAAAAGAATCATTAAAATAGAGATGATTAAAAAGGTGGTTCTACAAATCCATGTTACCATGTGAGTTCTGAATCTTTAAGAGGGTTATAATCTCTCCAGAACTGTGGGGAAGGAAAAGCCCAGGCGCTGTGTGTCTCAAATTTTAGGCTAAAGCCAGGACAGACTTGGCCTATCCCTAAGCAAACAAAGGAATATTGAATTACTGAAGAAAAAGAGAAGCTCTACTTTTTCTCCTGCTTCAGGACAGTTCCCCAGACATCTCCAAAATCCTTTGGAAGAAGAAATAGCATCAATCACAAGGACTCTTTTGAAGTAGACAGGTGTAAACAAATAACACAAGGTGTAAGGTTTGTAATATTTAGAGATCACCAGTTTAGCTAAGTGTGTTCATATTCTGGATATTTATATTTAATTCATAATTATCCCTCAAACTGTTTAATAATAAATCTCCACCAACCCCTGAGAAAACAAGCAAGTATTTATCAGGCAGTATTACTGGCTTTTATTTTACCCTTTCTTTTTGTAAATTAATTAACAGGTTAAAAAAAAAAAAGTGAAAAAGGAAAGTTAAGAAGGTGAGCTATGGAGAACCCTTTAAACTGCTCAGAACCTTTGTTAAATAGGCAGTTGAGCAGCTATTGTTGGAGAGAAAAAAGACAATTATTATAAAATTAGTGATTATTCTCTGAGAATCCTGATTCCTAGGCCCACAACAAAAAAGCTGGGAATATTTGTCTGGAATGCCTGACACATTTCTGGTACAAGCAAGGGCACTGTCCATGACAAAGACCTTCATGTCTTTGATGGGAGCCAACAAGGTGCTGATGTGATGGGTGAAAAGTGAGACGAAGCCCCAGGCAAAGCACTGCAGTATTTCATAGAGCATTGTTATGCCCAGGAAGTGCCAACTTTACCTTAAAAACTATAAAAATACCATGAACTTATCATTGTACTTTCCATCACAAGTCATGTTAAAATTAAAAATAAAAAACAAAAAATGGGAAAAACTTTAGCATTTGCCTTGGGGAAGTGGTTTTGAGAAATTATCTTAATAATTCTGCATTTCTTTGAGGGATTTTGTTCCTGTCATGAGCTGCCCGTCAGGTACCCAGGGTGTGAAAGAAGGTACAAGCATAATTTTCTTCATAAACAAAAATAAACTGCGGTAATTGTTCCACCCGACTGTAATTTTCTACTGAGTGACATAAACGGTGCTGTCATTTCTCTCAGTAGGCCACAATTGCACTGTATTTCATGTGAAATTAAAATGTTGCCTGCAATGTCAGGGGTGCTGCATTCATGAGCTAAATAATTGAAATGGTCTCGATTAAACCTCCAGATGGGAAGGGGGCACATTCCTGTAGTTCAGGCCTTTGGCTGACTGCATCCTCTGGACTCTTTTGCCTCATCCTTTAGCATTAAAAGGAGACATTTTCACATATGAGTTTTAGTTTTTTAAAAAAGAAAAGCAATAACTCAGCTGTTGATCCCAGAACTGTCTGGCACCAAATGGACACGGGTACAGGGTCAGGCTCTCACCTGAACTCAGTCTCTGGTGACAGTGACAGGACCCAGAGGAATGGCCTGAAGTTGTGGCAAGAGAGGTTTAGGTCAGATATTAGGAAAAAGTTCTTCGGCCAGAGGGAGTTCAGGCACTGAACAGGGCAGTGGTCACAGCACCAACCCTGACAGAGCTCAAGGAGGGTTTGCACAATGCTCTCAAGCACAGGGTGGGATTGTTGGGGTGTCCTGTGCAAAGCCAGGAGCTGGATGCAATGATTCTTGTTGAATCCTTCCAACTGAGGACATTATATGACTCTCTGCTATGATTCCAAGCCTTTTAAAGCTCCTTTAAAATCGAATCCATCTTCTCTATAAATTAGGGGAGCAATTCCCAGTGATTTACATGGAAACTGGGACAGGCACAGAGCGCAGTCAGGCAGGGACAAAACATGCACTGAAATCAGCATTTCTGCGCTTAGACCTCGTGCTCAGGCACACACGGGCTTGAGCTTCTCCTGCTGACTCAGGGAACGAGGCTGGCAGCCCCTCCAGAGCGTGCTGAAATCAATTCAAGTCTTCCCTCTCACCTGGAAAGCCTCTGTCCAAACCCACCGAGCACTGATTTATGTGTTTATGGTTCATCATCTGGGCTTGACAGAAAAGACCACTTCTCCAGTTCCTGTGGTTTCCAGTGTGGAGAAGCGGGGTGAGGAGTCAGACAAACCAGAGTAAGGAAAGACTCACAATTTGTACCACAGCAAGATTAGAAGCAAACTCAGAGTGCTGTGCTCAACTCAGTGTCAGAGTTGCACCCAGCTCCAATAGTTTTGCTTTATTGAAAAGGACATATTTGCAGGGTTTGGTTTTTTCTTAAGTAAAGCACTCAGCCAACTGCTTGTTTCTTTATTACTTGTGGAATTGTTTATGTATTACCAAAAGTATAAACTAAAGATACAGTGAGAAGAAAATCACAGAGTTGGTAGATAAATTGCTAGGGGAAAAAAAAATCCATGAATAATTCAAGCAATGGGACTCAAATTTTCTTAAAACTTGTTTCTTTTTTTCATAAAGGGAGCAAAATGAGTTTCATATGAACAAAACCCATCTAACAGCAGTAGTGGGCAATTTTGAAGGTAAGAAATGTTGAGACTGACAGGTAACACTGGGAAAAAAGGCTCTGAATTCAAATACAGCCCTGAAGAGGGATGAATGTTAACATAATGAGAAAAACTGGATATTCACTGTTTAGCAAATACTCATCTTGGCTTAATCCAGTGCACCCAGTAAAGATGGCAAAGAGTTCTCGGATAATGTAACTCTGCAATAAGCTCCTCTTAGAAAGCTGACTTGTGATTTAGAAAATATTTTCTGATCACATGAGCCTTACAAGGAAGACCCTCACATCTTCAGTCTGCAGATGTGGAGTTCAGTCTGTTAATTTCAGAGAAATATGAATTTATTTTCAAACCCGCATCTGCTGCAGTTGGGGTGAAGGACCCTGTGAGGACTCAGAGCATCACCACATGGATGGGTCAGACTGGAAACTGGTGAGAAAACTTTCTTATAGGAGTCTCACTTGATGATTTTCCCCTGTGTTGTGGCAGCCATACCTTATGATAACACGTTTATATTACCTAATAATAATAATAACAGCTGCTGCTTCTGCCCCAGCTCCATGTTTCAGGGATCTGGTAAAAATGATGCTGGAAAAATGTCTGCTTTAACAGAGCAGCATATTCCAATAGACATGAAACCTTCGTGTTCAGGTCAGCACACCATAGTGCTAAATGTCATGTGTCAGGAGTGGAAAGAGATCCCTACTGCCATAAATTTTATGGCTGTAACATTTGGCTGCAAAATAACAGGTAGAAAACTGGGTAACTTTTCTTCCAGCTCTCTAGGCCTATCTCCTGCCCTTTTATTAATATCCAGTGTTCAGAGCTTTGCATGCCTCTCTCTATCCTCCACTGATTACGCAGTTCATGATCCCCACATGCTAGGGTGCTAAGAAAAAAAATAGATTTAATCTGAAATTAATTGCATTTCACAAAAAAGGTTTTTTCAATATGTTTTATTTAATTGAGAGCAGATTAAACCATGTATTATAAAGGACTAGAATGCTTTGTAGGCTACAAGAAACATAATTCCTTCCTTGAAATATTTTTTTTTCTTTCTCTCATGAACAATTATTGAACTGAAGAGCTTACCATGTTATTATTATTCAAATCTGCTTAGAAAGATATTGAGATTAGAGAAGATGGACGAGATAGAAATGTCTGTCTTTTTTACTCACCCAAAGTTAATTAAAATAAACCTGACCTGTTATCTGCCACCCAAAGTGTGCCATGAAAACAAGACTCTAATGGTAGCACGACAAATTGGCTTGTCTCGCTGAAACTCCTTAGGGTTAATTAAAAAGAAGCCTATTCTTTGAAGAGAGCTCCATCAGAGATGGGTGCTTTTCCCTTCATTCCTATTACACATTTTCTGAAGATTTATGATAAGATTTTGTATAACTAAACAAGAAAGCTGAGATTTGTATCAAAGAGAGGACAGCTTCTGCTTAGCATCGGGAAAGAGCAGGGCAGAGCTCAAGGTGCTCAGAGAAGGGAAGAGACAGAAAGCTCCAGCAGCTGAAGGCAAAACCTTATGGAAATGTGAACCTGCCAGACTCAAACCAGCTGGGTCTGGTGCTGGAACAACCTGGATCTCAGTGGGAGAGGCTCCATGGCAGGGGGGTTGGAACTAGATGATCTTGCAACTCAAACTATCCCGTGATTCTAGGATTGTAGGTATACTCATTCCAGAGGTACTTTTCCATTCCTTTTGATCTCCCTGGCAGTACAGTAGTGCATAAGGCACGCCACGGAGAAAGGGAGGTGGGTGGCCGTGGTTCTCTTTAGGCAGAGTGCAGTGGTTGCCACACCATTTTGGAAATGTTTTCTAGACCACACAGGCGATGGGGAAGTGGCCTCATTGCCCAATTAGACATCCTTGGCAGGAGCCAGAACTGCTCAGCCAAAACAAAGTTATTTACTCTGGAAGCATCTCCGTGTGTTCATCTAAAACATCATCTATTCTGGACAGGATAATGATGTTTAAATTACCCCGACAGGTGTCTGTTTAAAGTGATTAGAAAGGCCTCAGTGAAGACTGTGCAGCAGCACCCAAGGTGACTGGGTTTGTGCTGCACCACCACTGCTGTTGGGAAGGGTCCCCAAATATTCAGCAAACCTCACACCTTTTTTTCTGCAATCTAAAACAAGTATTTCTCTTCCTACCTTGCACAGGATGTAGCAAAACCTCTTCTGCTTTGTATTTAGAGCTATACACACTGAAGGATTGTTGTTCTGCCAACTGAGGAAGGTAGAACCAAAGTCTTCCCCAACATGCAGGAAATGAGAAGCTCAAGAATCCCTTCTATGTGACACCTGCTCAAGTTCTTGTTCCAGTTCTTAAGTGTCACCAAAAAAACCCTGGACACAGTAGTCTGATTGCAGGCACTCTGATGTTGTGTGGAGTTCACATTCGCAGGTAACATCCAGGACCTGACATGAGGTTCTCCTGTGAACACATTCAAGAATAAGATCTGCCTTTATCATGCTCATATTGTTAACCAGATATATTACACGACCTGTCAAAAATCAGCTATCTTTCCCTTAAACTTTCGGCCAATCCAGACATGTAACTCACTATTGCAGAAGATCTTAAGGACCACTTCATGTGTAATAGCTGAAAGGAACATATGTTTATATGCCCAGTGAGAATATTAGTATTATTAATACCTTGGGTTAACATGGATCTTGAAGAAAGTCAAAATTCACTCTTCAGGCCTTATAAAAAGCTCAGGTACTGAGGATGAATGTAGATCTTCCTAATGAAAACTATTTTTTCTCCTTTGCTGAACGGGCACTGCATTGTATCACAAGACAGGACAGTTTGCTCATCAAGGCTGCTGCCACAAATATTACTAAAACGTCTTGACACTAGTTTTTTTCTGCATAGTGGCCTTAGAAAACTGTTTATCCAAGAGAAAAATCATGCTCCAAATTTTAGGGATAGGTCACTTCATCTCTGGGTTGCACAGAGGTCCCTTCATCTTGCAGATAGCACAACAAAACATGTAGATGTGTTTATTGATTCGAGTGTTCAGTGTTTGCTCCTTGAGAGACTCAGGTTATCCAGGTTTCTCTCTTGAATTTGATCCTCAGACTAAGTGTCATTATGACTGCTTTTTGGAAAGCCTCATTATCTTTCCAAACAAATGTGCATAAGCTCCGTCTACATATGATTGATGGGACTCGAGTGAAGCTGTATCCACCTCCTCCAGAAAACTTCACAAATCAATCTGGCTGTAATTTTAGCATACTGCTTCCTCATTGAATTTTAGAAATCTGTTAGTCTGAATGAAGGAGACTTCATTATCACTGAGAAGAGTAAGTCAATGATACACATGAACTTCATTCATAACAAAGCCAATTGCTGATGAAGAGGAACTGAACTGGAGATGATTAATTCTTTTCCAGCAGCTACTTTCAGCAGATGTGACAATTATTCATACCAAAGAGCTACCATTTTTTGCCTTATTTAATTAATCTTAAGTCATGTATGGGGAAAATTCAAAGTCCAGTGAAACCAGCTAGAGGATGCTGTTTGTAGTGGTCCTGCCTGCAGGCACAGCTATTCATCTTTGCAATTATGCAACTTGTGTCATTTTTTATACTTGGCATTGCAATCT
Organism: Oriolus oriolus; assembly: GCA_013400235.1. Lineage (NCBI taxonomy): Eukaryota > Metazoa > Chordata > Aves > Passeriformes > Corvidae > Oriolus > Oriolus oriolus. The sequence goes on from VXBT01005528.1 coordinate 131,367, forward strand.
ATTTTCCTTTTGTTGTTTAATCAATTTTCAGTTAAACAGACCTTTTTTTCAATCCAGAAACAAAACTGCTTTGAGATGATGGTAAGAGCTCTAAAAATGTACAACAAGGTGTGATCAGCCTCCTGAGGTGAGCAGCTTATATTTCAAATGGAGAAGTCTTTGCGAATCTCACTTCCTAAGGGAGGGTAAATCCAGAATGACAACGTGAACAGCTTGAGTAAGGGGCAGGTATTTTGACCAAACACCTCTTGCTCCTTTCTGGCTTGATGCTATCTGTCATATCAGAGCTATGGGTTCCAATTAAGCCAACATTTCCAGCTACCAATCTATCAGTGTCCTGTGGGGTTTCTTATACATATTACTCCTAACCCCATGGCAACAGGTCAAATTGGACAGCAGATCTAAATCACCCCAACCTAATCACCTCACGCTGATAGTGCCTTGGGTTGAAGTTTCAATTACAGACAAAATAAAGCACTTTCTCCTTTCCCTGCTGGCCATTGCTTGTGCAATTCCTTTATTCTCTTATACACCCTTAGCCCCTGCAAAGAGATTTCCCCCTTGGCTCTCCTTCTGTTGCCAGCAAGCATTTGACAAAACAGAAGTCAGTCTCCTGATTATATACAGATCTGGATTTACCTTTGAATCTGATAAAAATTTCTTCCAAAAGGTCAGATTGTTCAAAATCCTTCATTTTTGGGAGTCATTGGATTTAATCTAAACTCTTCTGTGTGTTCTTTATATCTGATGTTAAAAAATAGTGTTAAAATTATGCTAGGCACAAAAAAAAAGAGCACAAAAGCCTCTTGGAACGATGTTTTTGATCCTCGATTGTCAATCTCCATTCAGTATTAAAAATTCCATTGGAAATCCAAAGAGATGTCTTCATATATATTAAATCATCAGTTTTATGCTGAAAGTTGGCACAGAAATTGGAGAGAACAGGCAGACCCCAGGTTAACCTCTCAAATTGCTTTTTATTTTCTTTTTATTTTGAGGATTTTTTTAACACTTTTTAAAATAGAAATGATAAAATACACTGTGAAGGACTGTAGGTGGAGGAAAAGTAATAAATAATTCAGCACCAGGGAAAGAAAATCAACTGTAGAAAGCCCTGAGGGTGTTTTGTTATAAAGCAGTTGGCTATTGCAAGGGTGAACAACACACAAGGGGTGCAATTAGAAGGACTGGCTACCAGCCCTTCCTATTTGCAGGTTTTACACTCCCAACTTGCTGATGAGTTCTATGGATGGTTCCAGGTAAAGCTGAGTATTTCCTTCATGGCTTGTGTCCCATAATTCCTCTGCCATTTCTGCCAGGACCCTGCTGTCATCTCGGGTACCTCACTGAAAGGAAGCTCTGTCGGATGATAACCCAGCACGGAGCTTAATCACATCCATTTATTTTGTAGCGAAAGAAATTCAGAGCCAAATCTCCTCCTCAGCCTCTTTTTTTTTCTTTTTTTGACAATTCCTCTTTATTACAATAAAGATGACCCAATATATTTAACATAAAGTGCATCAGTTGCCTCTTGAGTGCACTTCTTGGTGAGAGTAAGGATTTGCCACACCCTCTCTAGAATGCCCACTAGAATGTTTTAGGTTTAGAAGTGGAAAAAAATAGATTGGAAATGAAAAATGGGAGCATAAGGGAACACATTCCCCACTTGCTGTGATCCACCAGAGTAACCATGAAGTCCCATCCGCACAGCAAGAACCATTCATGGCATGTTGAGCTGAATAGGCAGGGACAACAACCTTGTCATTTTCCTTGCCAGGAAATCTCCTTCTCTCCTTTTCAGGACATTCTAAGTTCTTTCCTGTCCCATAAAATCCCGTATAGACAAAATTTGTTCCTTTCCATTGCTAATGGTGGTACTTTTGGCAGGGTCAGGCAGAAGGTCAGTGAGGTTAAGGTAGTGTCCAAGAACCAAAGTAGGGAAATAACCAAGTGCCAGGGAACTTGCACCTAAAATGTCGCTTCTCTCTATATTTTATCTTTATCTATATAATCCAGTTGGGGTGGAAACAAAATACAAAAAATAAAGAAAAAAAAAGGGGGAAATGCAAATGAAAACTGGGGGTTTTTTTGGTTTGTTGGGTTTTTTTTGAAAAGGAGGGTGGGAGAAACCAACTGTTGAAAATCTGAAATATTGTTTCAACTAATTTTTTTTTCCATAAAGGACATGCATTGTACTTTAACCAGATCAACTCTATATTTTAAAAAGTCTTTATTAGCCTAAGATTCCTAGAAGAAGAAGAAAAAAGAAAGTGAGCATATGAGAAAGACTGAGCTGAGAAGCAGATGGCTTCTGCAGGAGTGAATAGATTGTAAAATGTGCTGGGAGTGAACAGCTCCACAGATTAGGCAAGAAGTTTGAGAGATCTTCTGAAAGAACACAACAGCCATGATTCAAAACACTTACAGGGTTTTTATTACAACATATAATTGACTGAAACATATCATGATTTATTTCACGATGCCTTATAGTTAGTACATTTTCTGAAATTACAAGCGAATGGAAATAAAACAAACATTCTTTTAGATTGAAACGTGGTATTTATTTCAAGAACCAATTAAAGTTTACATTAAAATATTTTCAGCCTAAAGTTGTACTTTCCTGAAGGGAAATTGCTCCTCAAGAATGTCATTATTTACTAATGGGTTTCATATTTAAATAAAAAATAAAATAGCTTTTTAGCATTTTGTTTTTTCCTCCAGCATCTACAGGTTTAATACTATTTATTTTCCTCTCCTTATTTTTCTTTCAAGAAAGAAGAGAAAACAGCAGTGAAAAAAAATAAAAAAGGTGCTACTGTGTTCATTCCAAAGGTTTTAATTTTAATATTGTGGACCAATAGTTACAAAAACAGTTATAAAAGCTTGCAAAATATAAAAGGTTGTGGGTAGTAAAACCTCTGTGTTTTCACAGGGTTGGCATATGGCTTTCCCCTTCTGTACAGCTAGAAGGATAGTCATGTGAAGAACAGCAGCAATAAGAAAACCCCAGGGGACCTCCCTGGGTGCCTGTTTATGCACTCAGTTGGGAAGAAACATGAGATTTTTATCCATTTCTCTTTTTACTTTTTTGATGTGAAGTTCAGTCTTTAAAGATTTGTTTCTGCTTAATTACTGCTGCATCAACACTGAGTATTTGCCCAGAATGGCCATTTCTGGACTGCACTCTGCATTTTTACCTCTAATTCTTGAAGACAATTGTCAAAGATGTTCTCATTTGAAGCCTAAGCACAGGGGCAGCACGTCTTAAATAAAAAGAGAATTTTACCATCAAAGAGAAACAAAGAGAATTTCATATCTGCCCTGCCTCTAAAGCTGGATCACATCTTTTATGAGACCAGGGAAAGCTTAACATCAGCTTTTGAGAGCTTCAAGGACAAAAAGACATTGATATGGCCCCTTATCCGGGGGCGAATTTTCCTCTTAGCTCAGCACTGTCTATAAAAATAAACAAAACTGAAACATGAAACAGAAAAGCAATGAGGAAGAAAATTGTTGCTTTTGAACAACAAATAAGTAAGCACACACTATTACACCTAATAAATTAACACCAGTGTCAATGAAAAATAAAAATAACATTTTCAAAGGACAGCTTGTCATGTTCTCATGACTCAGAGATTGTTGTTTGTTTTTCCCCTTTCTACTCCCCCCTTTAATTAATACACTTGCTTCCAAATAAGATCCGAGCATTAGGAAAATGTCACACCATATGTGTGTTTATTTTTGCTCAAGTAATTATCATGGTGTAAGATCTCTCTTTTCCTTTCTTCGCTTGCTGAGACAGAATGTTCCTTCAGAGGATAGAACAGCCTCAAAGCAGCTGCTCCGGCATCTGAGGCAGAGAAAAAGTCAAATCTTCATCCTCTTATCCTTGTGTATCCAATGACTTTTGTGGGGGACTGAGGGAGTCCTTCCTTCAGGTGGTCTCTCCACAAGCTTTGGAGGGCTCTGCCTCTGGCAGTGGGTGGAAAAGCGGGCTCCTGTGGTGGGATGCAAAGCCCCAACATGACAAACAGCATCTCTGTGAATGCTTTTGCAAAGAAGTGCCTGGCAGCTCAGGCACCTGAGCACGGCGAGCTTCGGCACTGGCTGCTCTTTTGGAGAAAAAGCTACTGGGATTTTGGCAATAATTGTGTCCAAACAACCTGGTAACTTGGAGCTAAACCATTGCACTAAAACTGCCCTCTTGGACTGGGATGGTTCTTAATATTTCCTTAATATTTCTGGGGTGGAATTTTCTTCTTTACTGGTGAATATTTTTTCATCTCGCCAATCAGTTCTGATGTTTTCTGAGTGGTCAGATGTTTTAAGGTGCTTTTCTATTATTCTTTCTGTCATTGTATTCTTACTTCAGTTACTAACACAATACCACGCTCGGGAATCATTGTCCATAAAGCAGAAACCTCTTCCCCAGAAGACAGAGACTGAGTGGAGTGCCCCCAGGATTTTCTTACTGCTGTTGGTTTTTACCTGATCACATCAAGATGGTGCCAAACATGGAAAGTATCTTGTGCAGAAGGATATGATGCGACAGTTTTGTGATTCTAGACATAAAGGGAAATACTCTTAATATCAAGTTGGACATTCAGATGCTGGGTGATTTTAAAGGTCTTCAGAATATCTGCAATGCTTTCAAAATTTTATTCTTTCATACCTATAATTCTTCCAGTTCCATTCTCAACAAACTGATATTTGCAGAGCTGAGAAAGCAGCAAGAGACACCAGAAATAAAAGTCAAAAACTTCTGTTAGGGCCACTTATTTTATGAATAGGAATGAATAGTACAGAGGGGGGAAAAAAGAGACCAAAGTATGTTCCTTTCCCTTTAAGACATAGATAAAGAGTTCTTATAACCAAAACAATACTGCAGAGAGGCTGTAGTCCTCTGGTTATTGATTAAAATATGATCTTGTCCTTTCTGTATCTAGAGCTAAACCTGCAGGATGCTGCTCTCCATTTGGGTTTTCTTCCCATTTTCCGAAAGCTACGGTTCATTTCAGTACAGAGTATCGTGATGCTGGGAAGCAGAATTTAGACTTAAGGTCATTTTCACTCTCATACCTATTTACCCACACTATGGCATAGCTAATGTGAGCTTTCTATCTGAAAGAGATTTTATTACCTCATTTCCACAAGTAAGGGAATGAGAGGTTTAATACAGCTGGTCCAGGATTTTCTACTCAGTGGTTTTAAAGTGTTGTATATGTAATAAAATTCTCTATACTTATTTATCTGTCTCAGTGTTCATTTCCTCGATGTCAAGATTCAAAAGTCTTAGTATTATTGTAATCTGCATTCCATTATTAGGGGTTCCTGAGAAAGACTAAAACAGCAAAGCAACAAAACAAAACAGGCACAAACAAGAAACTATCTCCAGTGGTAGGTTCTTTGTTTTGGCACTGGATTTTGGGGAAGGAAGGGGTCATTTGTCAGCCTTCAGCGTTCAAGGCGAGGTTGGATGGGGCTTTGAGAAACCTGGTCTAGTGGAAGTTGTTCCTGCCTATGGCAGAGAGTTGGAAAACAAGATGATCTTTAAAGTCCCTTCCAACCCAAACCATTCTGTGATTCACAGCTTTGCTTTCACTTTTATCCTTCCCTTCATCCTTCTATGACATCTGAGTTTAAATCAAGCACAAAACTATAAGCAATGTCACATCACTTATGTAGTAGCACATAAAGAAAAGCAGTGTTTCCCAGATAATTTAAAATCACTCTGACTGATCAGTAGTTAACAAAACCAAACTTTGAGCATATTTTGAACCAGCACAGATGCTTTTCATGTTTAATGAAGAAAGAAAACTGTTCTCAGATTGTTTCATTGACCTCTCTCAATCTGGGTCACTAATCATCTTCAAGCATTCCATGTAGTTTGAATAAATCTGTATGTTCTTTAATAATCCAAGATCAATCAATGTAAATAAAGCATTTTATCCCATATGTGTTCTGGGAAGACATTTTCTTGAGAAATGTAGAATATCTGGGATTCAAACTGCAATTTTTTCCAAGATTCTTTAACTTAAGGATTTAAACCGAGAATTACCTGCACCCTAATGTTATTTGAAGTAATTATAAAGTCTATGAAAGGCAATATAAATAATCCCATATACTCACTCAAGCACTCTACTTTCTTACAGTGGGCTTATGAGCTTGGCATAAAATGTAAGCAAAACAAAAAGTAGGTGAAATTTGTTACCTTTTTTCACTTTAACATAAACTCAAAGACTTCAATCTTGCTAGAATTTATGCATGCACTTATCTGTAAGCACATGAATAATCCTCTTTATTTCCGCAGCAATACTCATCTGCTTAAACTAAGCCTTAAAGACTTCCCACAGAAGCCATTTCCAAGCACATTTCAGAAGTTGTGTCATGAACAGTGTAACTTATGTTTAATTATAAGGGAATTGTATTGCTTCTCTCAGAGGTGAAGCTGGTGCTCTGCACTCCAGGCAAAACAACCAATGCACCTATTGATTGATTTATTTTTGAATGTTCTGTTGGCACCCATCACATCACTGAAAATTTCAGAGCTGGCAGATGTGACCTGAAATCCACAAGGAAAAGATGTGGGGGTATTCCCCAACAAACATGGAATGCCAAATAGCCTTTGTCTAGAGGTGTTTTGGACCAGGGAAATATCAGACAGTGCATGAGCTTGAGCTGGCTTCAAAACAGGCCTCTCATCTATTTCTCCAACCTGCTTTACAAGAAAATGAAATCCATGCCCACACTGGGTAAGAATGAGGTCTGCCCCAATTAACAGCAGTGAACTGAATAACAGAACCAGGTTCTGCATGAATGTGACCGTCCTTTTTCATTAATATAAAGAAGGCAGCTTCAAAGTTTTAAGCTATGAAACGATTTATAACATCCTGCCAATTTAAGCGAGATGGGGATTTGACTCTTAAAACCATTCTAGCTTGCATGCAGTAAAATCACACAGTACATCCAAAGCTCAGCACACTCCTACAGCGCATCCAAAGTGTCTGCTTGATCTATGGGGTGAACTGTGCACAGCCAGGGGACTGGGGCTGTAAAGCTGGCCTGAATTAATTAGACTGAGAGCACCTCACTTTGTCTTTTGTGTGTGCTTTCACCTCAGAGCCAGAACTTTGTTCAGCACAACAGTGGGATCCGTCTTGCAGTGACACCAAGGAGGCAAATCCCTGTTAAAATGGCTTTGCAAACACAGCCACCAGAGAAGACCCTCAGGAGAATCACAGCATGACCAAATGGTTTGGTTTGGAAGGGACCTTAAAGATCAGACAGTTCCAATCCCCTGCCATGGGCAGGGACAGGTTCCACTGTGCCAGGCTGCTCCAAGCCCTGTCCAGCCTGGCCTTGGACACTTCCAGGGATGGGATGTGAAAGGGAGGTGCTGCCCTGCTGGCACCCACAGTACTGCAGATTCCCGATCATGAACAACAGGCCAACAAAATGAAAAAGATCCTTTCACAAGATACAAAAATAGTGAACCAGCCAGAGCACGTCGCCCATTTCTCTTTCCTTATATCAAGGGACCTCCAAGTGTTTGTTCCAAGAGCTGCTTCCAGCACGGACAGCTGTCACGCTAGGCAACAAAGGAACTTTGCTGAAGGTATCACATGCTCCTCACAAAGGTCTTTTCCAGATGGTGTTTCCCAACCCCACCTTCTGCTGGGATGTGCCCATACAATAAGGGGAAAGTGCTTCGAGCAATGATTTTCCACCTCTTTTTTTTTTTTTTGGAAATTTTTTCATCATCTTTTTACTGGTTTGCAGATCAGTATATTCATTTTGCTAGACATGCAGGTCAATATGTGGTAATTCCAAGATGACTGAGAGGAGACTGGCTTTTCTAACTACTTGCCAATGGTCCTGGAGCTGTCAGCTAAAAGGTTTGACCCAGGAGGAATAAATATTGAAAATCTCACTGGTAGAGGCTTGCCCAGTGACAGAAGCCTCCTTCATCACATCAGTCTTCAATACACAGGTCTAGAAAGTCACCCCTTTTTCCAAAGTTTAATTTTCTATCTTATTAGGGCAAGATGCATATTTCAATTGCTTTTCTTTATTAAAAAATGAATAATCCCTAAATGCATATTAGTGTGACGATAGAAGCCATATGGACTTTCATGTGAAATATTTATAACTTCCTCTCTCTCTCTTATTCTTGTTTTTAACAGAATAGAGAGAAATGGAAAGCTGGAGAGAAAAAAATTATATCCTCAAAAATTGCATGTGCTTAACATCAAAACATTTTAATTGAACTTCACATTACAGAAATCCAGATGGTCCATGTTCTGTTCAAGCCTCAGGGGGACTGCAACATGTTACCACGTGTGAGATGCATCATCCCCTGCCTCTTCCTCGTTGAACAGAGGACTTTCAGCCAAGATACCACAGGCTGGTGAAATCTGAGTTTTGCAGTGTCTTAGCGATTCAGGGAGATTTCAGGGAATGCTTGAGTGATTTGGGACTATCGTCTCCTCTTTCTAGCAGACTGAATCCATGCAATCTAAAAATCACTGACTGGGTTGGTATGAGGGATCTAGACTTCAGTAGAGGCAGAGCAGACCTGTCTGACCTTCAGCTGGAGAAAATCAGTTCCATAAACACACCACATCTGGATCTGGCCCAAGTGACAGCCCCTCAGGATCTCACCACGGATGGGCAAGTACTTGTGCACTGCTAGTCCTTCTGGTTCAGACTTTTGCCTTTAAAACAAGATTTTCTTGTCCTACTGCACCCTGGTATCACCCTGCCCTCAGTATAACACCTTGGTGCCCTAAAAAGTAAATATTCCTCTACTGCCCAGTGGTAGTAAAGCCAAAACCAGTGCACCTGGTGCTGTGACACTGAGACGTTTCTCAGGGGATGAACCTGTTCAGACCTTCCATGGCTTATATGGACTTAACCCACTGTTCTTGAAGCTCATATGGCAAAACTGGCAGTAATTCATTTGCACTGCGTAGTAGTTCCACTTACATAAACATTGCCATCTTTGTTTTTGAGATTGATCTCAAATTAAATCAAATATGGATGTATTGAAATCTCAAGCAGCCCTCACCACTCCTCAGGAGACCATCACCTCCCACAGATTTTCTTATCTTCTCCTTAAAAACAAATTATTATGCCTTGAATTACAAGATAGGCCATAAAGTGCAAGTTTCTGACTCTTTCTGGGGAATGGAAGGAAGGTGGGTATAAGGTTTGTGACCCAAAACTAATCAGAACAATATTCAGTGTCTTCTGGTCTTTGCCTGTGATCACTTTAGATCTACAAAAATGATAAATCGCAAATGCAAGGTTTGGTTCACATGAGCACTGGCATCAGACTCACCAAGCTCGTGTAGCTGCCAGCCTGCATAAGAAATGACAGAACATTTTAACAAGTGACTGAGAATGCTGCAGAGGGATCTGGATTGGCAGGCTGGTGTGTGGAGAGTGATGGGTGCGGAAGATTTTGAATTGAAAATACGTTAAGCTCACTAGTGCAGGAGGAAGTTTTATGCTTTCAGGCACAACTGCAAAAAAAAAAATTAAAGTAAACTGAAAGTAACCTGAGTCCAACACCATTTGTGTTTGACCATGATCAAGGTGAAAATACTGCAAATAGCTACCAAGAAACAAGTTTTCATGATTCTTGTTTTCTACTTCAATGATATGAAAAGGAAAAGTCTAAACAAGCATCAAATAAAATTTAGTGATGTTGTCCTAGCTTGAGCAGCACACAAGAAAAGCAGGCTGTGAGGCTGTGTTTTTCCTTGCAGGCTGCCCTTTCCATTAGGACTTCATGAACATTTCACCTTTGTCTCCTCAATATTTACATTTTTTGCGCCACTTGCTGGAGTTGTTGCTTATTGAGCAGAACTGTGATCTGGGGCTGGGACCTTCTGTGGTGCTGGGATAGGGAGATAAATGATAAATTAGAGATGAGAAGGGGACGTTACAAGGGAAGGAAGTGAGAAGAATGGCTTGAGGATAAGGAAAGATCTTTTCTGTCATTTTTTAGAGAGGATAGAAAAGGAAAGAGAGGATGGTGCCCAAAGAGGGAAACGAGTCCGGGGACTCTGAAGACACTGTTTGTTGTCAAAAGGGACTGGTTTTGGTGCCAACAATCCCATATGGGGGATGTATGGATTAAAGGAACTTGATCCTTACCTTTTTTCAATGCCAGAAGGTGGATTAGATAACTGATCTTAAATTTTAAAAATAAATGTCAAATGATATTAAATGTCATGCTAAATTTTAAAATAAAGGGATGACCACAACAATAATTAGAAGGTGGCAGAACTATCACGGCTTAACAAACTGGCACACTTCACCCAAATCACCGTCCTGGTCCTCGTGCACACACTCAGTCCAAGAAAAACGTGCAGAAAATTGATTTAGCTTTGCTCACAGGAACAGAGGGTTAACAGAAGTTACATTATTTCTCATGGCACATGGCGAATTGCTGCAGCTCAGTGATGCACATCAACCCGTGACAGCACATCCTCTGTGCTTGGAGGTCTGCTGGGCCATGAAATAATGGCCCAAGTCCTCAGCTCTGAGACACACAGAGCAGAGCAGGGAAAAACACGTGAGGCAGAAATGGATGCTGGAAAAAGTGGAAAGAAAAGGGATAGATTAAGTGACACCACAAGTTTTTCCAGCACTCAGTCCTGAGAACCTGCAAATGCAGTTGAGACCTAATTAATTCACAAAGTAAATCCACAGAGGTCATTGCCTCTCCCAGTATTTGATCTCAGCAGTTTGCTTTGCATTGCAGGGATTCCTGTGGGTCCCTGGCCAAACTGGTGGTCAGCCACATGGAGATATGTGATATTTGCTTTACACTGAGCTAATCCTACTCTTTGTTGGTTTTCTGCTGCGCCTGATTCTCCTGTATGATTCAGGAGTGATCAAAGAATTTTCTATTTACTTATGTTAGTGGTATCTTGGATAAATTATTGGTATTTTCCTCATTGTTTGTATCAATAATTAGCTCACCTATTAAAGCATCAACACTATAAACACATACAAAATATAAATACTTACACTATAAAACCCACCCCACCCTGAATATGCCTCCATGGATACCTGGAATTTGAACTTTAAATTAAGCCACCATGACAGAATTTGAGACAAGACAAAGGTGGTACTACGGTCCGAGTGTTATCTCAGACTTGGGGGAGGTTAACAAAGCTGGGCGAGGAGAATGTACCTCTGATAGTGCACACAAAGAATGCAGGATTTATGGGCCACGAGGAAAGCAACTGAACTGAAATCAGTTTGGATTTGGTAAAAGGTAATTCTGGCAGGGGGAGACCATAAGCCACCAGCTCAAGACAAGAAACACAGCAACTCAAAAAAAAGGGAAAGACTTAGCAAGGGGAAAAATAGTATTGGAAGTAAGAGAATCATTTAACCAATAGAATAAGAGGACTGTGTAGCTAATGAGCATCAATTCCTTTATTTCCTAAAATGTATAAATAGCGAAAAGTTTTGAACTACCTTGAGACCCTCCCCCAAACCAAGAAGCCCAGGGTGAAAAAGGACCAACAGGACACCACTGAATCCACAAGTGGTGACTTATCTTCTGCTTAATCTGTCTCGCTCACTCTCTTTACGCCCTCCCTCACTTTTCTATTTCTTTCCATCTCTCTACTTCATATTTGCTGTTAAATAAAATCTGTATTATTGACTTCTGGACACGGTCTCCTCTGCACCTTCTGGCAGAGGCATCTCTCAGTAATTAACAATACCCCTCACAGTCCGTTAAAAAAAAGATGGTAAAAAAAGTGAATGGTTTGTTTTGGAAGGGGCATTTCAAGGTCATCTAGTCCAACCCCAAGCAATGAGCAGGGACATCTGCAACTAGGCCAAGTTGCTCAGAGTCCTGTTCAACCCGGCCTTGAATGTTTCCAGGGACAGGGAATCTATCACCTCTCTGGGCAACTTGTGCCAGTGTTCCACCACCCTTGTTGTCAAAACCTTCTTCCTAGTATCTAACCTAAATCAATCCTCTGTCATCTTAAAGCCATTGCCCCTTGTCCTGTTGCAACAGGCCCTGCTACAAAAATTGTGCCCCATAACTCCTTTATAAGGTTAACGTGTTTGTTTTCCTTTCTCTGTCCTGCTTTTCCCATCTGGTTTGTTGCCACTATTTATGCCATTTTAACAGCCACCCTCCTCCCCCTCTGCACTGCATAGATTTTCAGGCTGGAAATGAAAACAAGCCCACTGTAAAGCACAGTGAACACTGTCACAGCACCACAGGTCTCCCCAAGACGAGGAGCGCTTCATCAGAAGGCAAGTGCCATATGGAGCTTGTTTGTCTCCTGGTGCTGCAGTCTTTGCTGTGCCTCCAAAAGAGAGGGGCTTGGAAAACATGATCTGCTCTCATACTGACGCCTTTTTCCTGGTCTTAAAATCAAGAGAGCTAAACACAGTTAAGAGAGAAAAGTGGTTTACCGTGGTATTTATTGAAGGATCCTCAGGTGCACTGAAATGCACATCGAAATGCACTCCAAAATGCCCACCGAAGAAAATGGCCACTCACAATGTGATGTGTATGCACTTATAGGCCTTGCTAATTAGCACATCTATCAAAGATTCCCCAGTGAGGGACTCGGGCAAGACCCCCATCTGAGGAACCTTCCCCTGGCTGGGCCTGGCTTTGTTTACAGAATGTGTTCTGGAGAGGCCCTCGGGGTCTGGGGTTTCCAGGGTGTTCGGTCTCTTGGCTTAATGGAATATTGGGTCTAAGGGAAGTTATCAAACTTAAAGAATTATAACTATGTAGGCAAAAAGCACTAGGAATACATAAAAGCTATATAAAAGAGTGTATAAAAGAGTGTATAAAAGAAAAAGCAAAAAAATCATGGCATCAATACCTGTTTTCCTGCTCCATACACATACATATGAATATATTCAAGTCCAAATGTAAGCTTTAGGTAAGGGTGGTGTCAACAGCAGGACTGCTGAGGAACCCTGACAGGACAAGGCATTCTGCTCCCATAAGCAGAATGAAGGGCTTGATTGGCAGCACTGAAAGGCAGGCTGCTGAATTGGTACAAGCTGCCTGATGAGCAAAACCCAAAAATATCCCAGTTATTAATAATAATGAATCACAGGGACAAGAGTGAGAAGGCACGGGCTCCTCAACTGTTTGCACAAGTTGCACTTACTACTAGTAGGGAAGAGTAAGCAGAAAGCAGAAGAAAGAGGGAAAAGCGGACAGGAGAGGCAAACATGGCAAGTGGATTTAAAAAGCTTTAACTGAGGAAGTTTCATAAGGTTTGTTTTCCTGGATCTGACCTGTCTATACCAAAGGACATCTGTGCAATAATTAGCTGGATGACCACCTTTTCCCTCCCAGCTTGTTGCCAAAATGCTGCTGAGTCCTGAGGCCAGGCCTTCTTAACCAGGCTGTTGGATTTGCTGCATGGTCTGAGCTGCACATGTTTCAGTGCAGCTGTCACTCTGACTTCCAAGGGCTGAAGGCACTCCTCAAGGGATTCACAGAGGCCCCAAACTCAGCCCTGGCAGAGGGAAGGATGCAACTGAAACTGTATTTTAGGGGAGAAGAAACCGGAGGGTGCGCAGACATACAGGGGTTGGGAGACACCTGAAGTCCCTGACAACGGGACAAGTGAGGAGTCAGGATTTGCTGTGGATCTCTTTGTCACACAGAAGATTATGGGTGTCTAATTCTGCCCCCTCATACCCTCATTTATTGGCTCCATGACCCTGTGAAAGCCGTTTAAATATAAGGCGGCTCATCTTGTCCTACTCCACAGGGCTGTCCTGGGGCTAAAATCTGTCAGTGAGGCCGAGGCACTCAGGGCCAGGCCTGTCTGACTGGAAGCGATGGGAATGAGCAGCCTCACAGGCTTATAAACGGCATAACCACATGCAAGCACTGGCTCGCAGAAAGAAATCAGTCTGAACCACAAGTGATGGTGAATTTCCACTAACCAGGCTTTCTCCTGCTGAATAATGTCAGAACCTCCTGCAAAGTGGCTGCTTTCCCAGAAAGTTCTCCTGGGAACTCTGCCTCTTTCCCAAACCCAACTCCTTCCTGAGATAATATGAAGGGATACCAGCTCTCTGAAATCTTCATTCATGGGCACAACCTTAATGGATGCAGTAAGAAATGCAGTCCTGAATGCAACACATGCACAGAGTGAGGCTTTCCAAGGCATTTGGAAAGTACCACCCATGAAAACTGCAGTGACTTGCCAGATCAAGCTATTCCACTGTGCCACAAAGCTGTGATTTAGTTGGAAATTGTCATCTGGAGTGTGTGTGGTGAGTTCTATGCTGTAGCAATAAAGCTTGAATCAGAGATATTCCCACTATTTGCAAATTCAGCTCCTGTGCAGAGTGGGAGGTTGCAGACTTTAACATCTAGTTCTTAACGCTCTGTACTTTGACCTGCAGTGCTTAAGCTGAAGAAGATCAGTGACAGGTAACATTTGGGCAATTAATGTTAAAAAGAATAAAAAGAGAGTCTTTGAACAGGCAGGTTCCTCAGCCTTTTGAAAATGGCCCAGCAAGCCCTTAGGACAAAAGTGTCATCATGATCGAAAGTGCCTGTAACCTCTTCCCTCTTCACATTTCAATCAGTAAGGAGAAAAGAGAACACACACACTAAGTATTGAGAGATTTTTCCACATTTTGAGTTGAAGACTGGAGTGAAATCCATTTTCCTGCCTAAGTAGAGCAGATAGGATCTTGTCTATACCCTGGGTTTCATGGACAGCGATACACAATGTCCTTCTCTGGTTTAGCCATTACCTAAGTAGAGTCTTCATCTTTGCAGGGATCCTACAGCTCTGTCAAAGCCAGTTTCTGTCCCTACCTCACTCTGCATTTGTCAGTGTAATAAAAATAACTAATGGTCCAACTCATCTAACACTGAAGTCTGAGGAAGAACAAGGAAAATATTATGTAAAATACAAGAGATATTCCATCTTCAGAATGGTGTTTTATTAGCCTTTGCTCTCTTGGTGAATCTAAATCCTCATGCATGAGGCCTATGATTACACCCAGTGGGGAAATTCAGATTTATGTTAGCATAGAAAAAGAAGACCAAGTTATAATTTGTATCATGTGGCATAACTATATTTAATAAATGCAAAGGACTGCAGGATCTGATCACTTGTTAAATAGCATCTATACTTCTGTCTTTTAAAACCACTGAGACTTCCATTATAAATGAAGAAGCAAGACAAAAATCTGAGCAGCTGGTTCATGCACAAGCTACCCTAAAATAGGCTCCTAACACAGGTGAGATTAGTTATCTTCTGGAAGTAGATGTTTGGAACCTTTTTTAATCCCAAATACGTTGTGGGACAATGACGCAAGCACTCAGGACACCCACACTCATTCCTGGAAGCTCACTGCCTGGATTTTTGTGAACATTTATAAATTGGACAGGAGTCTGAGAGAGTGTGATTGAATGGGCATATCAAGTATGCAGCATTGCAAATCCACAGCTGCAGGCAGTCACGACGTAATTTGCGTTAGCATCCAATTAGTAGCCGCCATCCAGCTAGAACACGAACGGCAGCATTTCTCTGAGTGTCAGCTGCCTGTCTGCAGCCTGTTGTGCCCAGCGAAGGCAGTAATGCTCTCCCATCAAAAGAGAGGTCAGTCTTAGCAGAGCACAAAGCACAAAATCCTATCTAGCTCTCTCTCTGTTGGAAAGTAGCACTAATTAGGGAAGAATAAGGTTTATCTCACCTGGGAATCTGTAATTACAACATCATGGCTTGCTGACAGTCTGCTCTACCGCTAAAGATGTTGTCCTGGAGTCTTTACAGGAGAGGCAGCTTCCAAAAGGAAATTCATCCCACCAGTCTAAAGTACCTATAACAGGGCAATTCCTGTTCTATCATCCTAAAAGAGCAGCTGAGCTTCAAGACCTACTTTTACACAGAGTAAAGTGGGGTAAGATGCATCTTCAAAACAGAAAATCCTTGTTAAAGTAGCACTTACAGGTTCTTAGTGCAGAAATCCTCCTCTTTAAGCACTGCCAAATTTGGCATCAACAAAATATTGCAAGTGGGTCTTAACTCTGGTGGTTGGATCTCAAGGACACTTCATCCCAAAGTAGTGGAGTTGATGTTTATGTATTATATTTCAAGACCTCTATCAAGACATATTGTAGTGGAACTATCATTCCCCAGGTCTTCAGCCGCCTAAGGATTCCCCTAATCCTGAATTAACCATTCTCCTGAAACCAAGAGTATTACTCAGAAAAAACAACAAAAAGAAACGGCTGAAGTTTTTTAATGTGAGTAACCAGCTAAGTAAATAAATGTGTAAATTACTCAGGTGTGCATATGTGTCTCAACACTCAAAGGCAGGTTTGATAAAGAAAGGTCATGTCTACATGAAAGTGATACTACATGCTTGGAAGAACTGACACATTTCTGAATGTCTCTAGTGCGGGAACTAACGAAAACAGAATTCACCATGCTGAGCAAAAAAAAGAACATTGTCCCCTAAGCACAGATAAATACTTATTTTTAACATCAAAGTTCACCTATGACTGCTCATAATTGTAATAGGAAGCCTTGCAATGGGAGCAAAAATTACAGCAAACTCTGTCATGCCTTGCTGGTCTGGTATCTTTGGTCTCCTAAATAACGCTCTCCTTAGAAGTGACCAAGTGAGTTGTTCATGTTCCCTAACCAGTACAACTATTGCTTAATTGGTCCTTTAACTGTATTTTTGATAGCCCAGTAATTGTCTCCAATGCTGAGATAATGCAGAGAAGTAATGCAGTTGCCCCTCTAGTGTTGTGCTATTGTTCTTCATCACAAACAGGTTTAATTTGCCACACAGCATGTCTTTAGGGATTTTATTTAATTGGTTATTCAAATTGTTCTCTGAGTCTTACTAACAGCAAGCTTCACACACCACTTCCAGTGCAAAGTGGTTGATGAAGAGCCAGTGACTGAGTGGATAAAGCAGACCAAGGCTTCATTCGTCTCGTGTGCTGCAGGGAGATCAGTTTCAGGAAGGACAGGAACATCTCTGGAAACCCCACATCACTCAAGCTTCTATAAATTCACCTACAAGCATAGAGAGAGTCATCTGATTCTTGACTGAGGAATTTCCCTACCTTGTGATTAAACTCTTAAGGACCTGCACCTCACACCTTGGGGCTATCAGTGTCCTCCACTCCACATTTGGATAATCTGTCTGCCTCAGCTGGACCTCTTGCAGTGGTGGGACATCCAGTCCTGTGGCTTTCGGAGACAAGTGAGTGTCTCTGTGCAGCTCTTCCTGGTGCTGCATGGAAGCATTCATTCCCCATTTACTTTTTAATGGGGTAGAGCTGCTTCTCCTGCTCAGAGTGTCTTGTTCCCCGTCCTAAATGCCATGGACCTACCACAGAAGGTGAAGGTAACACAAGTTCTTGTTAACAGATCCCTCAGGGTGGATTAGAGTGAAACGACACTGAACAATCTGTGTTTGCAAAGATACACCTGGGTTTATTGTAAAAAATTTGGTTACACAGGAAAACAGGTATGAGGCCATTTTGTAGCCATTTCAGTCTCTCACGGGAGGGGTGGGACATCATTCTCATCTTTTTGGCTGATAAATCAGTATACAGGACATTTTGCTGAGGTGTGGAAGACCTGACTTCACATGCTTCAAAACCGGTCAGCAAATCTGCTTGTGTCCCAGGAAGTCAGAACCCATGGAGATTTAATTTCAAACCCCATCAGGCAGGAACCCTGCTGAAAGCCAGGCTGGTACTGCAAAACCAAACATGACTCACTGGAAAAAAATAGGCAAAAATCCCATGTCAACTTCATTTCCTCAGATTTGATATAATGGATTTCTGCTGAAATAGGAGCCGGGCTAAAGCAGCTACATCAAACCACAGGGGTAGAGTCATCTCTCCAGAGGAATAAAGGAGTGTGTGGGGAAAAAAATGAGAATAGATGAATTTAGTTGGGCACCCTACAGAATAAAAGACCTTCTCCTACTTTATTTCTGATACAAGACTTGGGTAACATAATGGAGCCTGTGCCATTCTGATTTTAGTATTGTGCACCCTTTAAAATGTAGATGAGAATTTACCTTTTCGGAAAGGTCAGCTGTGACTCAACCACTATTTTTATGTTGTTCTGCAAATTGTTACAGTGAATCACTGTGTGCTTTCCCTCACATTCACAGACATTTTATGTTTCTTCATCCCTTGTCCCCCAAAGTAAAAGCGGTCTAGACTGAGAAATGCAGTGGATAATTTGTTCATTTTATGTGGGAGGAAAGCAAAAATACCTTAATCCTGTGAAGAGCATCTGTTTTCCTTAAGCCAAGGTTTCCCATGGAGCATAAAGGTCAAACCAATTTGATTAAAGGAAATTTCTACCACCATTAATTTCATCCGCCTTTTGGTGAAAACACTCGAGTGAGTCAGAAGAAAATCTGACTAAAATGAGCTCACCAGAAAGTCTGTGGGCTGCTTCTGAGGTGAATGTGAAGTATCCTGAGCCCAGCTGAGCTTTAGGAAGGAAGTTTTTCACGAATATAAAGTATAACAACACGTTACAATATTTGAGTAACACATTATGAGTCAATGTGCCGTTCATGTACTCTGAGATTACCACATTAAAGTGATGCTTTCAGCCTAAACAGAACGAGTTCGTGGGCACCATCAGTCATTCCTGCTGATTTCATGGAGACAGCAAAAATCTTTTGGAATTTTTTTTCTTTCTTCAGCCATTGGTACTCGACAGATGTGTGTCAGATAAGAAGATGCAAGTAGGAATGGTAGAATGGATAAAATAGAACTGATTGTTGAGAAGCCAGTTCTACTATATTACAACTCATGTATTTATTTTTATCTTGTTTGCATTCTGTCCAGTTCTCTTTTTAAATTTTGTTTATTATTTTAAATTGTGTTTATCATCTTGAGAGGATTTCCTCCCAGGCTACTTCAAATATAAAATCATTAATATCTGAGAGTTTTAGGTGTGCTCAGCGTTTTGGCTGGTATGTTTATCTAAAGAAAATATTTACTTTTCCTAAATATTTACACCAATAAAACTGGAACCCACGGTGATCTTGTGCAGTGTGTTTAGACACTAAGAGGCAGACAGTAAGCCAGAAAGAAAGGATTCATGGACTGCAATAATTGTTATCATCCAAAACTCTGGAATAAAATATGTGACCCAAGCAAGGCTTTCCTTCCCCTGAAAATAAATATTTTTATTATTATTTTTATTGAGTAGAAAACCCTCGAAGTTTGGGGATGTAAGAGGGGGTTACCTAAATTTGATTTATCCTGCTCAGAACAGCCCAGCAGTAGAGCTTGCAGATTTTGGACATTCTAGACAAACGCTCACTAATTTTTACTAAATTCACCCTGTGTTTATAAAACCTGCATAGGAGCTCAAGGAACGAAGTCTGTGATTTGGGTGACTGCATTAACTGCATTAAGGAGAGTTAAAAATGCCACTCCATGTGCTTGCAGACAGGACAGGAAGAGGGGGCCAGTGAGATAGTCCAAAACAGTAAATCTTTAGCATTCAGAACATCCCATGTCTGTTTTCAAGACCAGAAATGATGGATCTGCTTAAGGTGTGAGTGACTGACCAAGGGAAAACTCAATAGGAGTGTCAGAAAAGAAAAGGCTTCTAGATGAGACCAATTGTGATGCTGTGTGAAGATTTGTGGTTCTGCTGTTTATATTTCACATTATTCTGGCAACAACCTGAAAGATGAAACAAGTAAACCTCCCCCAAATTCCTTCACAGGTTGTGGCATATACAACACCTAGAGAAAGATTTGTAGTCAGAAGCTCTGTTTCTTAGTAGAGCAACATATTTTGACAGGTTTTAATGCACAAAAACTGTTGTTGGGGTCTTTAACTGATTGTAGCAGTCAACCCTTAAACTTCTGCTATTACTTTTTGTAAGTGATTACCATTAGCATATGTTTGCCAGTGCTAACTACAGAGAATACCAGGGTAATACTAATTAGGAGAGAGAGGAAACTGAAGATTTTCTTTCTGTCTTCACTGAAACTATTAATATTATTTATTCTATGCGTTATAACAGCTGAGATGGAGGCACCCTTGTGCTAAGCACTAAAGAAAACAACCAACATTAGAGGAGTCCTTGCTGTACAGGACCACACTAGCTAATTAAACAAGACTGACAAGGAATTGGACAAGCAGCTGATGTGAAAACAAAGCCTCAGGTCACATAACAATAGAGCTATGTATAGTCTAAATACCATCTTTTTGTTATGAGCTGCAGCCATTGCGTCAAAGGAGCTCCTCCAATGGGGGCACAGGAAGCAGGATAAATCATTAGAGGGTTTTGTGGTGTTGTGAGCAATTTTCACGAGGAACAGGATGGGCATCTGCAGCGCTGAAACGATCTGTTGTGAAACACAAAGCACTGTAATGACAGAAGGACACTTTCATTGCTGGGCAAAAAAATTAAATCATAAAAGTAAAATTGAGGGGATGTTTATACCCGGAGAAGCAGGGCTTGATCAGAAGTAATCAAGTTCAGTTCTTCAGGTATTGTCACTAAACTGTTAGCAACAAGAGAAAGGAAACATGTTTTAAATGATGCTATAATTCATAACATTTGGTGGAGGTTGTTCTCTTTTAACCTAAGCCATTCAGTTAAGAGAGGCTTACAATAAAATGGAACAGATTCATCCATCATTAATCAGATCAATCCAAAAGAGAGTGCCATCATTTGGAGCATGCTGTACAGCAATAAAGCACAGTGACATATCAGAATTGACAAATATTATTAATCATTTGAAATGGAACATAAGGTGGTGGCAGCTGCATCTATGATCACTGCACTTAAAATCCAGCATTCCCCTTCCAAATGTAAAACAAATTGTTTGTCTTTGACAAGGAGGTCTCCTCAGATGTCAGTAAAAGCCTTTCAGCTCTGTAGGTGACGGTGTACCCATTGTCAGAGCCGCGCTGCAGGTTGTGGGTGGGTGCAGTGTGTACCTGCAGAATTAACTGGCCAGGGAAAGATGAGGGCAGAAACCAGTAAGAACAAATGCAATCTTATAAAAGAAGGGCTGCTGCAAAGTCAGACTGAAAATATTATCTCTAGCCTTGAAACTTGGCACCCTCATGCCTGCTCACCTTCTGGACCCAAGCCTATGGATGTCTTGTCTCTGGAGTCTGATGTTCTACATGACCACAGGACTCCTGTTTCAGTCTAACCAGGAGCTTGGATTGAAATTTCTTAGGTGTGAAAAGCACTCACTATATGTGTCTCTTCTGCTCAGAAATGAAACACCTGCTGGGCTGAGGGGGAACTCTTCAGCTAGGAGACAGCAAAGAATGTAAAGAGATAAAAACTGCCCACAGTTCCTCAAAAAACAGGAGTGAGGAGGCACGCCACACTTTGGGGTGGCAGGTTTGAACTTCAAAAAAGAACAGTCATGCTTTCCATACAGCACATCCTTAAATTGTGGAACCTCCCCCGCTGCAGGGATTGGGGTTAAAATGGGCAAAATTGTATTGGAGGCCAACCAGGAGAAGTAAATTTGACATTCCAATCTCCATACCAGAAAACCAGGGTACCATTAACTGTGGGGATTGAAAGAGCATGCAAAGAGCGATTTTTATATTCTTTTCCGCTACAACCACAGTTGATGGCATCAAGGGCAGGATACGGGGCTGGATAGCTCAGTAAAACTGTTAATGTGCTCTGGTCGCATTTTACTCCCCAAGGAGCAGAGGTGTCTTTTCCTCACAAACAATTTTAAGGTAATGGCCAGTCAGCACTCGTGTCACTGACTTGTGGTTCAGAGCTTCTGCCTGAGTCTCAGAAACTCTTCAAATCATGCTGAAAGTAATGGGAAAAGTCCACATTTAACTTGGATGATGCAGTTTATGGCTCACTTCCCTTAGGAAGAAAATGTTCAGAGAATAGGAGCTGTGGTAGCATACATTATTAAAAGTGATAATATTGGGCAGGAGTTGGAGTGCTTCCAGTTCACACAAGTACAAAAAATTCAGAACATTGGGTCTCAGGTCACTGACTCAAACCAAAAGTAATGACAACTGCAGCGAGGGTAGGAAATAATCACTGAGACTTAATAAAACAAGATGCAGTGTTATCTTTTTCTTCTGTTATCTGCTCAGTTTATCAAAATAAAAAGGCAAAGGAACTCGCAGCTGAATCTGAAAATGCCAGTCAGCAAAGGGTAGTCTAATCCAGCAGAGAAAAACTTCAGAGGAACGGGTGGTAGAAGGCTGTCCACACCAACACCTCTCAGCAGTAAGGTACAAGCTTGGAACAGGGCAGGTGCTTAATTCCTGAAGCAAATTTGCAGGGAAAGAGGCAGACTGTCCCTCAGCTGAAGGATGGAGCCATTTCTAGTAGATATTCTTCAGTGCCCAACACAAGAGTAACTGGGTGAACTTTATGGCCTGAGTGTGTAAGTTACAGGAGGTCAGACTAGATGATATAATGGTTCCTCTCTGGCTCTAAAATCTATGAATCTATTAAAAATGTATTAGAAGCCGCAGGTGGTACCAGTATAATCCTGAGCCACTGCTGTGAGCAAGATCTAAATACAGAATTCAAGCCTCCAAATTTCCACATAAGCATGAACCAGCATTTGCTGCAAGCACAGCAGCAAAATTGATACTGAAGCAGCACCTTCTGAGAGCATTGGCACTGCCTCTTGCTGGAAAAGTTTTCAGGTCTGGTCTTGGCTGAGATCTTCAGGCTTTACTGTAATATGTATGATCATAATAGCAGGACTGAATTACAGTGTTGTGCAGGGAGACAGATCGACCCCTTGGCTGTTCCCAAAGAATACCCCACAGCTGATGGAAGCACAATCCAGGTGCACGGCAGCTCTCTGCCAGCACTGCACGGGTGTCACAGCTGCCAACCAGCCCGTCTCAGGGGCAATATGAACAAATCCTGTCCAGCAGCAACACTGAATGGCTCTGCCTGTCCCCCTTGCACCCCTCCTGTGCCCCTGATCAGGGCAGGCTTTGAGGCTTGAAGTAAAATGACCAGGCAGAATGACAGAAATAATTCCTGCCTTGTGATTTCCAGAATAGATAAATGACCTCTGTAAAACACGGCCTTCTACCCAAGCACCCCACTCTTGGGGTCACAACAGGAGAACAGAGGATGCTTTTAAGATAAACAGTTCTTCCTTCCTCTTCATCTGGCTGGGGGAGGTCTCATGGTGCAAATGAAGGTTGTGATCCTTGTGGAGGGGGATAAAAGCAAAAGGGATTACCCTGAGCTAGGGAGGTCCTGTTTCCCACAGAGATCCCCACAGCGACAGAGATCCCCAAGCCCCACACTCAGCACAATAAGGAAGTTCAAGAAACCAGGACAGGAAGCCCAGTTTTCCTGAAGGTGTGGACCAGAACCTGCCCAGAGAGGTGGTGTCTGCCTCATCCCTGCAAGTGTTCAAGGCCCAGCTCGATGGGACTTTGGGTGACCTGATGGAGTTGAGGATGGCCCTGCTCAGGACAGTGCAGTAGGACTAAATGGCCTTTGAATGTCCCTTCCAACCCAAACTATTCTGTGATTCTGTGATGGCCTGGGCACATACCGAGAACAGTAAAGTAACAGCAGCAGATTTGTAAATGTACCTCTTTGACGAGGCACTTAGATACAGACTAAAAGACTTTTTTCTTGTCTTTCACATCTCACCTTTCACCAGTCTGCCTCTGAAGAGACCCTGAGTGTCCCAGAGCAAAGGTCTTCTCTGTTGGTCTTGAAATCATGCACTGGGGAACTGTGGTGAGAGGCAAAACAGACAAGTGTCTATAATAACAACAGGAATTTAAAGCAGACACTTAAAAACAAGCTTGCACAACTGAAAGCCACTTTTTAACAATTTTAAAATGTAAAATGCCTTCTGACATTATAGCAAAAATACAAAAGATTGGACCAAATCCTCAAATTTCTTTCTCTTTGAAAGGCAGGAAAAAACAAATTCCATGTTTATGTCTCTAGTGCTGAGAGAATTACATTTGTATATTTTTAAGACCTATTATCTGACCTGTTATTCTTACATGTAAATGTCACAAAATACCAGCGCACAAACTGAAAAAATAAATTTGTCTCATTCTGCATCTTTTATCAATAAAGAACAATGGGTTTTTTTCCTCTCTCTTTAATTACACTCGCAGCCATCTGCTTAACACTGTGGATAAATATGAGATGAGCACTACTGGATGGCAAGCAATAATACTTCTTTACAAATTATGATGAATAAAGAGGAAGATGAATGTGTACAGATAGCGTATCAGTGTAATGGACTGGTTTCTAACAGACATTTTTTGTGTTCTTTGCTCTACTGCATGTAAAATTAAATCTCCAGTTCTGTGCCACAGACACTTTTGCATGAGAATAAATTCATTCTTTTCACTGAGGAAGAGACTGGTTCAATTTAAGGACAAGCTGTCCCCTTGAGCCTGAGTATTTCTAAACTGTGAACTCTTTAGAGTTTTTATCAAGATGATCCAGCATGCTTATGGTGCTTTGTATAGTTTTGACAATGATTTAAATATTGCAGTTCTGGCTGCAAATCCCATCTTTCCTCAACAAAACAGAACCACCAATGTGACAAGAAGAGAACTCCTGGGTCAGTGAGACCTTAAATAGTACATCTTATCATAAAATGCTCTTTATGGACATATACATAAAGATATGGATATGATTCCAAATTAGAAGTAATTAGATTTTTTTTTATCTCTTGTTCTTTATCTAAATTTTTTCACTCTGACAGGAACCTTCTAATAAGGTTCTAATAAGGAACTAATCCCTCCCAAGCTTTTACTTCTACAGTCAGGACACCAAGGAAAATGTGCACCAATATTTAATATGTATTCAAATACATGAGTGTATCCAAAGTCATGACAAAAGGTTCCAAAAATAACCATTGTCTCAAAGAAAGGAGAGAAACCTCAGCTTTGAGCTAAAATGTTAGATGGATGGCCCAAATATAAAGTCTTGAAATCCAGTTCTGCTCCAATTCTTAGAGCACCAGATTTACCTGACTTCATTTCAGGCAGGTATGTGACAGCAGTTTGGAGGGCATGTCCCAAGTTCTTTCTACAGTCAGCAGGGGAAAAAACAGACAAAAGGGACAAAATAGGATTGCAGAGGGTGAGTCAGATTTTTAGGACAAGGATGCAGCCCTGTAGAAGTACTCCCTTTCCACATTCACTGCAGAGGAAGCTCAGAGCTACTGTTCTCCTCATGAAGGGGGTACATTTCTAAATATTGGTGGATGAGACATTAATCCCAGGGCTTTCTGAGTATGCTTGCTTTTCTTCTTTTCTATATGAGCAGATTACCTGAGGTATTGCTTCTAAAATATTCCACAAACCTGAATATATCACAATACCAGCCTGGGGTGGGCTCTTTTTGCCCGACCTGGGATGTGGGCACTCCTTCTCACCCTCAGAGGATGTACCTGTGGGAACAGATTGACAGCATTCCTACATGTCTCCTATCAATTATTCCATATCTAGTTCTTATTTTGTCATTTTCTAGGTCATGAGCCCATTTCTCAGTTCATATAAGTCCCTCTTTTTCCATTATGTGGAAGGACACCAGTTTGTACCAGGCAAGTGTCTTACATGGACAGATGAACTGCATTCTGTCACTTAGGGGTCTTTGCTATTGCTGAGCTGAACTTTGTGTTGTGAGAAAGAAGGCAGCACTTAAAACCCAGTGCTTGAGGAAAAGTTTGAGGGTCTGGCCCCACGCTGCAGTTTGCACTGTCCCTTGGGATGGGCAGGGCTCATTGAGGTTAATTGAAGAGGTAGAAGGAAGCCACACAGCTCCTCTGGAGCACTGGGAGCAGCTGTTTTAGACAGAAAACTGATGCTTTGTCACCTCTGTGGAGTGAAACTGCCTTTCCTGCTGAGGGCCACGTGGGACCACAGCAAACACTGACCCGTGGAAGCCAAGGAACCTCCACATGTGTGTGCACAACAATGCCAGGAGCTCTGCAGAACCAACCCCAGTCCTCTCCATGGCAGCTCCAGAGGCTTCTCCCTCACTTGGGAAGTGCCCAACACCCCAGCTGTCCTTGCTGGGCTCCACGGAGCAGTCAGTGGCACAGGCTCGGGGTGAAGCAATGTCACTCCCTTATTTCCACCACGAGGAAACCCTCTCCCAAACTCTCCTGCTGGACATCGAGCTCTGATTTGATTCTATCAGTAGTGCTTTTCACACAACGTTACATATTGATAGATTTACTTTCCTCTTATTTCAAACACTTGCGATTTGATTTAAAAGACCCTCTACCCCTGTCCTATGCACAGTTTATATTACTAAAGCACATTATTGGTTTACCAGAGCAATTTTACTCTCATTTCCCTTTTCCTGTGAACTCTCTCATCAATGGTCCCAAAGTACCGTGGCTGTGGGTATTGATTTCCCTCAGCTCTGTGCAATAAAGCCAAGACCATGGCTGAGCATCCAGCAAACTCCTTCATTTGGGAACATCTTTTGCAAAAAATGAGTAGCCTCAACAATCATTTCAAAATTAGGTTTGACTTACTTCAGATTTGTTTTGTCTATTGGTTTGGGTTTAGGGGTTTTTTGTGTTTGTACTGGAGGAATAATAGAAAAAAAAATCTTGATTTCAAGTCTGGAAGCTTTTGGCCGTGTTTGAAACTGCCTTGTTGGCTGTGTACATATGAAGTGGAAGCATCTTCAGAACCAATTTTTAAGCCTGTCTTTTGTCCATTTTTCTTGGACACGATAAGAAAAAGAAAATGAAAAATGAAGACAGACCTCAAACTACAAAGAAGGATTTTAAATTACTCTGTGTTCTCTCTCTCATGCATTTCGTTCACCAGCATATGAGGAGCAAAGCACAAACAACAACAGCAATGCTGGTGCTTTTTTCAATTTCAAGGCATTTTGCAAATATTAATCTAGATAGTAAAGGAAACAAGCAAGTATTATTAAAGAGAAGGAGAGAAATGACTGTAAAACATGTATAGGAAAGTTAAGTCATTTTAGAAGGACATTGGAACTGAAGTCTTAAGGGGCATCCTGTATCAATTCCTCAATAAAATTAAAATTAAATTAAAAATTAATATTCCTCATTAAAATTTTTCTACGTAAACTTATACAGGTCTGCCTTAAAAACTAATACGCATTGGCAGAGATTGCTCAAAGAAACTGTGGCTGCCCCATCCTTGCAAGTGTTCAAGAGCAGGCTGGATGGGACTTGGAGTAACAGGGTCTAGTGGAAGGGGTCCCTGCCCATGGCAGGGGTTTGGAACTGGGTGGTCTTGAATGTTCCTTCCAATCCAAACCATTCTGTGATTCTGTAATTCTACATGGAAATAAAATCATGACATGAGTGAGGGAAAGAGGAACATTTGCTCATAGAAAAATTGAGGGTTGCACAGAAATGTAGGAGCACTTCATCATCTCAATATTTAGAGAATATAATTTTACTAACATTGGGTATTTGGATCACCTGATTAGTTGCTTCTTTGTTATAAAAGGGAGAAAACAAATAAAGTGTAAAAGACATCTGTTTTCTGTTGAGTGATCTAATTTTCAATAAAATCAAGAATAGCAGAGACCTGGAATTCCTTAGTTAACGAAATGTCAGAGGGTTCTTGCATTTTCCTCACAATAGGCTGAAATATGTACTGAAAATTAAGATAACTCAAAAAGCATCCAAACATTTCTCACTGTATTTACCAAAAAGTTAGGCTGCTAGAAGGAAAATCTTTGGCTTTGGTCTTCAAGACACTAGGAAAAAAAATGTATCACATATTAAAGTAACTTTGGTTTGAATATATCCAAGGAGGATTGACATAAGTGACCACATCCAAAGTTAGTCAGCCAGCCTGCTCTCAAATCTTCACCTTGCTGGTCCTTTACTCCATTAGGTCAGTTTAATCAGTGCTTTAGGTGAGTTTAATAAAGCACTTGAATAAAAATCTGTACTAGCAAGTCCTTCTGCAAATGTTATTTGTTTCTGATGACTCTTGAATCAGAATTCTTCTATACAGAATATATTTAATCTGATAATACTGGAACGGGTCAAAGGAGAGAGAATTGAAGAAGCATTAACTATTGTAAATGTAATAAAACTCTGTCCTCTAAAGCCTTTCTTATTAGTAATGAGTTTTCAGTTTTCCATTCCTAGGAGCTTATTCTCACAAGGTCATCTGGAATTTGTGGACACAGTCAGAAACAAAAACAACAACAATTTTTAGTAACTTATTTGTCTCTCTTGTTTCTAGGCATTTCCTCCC
The DNA here is from genome assembly GCA_013400235.1 of Oriolus oriolus. Lineage (NCBI taxonomy): Eukaryota > Metazoa > Chordata > Aves > Passeriformes > Corvidae > Oriolus > Oriolus oriolus. Next base: position 159,637 of record VXBT01005528.1, read on the forward strand.
CAGGTTTTGTCATGGGCTAAATTCTGTTCACAGTTGTGAAACCAGTAAAATTCCAGGAGCCTTAAACCAAAGGAAGGCAGGTTTAGCTTAGATAGTAGGAATAAATTCTTTACTGTGAGGGTGGTGAGGCACTGGAATAGGTTGCCCAGAGAAGCTGTGGATTTACTATCCCTGGAGGTGTCCAAGGGCAGGTTGAATGGGCCTTTGAGCTATCTGGGATAGTGGGAGGTGTCTCTGCCCATGGCAGGGGTTGGAACAAAATGATCTTTAAGGTCCCTTCCACCCAAAGCATTCTGTGATTCTGTGAACTGATGCAAAGCTCAGCTTGTCTGAACACCAGCTGAGCAATTTGCCATGAACCCAGTACCCCTGCACCATGATCAGGACTGAAAGCAAAGAAATATGGCAAGGAGAACAAGCAAAGCAAAACTATGTGGAATTTCAGAAAGCTACTTAGATGCTGGCTAGTTCCTGGCTAGATGATGTTGTTAATGAGCCAATCAAAAGGTCTCTGGAAGCCTGGAATAATCTAGTCCACAGCTCCAATTTTCAGTAAAGCTTCATGGCTGAGACAGAAGCATTTTCACAGATGTTAGTTTGGGAGTCATTAATGTTGGAAAATGGTCACACTCATCCCTCTCCCCAGATGGAGTCTGGGCACCATAACTCTGTTTCCAGCTTTATGCATTCTCACACGTAATGCGTTTTTATCATAAAAACAAATGTAGCGTCCAAAAAAAATCAGTGTTTTATTCACAGCCTGTTGGGAACCAATTTACTGCACTATAGGCCTGAAAATGAAGCTGTAAAGTGGCACTAGAGAGGCACAGGTCTGCAAGCCAGCCACTGCAACCTGTGGCCATAAGCACACAGGGCACACTGGGACTGGCATTCAGAGAGCTGCTCGCCTGCGGGGTGGAGGGGCTGACACTGGATGTGAGAGGCTGCCCTGAGGACTTCCACAAAGCTCTCTGTGTGCGGGGAAAGGGCATTTCATCAGAATAATGGGACTGTGGAGCTGAAAAATCACATGCAGAAAAATGAATGTGTTTTGGAAGAGCAATATGTGATACAGGTAGAAATGCTGGAACATCCTAAAAATCCTTAGCTCAGGACCCAGAAAGTCTGGATTCCTCCATTTCTGGCTGTGTAAGTATATAGCTTAAGAGCTCTAAAAATCAACCCTTTTTTTTGACTGTTTTAATTTGAGTCTGGCTCCCAAAATGAAAATTCCTATTCTTAGGAAGTTGTGTGAGTGGAAACAGGAAAGAACTTCAGTAAGAGGCAAACTCTGTGTACAGCCAAGATACTTTTCCAATGGCAAAATATTTCATTTATTATCTTCCTGCAGATAAAATCGCTGAATAATCTGGGTGAAAAAAATAAAGAGCAGCCAGTACGACGTTATAACCCCTGAAAAGTGACCAACTGTGCAGATCTAATCTGGCAGTACAATAGAGAAAGGTTAAAGGTTTTTTTGTTAATGACACTGACACACAGACTAAAACAGCTTTTCTTACACAGATATTTTAATGGTATCGATGACTTACAAACATCTGATTTGCACTGTAAAGACAGATGGAAAGATGCCTGTGATGCACAGGAATGTAACATCCAGAATTGTGCACATTAAATACAGTTTAATACATTTAATGCACTTAAGAGCATAACTCTTTCATGCTAGGCATATTACTATGATTTAATTACTCTAAGAATAACTAATGAATTACTTTTTTTTCAAAGGGATAGGTGCATTTCCTTCCTGCACATTCTCATTCCTGAATTCCCTTTCAGTGAACTGAAAAAAAAAGAGAAGGTGCTTTCAACAAACCATCCAAAATGAGAGTTAAAATTAAGGAAGGCAGGAGGACAAAAAATCTGGTGGCAAAGAGAAGAAAATAAACCTCTCTGTGGGAAAAGTGTCTTTCAGTATCAGTCTCTGCTTAAGACTGTATTAGCATTTGGTAAAGTATTTCCAGAATAAGCAGCAATTAGCAAAAAGCACAGGAGCTGGCAGTGCATTAACAGAGGAGTTACAGCAGCATAATTAAAAGGTGTGAAGGTGTGGACACTCACAAAGCCATGAAGTCAGCGAGGGGATTCATTTGAGCAGAGCAAGGGGAATTTGGCAGGAGGTGACCCAGAACGAGCCCTGTGGTCCTGCTGACAGGGAACAGAGGGATCAGGGAGTTGTGTTCTTTTCCTGCCTTTGTGTCTGGCTTCAGACAAACCCTTTTCCTCACCCCTGCCTTGCTTCCCCATCTCTGACCACCTTTATAGGAATAAACTCCTCAAGCCTGTTCCTCAGTCAGGCCTGACCCTCCCAGTTCAGCAGGAGCTAAGCACAGCCGAGGTGCCTAATTAGGAACCAATTTTCCAAAGGCTGCTGAGAGTCTCTGGAGAGGTCACAAAAATTCGTATCTGCTTGAGGGGATTTCAGTGATGCCTCTGTCCCTTCCCTTCCAGGCACTACAGGGCAGTGTAATCACGCCCCAAAAGTGGATCATTTCTGCAGACCAGGGGAGGTGCAGGTGTTCCAGGGTGTTGTGTTGATGCTCAGTCTGCCACGACATACCAAGTTTCTAACATGACCTTGCAGTTTTTAAAAGATTTATAATGCACACAAATCCACTGGGTTTCCTCACCCTTTCCAGAATGAACCTCTCATCCAAAACTGACCGATGTTGTGCTCGTCTGGATTTAATAACCATTAGTACTAGCACTGGGAGGTTTGTTATTTTCCTTACATTTTGTTAAAGCAGATAAAACAATTATTTCTTACTAACTGTGTTTGTGGAAAAGGCTTAGCCATTTTTCCTACGTCCAAATAAAAAAGCAGCTGAGTCAGACCATTTGGCCACAATGTCTCAAGTTTGGCAAAGCTTAAAAAGGCAAATTTTATTATGAACTTTTCAGAAGGGAAAGCACAAATTTTATGCTATCACCTGAATTAAGCAACAGGGCCAACTGATGCAGAAAATCTACTCACTTTGCCTGCACTCCCCTTGCCCTCAGGCACCCTCAAATGTTTAGCACTTATTAATTTTTCATTTCATGTTAACATTCCTAAGCAATACAATCTGCTGCAGCCTAGATTTGCTGGAAATTGCTCTGCTGTCTTTTCTTTCCCATTTGTATAGCCAGATGAATCAGATACTATCAATTGATTAATCAACATGTTCACTTTCTCTCCTCCATAACTCTGAACACAAAAATGAATATTTATGAGAGCATGTAATTAGGCACTTGATTTTGTAAATCATCTGGTGATTCTGTCAGTAAGTTTCAGTTTGCAGATAGGCTTCAAGTCTTACGTATTTCATGAAGGAAATTATTAATTTCCACAACAAGGAATTGGAAGAAAATATAGTTCTGCTATCACACATAATTTACAAAATTATAATTCTGGTGTTGTTTGCTACATACTTCACCAAAGATCTTATAGAAATGGCCTGATGAGCTAAAGGAGGGGAAAAAAATCAAGATTTAGTCTGAGCTCTCTACATGAAAATGCTTCAGTTTTATATTGTCCCCCTGAAATTAGCAGTTTCTTTTCAATACATTTTTTTTTTTTTTTGTTTGGTGTGGCTTTGGCCTAAATCTTTATATGTTTGATTAGCCTTGGGCTGTAGAAATCACTTTGACAGTGCACAATTTTTAAATTAAAACTTCATATGCATTTTTACTTTGTTTTTAACAGTGATGAGAAAAATTACACTGCTGTGATCAGAGCAGTGCAGGTCCTACAGAGATTCCTGATGACATAACTGGTGTTTGAGTTGTTCCCTTTTATGTTCTAGAGCAGTGCCAGGGCCATTTTTCATTGTTATTAACTTAGGATTGCTTGATCTACAACTCATTATTCGGTGAAATTACAAACAGGCTTTTCTAGGTATTAGCTTTGAAAGCTTAAGTAGCATGAAAGAACTGCTATTATCAATAACAAAAATAAAAATAAAAATAATTACTAAAGATGCAGCAAACTTTAAAATGTCTTCCAACTTCTTCCAGTATCTTCAGGTTCTGCTCTGTGTTTATAAATCACAAAATTATTCAGAAGAACAAAGCCAATACATTTTCTTCTGAGAAATTCCCAACGTTTTATACTTTTTTTTCTTTTTAGACAAAATATTATGCGTGTATTTAGAGTATTATTCGACTTTTTAAATTAAAATACACTGCACCATTTCTTTTGGATGTCACCAAGTCCTTTACACGCACAGCTGTGGTTGGTTTTCTGTGTGGTTAAACTGCTCTAACGTGTTCACGTAGCTCTCAGGAGAGGATGTGGCACTGAAGTGGATGAGATTCACATTAATGCAAGGCACAGAGCTGAAGCCAGGATCCAAGGATCCCATGCAAAGCCAGGGTGAGGATTCTCCCAGGTGATCCAGCTGGCTTGGTGTCAGACCTGCAGAGAAGCAGAAGGGAAAGGAAAGGAAATGCTGCATTAGCATCACTTGCCCAGATAAAGACGGATCCTGTGCTTGACAATTCTGTGTCCATTTTAATTTGTGCAGAGCAGAAGAGAGAGCTCTGTATTTGCTCTGCTGGGTTCATGAGTCTGAGGCCTAAAATTTTTGCTTTTCTGAAAGCCCTCTACCATGGAATAAGGCCCCACTGAGCAGGAGCAGCTCTTCGTGCATTCAGAGGTCCAAGTTTCTGTAGAAAGCTGTGAGATTTGGTTCATAACCGTGGGCCATGGCTTTAAACTGAAAGGGAGTAGGTTTAAACTGGATATCAGGAAGAAATTCTTCCCTGTGAGGGTGGGGAGGCCCTGGCACAGGGTGCCCAGAGAAGCTGTGGCTGCCCCATCCCTGGAAGTGTCCAAGGCCAGGCTGGACAGAGCTTGGAGCAACCTGGGGTAGTGGAAGATGTCCCTGCCCATGGCAGGAGGTGGAACCAGGTTTCTTCTTGAATGAATAAAGTGTTGAATTTGATCATTTAGGTCCTTTAGATGGTCTGTCTTTGACCTACAGTTTTATTTTTCAGGGGAAAAATCTTTTAAAACATAACAAGTTAAACTATTTCAGTTTTAAGGAGAAACAGGGGGAAAATTTCACATAAGCAAAAAACCTTTTCCCAACCGAATCTGTGGAAGGTTGACTCAGATCCTCGTTCTTTGTGCAGCGTGGAGGGTAAAGCCTTGCATAATGCTAAAAGAAAAAGATTAGTCTGTACTTCATTCCCTGAAGTCAACAATGTCCCATTATCTTCCTCCAGAAATTGTTTAATAAAAATGGTTGAAATAATCCCAAATGAAGATGCTAGTGTTCAAAAACTGACACAAGAAGAGAGAGAGAATTTGGGGAACCCTGGCTGTCAGATTTTCAAGGAAAACCTGAGTACTTCTGTGAGGAAAGAAAAATAAAATCAATCCAGTCTCAACATTACATTAAAGAAGGGTCTAAATTTAAATTTAAAAAAATACTATCAGTCACTAATTTAATTGGGAGGTTTTATTGAACATCTTATTTATGTTTAAGTGCTTTTTGAACCTTCCTGGACTATTTTCCTTAATTTATCCAGCAGCAGTGTACTTCCCTGATGATGTCTTGTTTCCAAAAGCATTCTATTATGTTTGTCAGCTTTTTCTGAAAGGAAATGAGTTGCACATCCATCACATCCTTGCTCTTTCTTCCCATCTATAAGACTCTAATTAATCTTTTCACTACCTATCTTTTTGCTTTCACTCATTTGCTCCCTATTTCCTTTTGCTCTCTTAATCCTCCTCCATTTTGATTCCTTTCTTCTCCCTTTCCTAGGCTGTGTTTTATACCATCTATTATGTTGCTTCCAAAATCCAAGAGCGACCCAGTAAATAACATTCCTGTCTTTCTTTAAATCATCTCTTCCAATATCCCCACATCTTCTTTTCTGTTCCTCACTGATGCCAGCAGCATCTTTTTCCCCGAACTGGTTTCTACAGTACAAATGACTCTTATAAGGCTCATAGACTTTTTATTAGGGCTGTAATAAACCACAAGGAACCTCAAAAGAAAGTGAAATATGTAATTAATCAAACAAATTGAGGACAAATATTCTAATTAATATCTGTATATCTGCCTATATGTAGATATTTACATTAATGTTTATATATCACATAAATATAGAAATATGAAAATATTAATATTAACACATTTTAGTTATAGCTATACTCCCCACATATATATTTCTTTAGTGAATCATAATTACTCAGGGGAATTACCCATCTTATGTGATCTTTATGTTCTTGAAACTGAATATACTCACTGTCGAATACATACTTATTTTCTAATTTAATTTTTATTTCATGACATTTCATAAATTAGTAAGCAACAATAGTCAATCTGAATCAAGAACAATCACCCTTGAGATGTGAAAAATTCAGAAAACTCCTGAAAATTTTTTAACTGAAGAATAAATCAGACACACGCACGAATTTTAGTGTTCACCTGTACTGACGAAGTAGAAAATAGAATCTAAATCCCCTGAAGTGTGTGAGCTCCCTAATGAGGAGCAGGACCAAAATTTCATTTCTAAAAGGACCCCTTCAAACCATGCACATTTGAATGGAGTCTCAAAGCCATAAACTTGATTGCTCCGTGACAACTGCTCTGAACCACAGCAGAGAGCTGCGCTTTCATACGACCTTGCAGAAGGCTGATGAGATCTGACAAGTGCCATATTTACAGAAATGGAAAAGCTTTACTGCACTGACATCCCTGTCACCCAAGACAGATCAAACATAGAAGACAATTGGCCTCCAGCATCTAAATTGAATATTTAATAACTATTAGAAGGAACTAAGTAAGCAGGACTTGCACTGCTGACAGTTGCAGGAGTCCCACCCATTTATTATGAACTGAACTAGTCTGGACAAGAAGCCAAAAGGCTCCTAAATTTTTTTCCTTCCACAACCGAGTTGGGTAATGCACCATTTCATTTCCAGAGGCATATGAACAGATTTGACAAACCCACTGACGTGTGTGACCTGCAATAATTATGGAAAAGAGGTTGCAAAACGTAATTGTGATGAGCTCAGTTATAATTCCATTGCATTATATTTAGCAAAATGCAAGGATTTTTTTCATCAGAGACTTATGTTTTCCTCTCCATGTGAGAGCAGCATAGAGGAGAAGTCATTAATGCTGATGAGACCTACTGCTCACATTACAGCCCCAAGCAGTTGGGTTCTTTGGGTATTAGCTACCAGTGTCTCAGTCTGTTAACAGCTTATTGCCCACTAAACCAATTCCCTTGGCGTGCACAACAGCACACACACAGGGCAGTAAAGCATGTCTCATTCTACAGCTCGCTGTGCATTCTTGTAAATACAAAAGCATTCAGCAGAGCATCCAGCAGCAGGAATTATGTGGCTGACATTCTGCTACAGGAGGCTGTAAATCGTGTGTCTGCACGGTGATCTCAATGGAACAAGTTGATTTAGTGCTTTGCAGTTGCTGGGTATTCTGGTCTCATATCATAGGTCCAGGTCCTGGGAGTGCCTCTAACATTGTTCACCACAGGGTCACGGAACCACAGATTGGTTTGGGGTGGAAGGCACCTTAAAGATCATCTTGTTCTGAGCCCCCGCCATGGGCAGGGACACCTTCCACTAAACAGGTTGCTCCAAGCCCCATCCAGCCTTGCCTTGAACACTTCCAGGGATGGGGCATCCACAGTTCCTTCCTAAAGAATATTCTTTATAAAACTGTTGGGTGGGTTCGAACCATTTAAATCTAGCAAAAATAAGTAAACCCAGGAGATGATTTTTCTATCTTCTCATTTCTTCCTGGTTAACCACTAATCTCCCGTTTCAAAGGAGACACTGACTGCTCAAGGATGAACCAGGAACAAATTAATACACACAGCTCAGAATGAGCCCAGCTGAACGTGCTCCAGCACGGGAGCAAAACACCTGCTTGACTCAGAAGGTATTGGCTGAGGTGCTGTGCTGACACATTTATGCTGCCGTGCTCATTCCTCTGCCTTGCCTTCCTGAGCTGAGTTACACCCCTGCCATGCCCCAGCTCCGTCGGAGCGAGACGAGAAACTGCTCGGTGAGGAGGTGGCTCAGTGTCTCTGCAAGGCTGACTGAGGCTCTGCCAGCCAGGTCAGTGTGGGCACCATCACAGCCTGATGGGCTCAAACCTCCTCCTAACTCACTCTGGTATTTCTCCTGCATGTTTCTGAGACAAATTCAAACGTGAAGGAGCTGCCTCTGTTATCATGCAAAGGTGATGGCATTTATGGAAAGGACAGAGCTGGGCTTTTCAAAAAGTGGTGCTTTATTTGCCTGCTCGTCTGCTTGTTTTTCAAATTGTAATGTTTTTTAAATGTTGCTCGTTGAGGGTGGAGAGGGGAGGGAGCACTGGAGAAGGGCATGAAGGTGATACTGAATTCAGATAAATCGGGAAGTTCAGGCTGGATATTACAAAAAAATTCTTCACTGAAAGAGTGGTTATTGGAACAGGCTGCCTGGCAAAGTGGTGGAGTCATCATCCCTGGAAGTGTTCAGAAAATGAGGAGACGTGGCACTTTGTGATATGCTTTAGTGGGTAGGGTCATATTCGGTTGTAGGGTGGACTTGACCTTGGAGGTCTTTCTCAACTTTCATAATGCCATGATTCTAGATACATTTGTCCTCTGGAAATAAAGGGAAGTTGTGCCTTATTGAGACAGTCTGAATGTAAGAAAGGAATAGAAAAGCCACCTCACTGAGTGAGTTAAAGCAGGGGTTTGGCTTGTGTGATTCACCCTCCCAGAGTGACTCCCCTTCCTGTGGTACCCTGGTCTTCCTCAGGCACCCCCAAGACGTGCAGCTCAGCACAAAAAGTTCTGCAAGTACCCAGGCAGCTGCCTTGTTCCCAAGCACCCTGCAGAGAGGACTTCAGGAAGCTCCAGGGAGGTCAGACACCAGCTGTGCCAGCCCCCGAACCGTGCCTTGTGCCCGGCATGGGGCAGCGGGGGCCTCCCTGCAGCCTTCAAAGCTCATTTAGCCTCTTTTCCTGCTGTATTTTCCTCCACACATGAGGGCAAACTCCAAGGTTAATGCTTGGAGGAAACGCACACAGAGATGGTTCCAAGGGAACAGAGGAGTGGCAGATCCAAGGTGGGGCAAAGGAATGTGGGACAACCCCATGCCTCACAGCTGGGGGGATCTGGAGAGGAGGCAGAGGTGGGACAGCCGGGGAGAGACAGTGGAGTGTCACAGCTGCTGGCACACAAACTGCTGAGATGCCAGTGGGAAACACCCAAAAGGGAAGGTGATGGTCCCTGTGTCTCCTTTCCAAGCTGATAAGAAGGAACATTCCAAATCTTGAAATGGATTCAGGCTTTGAACCTCGTCGCACGCGAACACGAAAGGAACACAGACACTTGCTCAGAGAGCGAGAAACCCACCGACAGCCAGAACAGCCGGAAAAGGGAGCCCGGCTGGGTATTCTCGTTTATTTTATAGACTTTTAGAAAACTTTACTGATTGGATAGTGAAATTACCACCCTTCTAATACATAGGTCTGAGGAGACATCCGTCAAGTGTCTCCACCTGCAGAGAAGGAATGCAAACATTTTCTCCGTTAAGCATAACATAGTTTTTGTTTATAGAACAGACTGTGGGAATTCTAGTTACGGAATTAAAAACATTGGAAAACTGCAAAAAGCAAGGCAACAGAACCTCATTCCTCCACTTGAGTGTTGGACAGCTCAGCTGCCATGGGGACTTTCAGGACATTTGGGAGGGACTGGTCTCCATTTCAGCCTTCTGGAAGGCACACACATCATTAAAGTATATTTTCTTGTCTGCTATTATCTTCCCACTGGAGCAAACTTCAGCAACTCACTTGAACAAGAGCCAAGGTGGATCTCACTGTGTTTTCTGAAGGCACTTCAGCTGTGGGTTCTTCCAGTTATGTTCAGTGAAAGCTGTGTCTGCCAAGGAATCTTTTGAGGAAACCTTTGGATACTGCACCTACCCAAACACTGATTGGATTGCTTGGGGCTTTTTTGCTCCTAAACTCTGAGAAAATCATCCTGTGCATGTTAACTTAACTTCCACATGTGCCTTTTTAAAGGTTTCTAAACACAGGGCACCAAAATTCCCCACCATGCTATACCTGGTCATCGGAGCAGGAGTCTTCCACAGGTGCTGTGCTGTATCTGCCAGCTCTGGCCCCCATCTCAGCCATCACAGGGCATATCAAAGCCTCTCAAACTTAATGTATGTATTTGATTAATGACCAGTTTTGTCATTAGCTGAACGTATTACGAATTCTTGTAAGGTTTTATTCTTATTTTGTACTCTGACAAATAAGCTTTACAGAATGTTTCTCTAAATCTTTGGTAACGGTAGCTAAATATTCAGAAGGAGTAAGGGGATACAGTGTGGAGGGGAGAATTACCATCTTAATGAGGTTTGTCTCATTAAAGAGTTTCACTCAATTAGTTTCACGGATTTTACTTCAAGAATAGGAACACAGAGCTCTACATATCGGTAGCTAATTTTGGCTTATTTAAAACTAAGAGAGCAACCTGCCAAAAATTATTTAAGTGGAAGGACAGTAATGAATGTGGTCTTGGATCTTTCAAAAATGTATGGTTTTGAGTCAGGAAATTAGATGAAAATACATTGTCGATTTTACTTAACTAAGAAATGTGTTGGCAATTTCCCCAAGCGAAATGTGATCACTTCAGCACAGAACACTGCTTGTCACACAAAGACCTTTGGTGTTCAGGCAGTTTAGATTTGCATTATTTCCCAAAAACTCTGTATGCACATTCTGCTCTCTGCCTTCGGTGACCTATGATAAAAGCTTGTCAAAGGTCTTAGGCTGCAGTGCTGTCACCTGCTGATAATGTGAAAGTGTCACCTGCACACAGAGTGACATTTTATCTGTCTGAACAGGGCTGCTTTTCCTAATCTGTCACTTCTTGTTGTGTGGGTTTTGTCAGATGTCCCCCCACACTGCACTCTACTCTCTGCCCCCCTTGGATGGCACAATACCCACAGAGCTCAGCAAAGCTGCGTTAAGGGTCAGCTGAGAAGAAAAAACATCTTCAACAACATCCAGCAGTGCCTGGGTAGGGAAAAGATGCTAAAACAAGGGAAGTGTAAAGAGCTGCTCTTCTCAACACACTCTCCCGTCCCCTGGCAATTTAAGGTTCAAGGATTTCACGAGCAGAGGAAGCATCATGTTAGAAGATCCAGGAGACTTTCTCCAGATGAAGTTAATTTTTTAACCCATGTGCAATATTTACAGCTAAATGGACTTCACTGAGGGGCTTCCTCAAGTGCAAAAAGAGATGAGGCTGATGATGTGCTGGGCACAACAACACAGCAAGGGAACGTGATCCCCTGCAGAAGCAAAAGGAAGATATATTGGAGTAGTTCACCTAGAAAAGGTGAAACTGAGGTGCTCTGTGCCCTGGGTAGTTAAGGCAGCTTTTCTGCATCTGATATATGAACTAACCAGTCACCAGCTTGTACCCCAGGTCACCCTGCAGTGGGCAATGCAGACACGCTCTAAAAATTCAGAGGGTCTGATTCCCCTCACCAGACTCAACATCTGCTCTGAAACCACCTCTAAAGGAGCTGGGCACCTGCCTGGAGAATAATGGGCACTTTCAGGAAATGCCACAATTGACCTGCTTTGGCATGGGATGAATCACGCCTCCAAAATCCTTGCTCCTCACACGGAGCCTGTTGGCAGGCAGGTGTTCAGGGGCTGAGCCCTGGGCTCGGTCAGATGAAACGCTGCTCTGTTCCCGTGATGTATATAACTCAACCTGCCTCGTGAAGCAGAAGAGGAAGTGCAATAAATCAGCTTTTTGCCTGACCCAGAAACCAGCAGCATCAACTGAAACGCTTCCACTGGCCGCATGCCTGATCTGAGGCTGTTGTCTGTGTGGCTCTCTAAAGCACTTTGCCCACAGCAGTTTTCAGTAACTTATCTCCTACAGAAAATTTCCCTCCTCCCTCCCCAAGACATCCTGAGATACTGGTGTACTCCAGATTTTAGATTAATCTTAATTTTGAGGAGTATGGATTTCTGAGGCTTTACCAGTTGGTTTAGATATTTTTCAGTATCAATAGTTTTCAGCAAAATGCTTTGCCTTTAAATCTCTTGAGGCTGTTGTTTTGGTTTTTTTCTTGAAAGCAACATTTGAAGAAGAAAAACAAATAGTGTTAAATTCTCTTTTGCTTCCATTTACTTTGTTTTAAAATGAATCTTTTTAAATAGTTTTAGAATCAGAGAACCACAGAATGGTTTGAGTTGGAAAGGACCATAAAAAACATCCAGTTCCACCCCCTGCCATGAGCAGGGACACCTTCCACTGTCCCAGGTTGCTCCAAGCCCCGTCCAACCTGCCCTTGAACAATTCCAGGGATGGGGCAGCCACAGCTTCTCTGGGCACCCTGTGCCAGGGCCTCACCACCCTCACAGTAGAGAATTTCTTCCTGAAATCTAACCCTGCCCTCTGTCAGTTTGAAGCTACTCTCCCTTGCCCTATCACTTTATGCCCTTTATGGATAAAGAAATATGATCTTTTCTTTAAAAAAATGAAGGAAAAAACCCCACTAAATGAAAAAAAAGTTATCTTTTTTACCTTTTCAGTGTCCCAAAACCAAACATAAGCTAACAAAATAATAGCTTTTTTCAAAAAGATAGCATGTTTTATATTCTTTAATGGAAAAACAGCTTGCTTGTCGCATCACAATTTTAACTACACCATCATTTTCAATAAAAAGCAGTCTTGATGCAGAAAGTTCCACTATTTTTAGTTCACAGTCTCTCCCGTGCCTCACAAAAAATGTTCTGCAGATTAGCTTTAGTCACATTTTAAAATACTCATATTCAAAATTCCAGGTGAAACCAAGGTGCTGGTTTTCATATTCAAGATATTCAAGATAAACCATGAAAAACACACACAGCTTCTCAGTCAAACACTAAGATAACCCCCAAAGAGATTGTTTTGTATTTTTACTGAATGAAAAGGAGGAAGACACAGTGGGAGAAAGCAAAGGAGAGATAATCATTGCAATGAAAGCAGAACTTATCAGTTAATGAGGTGAGAAAAAATAGCCCATAATCCCCACTATTAAATATAGATTGTAAAGACCAACAGATGACATCCATGCTAAAAAAAAACCTCTACAAACAGCAGGGGACTTGTGAATAAGCCAAACCATCAAACTGCACTTGCAGGTCTGTGGGGTTGCCTGTGAGCAGGAGTCAGTTCATTAACCCAAACGACCCAGAGTGCTGCAAAATCAGATTATTGTTGGCTCTGCCATTCATCAGCTCCTCTCTCCCTTGAACTCCTGCTCCTACACGGGAAATAATTGCGGAAGATTTACTGAGAATAGAGTGATCTGGGGGGCCTCTTGCTCTTCTTGACAACATCAGCATGTCCCAGCCCCACTCAGCACCAGGGGAGTTCACCGAGAGCACCCATCTGCTTCTCCTCTGCCCTGTTTGATTACTCAGAGCCCACCCATGTTCTGATTCCTCACAAAACATTTCTGGGAAGGTCTTTCTTCTGGAAAAATGACTCGCGAATGGATCTCACAGACACATCCCAGTGAGAGAATAACCAGAAAGGCCCCACACTGGCAGTAAATGCTTTTGGGGTGGAAATGAACAGCAGGTTCCTAAGCGTGAGGGTTTCAGATAGCATCTCAGAATCGTGCATATGGATTAAAGAATCAAGAAACAGGCCAGTTTTAAGATGAATTTGCTAGGTTTTGACTGTGAGTGCTGGTGATACCTCAGGGTTTGACACTGTGATCGTGAAAATCCCTTTGAATCTGATGCTTTATGTTTCTATTTTTTTCTGCTTTAAAGTCTTCCCTCCTACCACACCAAGAAGGCAGAGTAGAGCAGAATGAGGAAAATTACACCATATATCACCTTCTCCATTCACCACCTTGTAAAAGTTTTCTTCATTTACCAGCATGATTTTAAAACTTTGAAAAAGCAAGTTAAATAAAGCTCATTTTTAACAGTTCTTCTTTTTTTTTAAAATTTATTTATTTGCTGTTTACTTACTTGTTTTGATCAGCTACAAAAACCCACATGCCCTGGCAGACTGTAAAACACTGATCTGGTGGCTGATTAACAGGACTTATACTGTCATCTTACAGGGCAGGACAATGGTGCAATCTTTCTGTTTTATTAACAGTAAAATAGATATATTGCTCCTGAGAGCCTGGAACAACGTGCAGAAGCATGGAGTGAGCCCAGCAAAACCAGGAACTCTATCACTCCAGGGTAACACAGGATTTGAAGCCTGATTTAATACCAGAAAGTCAGAAAATGAGACAGAAGCATGGCAATAATATTGGGCTGAGCTCTGTAAGTATTCATTTACATTTGGCATGCTTTTTCCAAAATCCTTTGTTTGTCCTCTGTGAATCCCAGCCTAAATGTTGAGGTGTGGGGGTTCCAGTCTCTCCTGGCCTGAACCCAGAGAGGGAACTTTATTCAGCATGTTTCGGCAGTTCATCCCCCAAAATCACCTTGCTCTCCTGAGGTGGAGCAAAATTTCAACACACCCAAGCCAGGTTCTTAAGCAGGTTCGTCTTTCAAATTAAAAAATTCTCCCAATTCTGAATAAAGGAGGGTTGAAATTTAGGCCATCTTTTGAGGCAGCTATGGTGACTTTGCACTGGGAATCCTGAGAAGAACCCACGAGGTTCCTTCCACCAGTGCTAGGCACAGCCTCAGCTGAGAGAGGTGGAAGAACCACCACAGGAAACAACCCCTTAGCACATGACAGACATTTCTGTGATTGACTGACTGCAGCCTTCATTGTGTTTTCTCAATACACCTGAAAACAGCAGGTTCTGTTGTAGACAGAACACGGAGGCAGAATGTGTTATTTTAACATTTACCAGGCTTGATAATTTGCTCTGCAAATCGTTGTGGTGTGTGCAGTAAAGCAGAGTTTCTCCAAAACAAAAAAAAGTCTACAGAAACTGGGCAGGTTTGTCATGCTCCATCACAAAAGGGGCACCAGGAATGCTGGTACATCATGTTCTATTGCACGGCATGTCCTGCTGAAAAACTAGCCTGTGTTTCTAGGCCAGAGCTGTTGTATCAGCCCACCTGAACCTCTGAGCTAGCAACCTCTGTCTGTCAAGGAGTCATTTATTTGTGAGCTCCACAGGTTATAACTGTGGTGTTCAGGTAACCATTGTCAGGTTCAAAATCTCCACCCTGCATCTACTCTTACTGGTCACATCTCTTGAACCTGATAAGGTTTTTGTGGCTGTGTCTCTGTAATCTTTTTTTTCCCAGCCAGTCAGTGCTCAGTCATGCACTACTGTGTCTTATACACTGCAATGTTTATTTTAATAGTTTGAATTATATCCCCTCTATGTCCCCAAAAACGCATTTTCTGCTGGAAAATCACTGTGTTGTGAGCAGAAATCAAAATATGTGCATTGCATGAATTTTATCATAATTATTTAAAACACAAAATGTCATCTTAGAAACCTTAACTCGTTTTTCCCTGTGACAGCAAAATAAGTAGCTCGGAAAGACAATCCAGAAGAATTATCTGTGCATCCATTTGGAGCTGAGACACCAATTTGGTCCCCAGATTTAGAATCCTACCCCTGCAGAGAGGATGGGATTGGTATGTAAAGCATCAGGTCTGCTCCTGGCACCGGCTGCATCGATGTCTGCGTGGAGGCAAAAAGCCCCCGGTGTCCTTGTGCTGGGGGAAACCTGTCATGCAGGGAGAGGGAATGTCAGCTCAGAGCAGGCTCTCACCAGGACTCATGCTGCTTCAGAGGGAGCACATTGCAGAGAGAGAGGCTGGAAACACATGAGCTGCCTTTTCATGATGCTCCAGAACATTTACAGCAGAGGCAGCACACGGGCACTGCCCGGCCCTTGGTGCTGCAGACAGCGCTCCCAACATCCGTCACAAGCACTGGCACTGAAGGGGACACCAGGTTAGCTCTGAAAACACAGCCAGGATGCAATCTTTGGAGGGAGAAAGGAGAAAGAGAAATTTGCCAGAGATAATCTCTCCGTACATTAATTTTCATTTCTTCTCCTGGCCTTAGCCAGGAATCCAGATTGTTTCCTGGTTGTTTATTTTAGCTGAACTCATCTGCGAAGGCCCATTTGCATTGGATTTCCATTAGACACAGATGCTGTCACTATATGCCAGTGCATATTACCCAGCAATTAATCTCCAGAGTTATTATTGCCCATTTTATTGAAAGCAAATACTCTTGAGTTCAGAAAACTATGTAAAGGCTTGGAGCAGCTTAGCTAAATTCCATGCTAAAGGCACAATCCTCTTTGGAAAGGAATTCTCTCTAAAACTACAAGTCTATGCTCCTATGTTGTATAATTTCACCCTAAAATAAAACATCACCTCCCACAGTTAGTGTCTTTGCAAGCTACCCTGACATTATCACTCAGAACTCTCACTCCTTTGTTACCCACTGTTAAACTGAAAAGTTCTTTTTTGTGACACACACACAAGCCAGAGGTGACACAATTAAATTAATATGTTTGTCATAAAAAATTAAGCTCAGTAAGAATTAAATGACAAATAAATTAGGACTGGCAGTCTTTTCCCTAGGGAGAAAAATATAAGCTTCCTAAATTCAGTAAAGTGTTCTCCCCTCAGCCTTTGATCTGCAATCTTCAGTCAATATTGCCATCTTTAAAGACAGCCAGTCCAGGGTTCCAGGCATATTTGTGAGTATGGTTCTCACTTGATGGGGTGGCCAGGAGCAATCTGAGGGTGTGAAGTGAGGCAAAGCTGTAATCAGCTCTTAAAAGCGTTACCAGAAACTGGATTTTCCAAGAACAAAATCATCATCCAGTGCTGTTATTTTCCAGGGGAGTTTGAAGGAGGCAGCCTGAGCTCCAACCACGCGGCAGCTGCAGAACCAGTCTCCTTCCAAGGTTTCCCAGCTCCGGGTGGGACCCAAAGCAGGCCAGCACCACTGGGACACGGTTTATTTTCTCTCACCGGAAAAGGGCTTCAGCTTGTCCAGCAGATTTCTAACACACCTTCCTTCCAAAGCTGGAGTTGCTTTTCCTGGGCTTCTGCAGCCAGGGAACACAGGCAGACCTGGTTAATTCTGCCTCTGATGGCTTCATCCTCCAGCCATGAGGAGAGCAAAAGCATTTCTATCTAATGCCATCTGCTTTAGACATCTTCTCCCACACCTCTGTCCTTCCTCCACCGCTGTGGCACCCAAAGGTGGCAACTCAGCACTAAATAATGCATTTCCTCACTTCCTGGACCTGCTGTTCTGTCCCATGGCAAGTTGTCCCCACCTCAGCTCCTCTACCTGTCCCTTCTGGATTGCAACAATATAATCATCCTAAAATATCCCTGTATACCTTCTGGACTCTACTCAGCTTCCCAGTCTACCCCCTGCTCCTCTGTCCACTCTTCCCAAAGCCCCTCAGATGATCTCATTTCCCTTCCCACCAACAGCACTGAACCCAAAAAACATATATCGGAGGAAATCTCTTTCTTAAAAAAAAAAAAGAAGTCAAGCCTTGAGGTCTCTCAGGATTCCCCTCAAAGACAACAGGATTGAAACAGCTTGACTTTGAACTCTGAACAACCTGGGCCTTTTATTATTTTTAGTAGTACTCATGTACTTCCTCGTCGTTGCTATTAATTATGCACACCGCAGGCACGCCGAGTGTCTCACTGCACTGCAGGCGCACAGGGTGAGCCAGAACATGTCCCTTTGTGCTTGTAGTGTGCCTTCTGAGGAGGGTTAGCTTCCATTTGTCAGTTCAGACATGTTAATATTCAGACATTACCATGGATATTATTTGTCTCTCTAGTTGATACCTGTTCCTGAACCAGAAAAGAAGCAGAAAAGACAAGCTACAAAGAACATATCAAAAATGTCACCATTTTTATTATGCCAGACCCTGTGTCACCATTCTGTTGTACCAGAAATGTTTGATTAAAGGAACATGTATTTTTTTCATCTTTAATGAAAACAGTATGACCACAGGATGTACTGTAGCTGCACTATCACCAAGCAGCAGGCTGTATTTGAAGAAGGTTTCTGAGGAAAACACAATATTATCAAGAAGCTAAATAACATTGAATAGGTCAAATAAAGCAAATGGGCAAACAGGCTAAAATAAGGCAATGAAATATACTGCTGTGAGGACTGTGTTGACCAATTCTTGCTTTGCTTGAAGATCCAGCTTAGATCAGAGCCCTTTGCTCCAGGCTGTGGGCTGTCCCTGCAAACCACTAATGTCCTGCCCTGATTTCTGCTGAGCAGCAGGACTCTTCCAAATAAAGTGGGAAGTACATTCCAGAAGCCGTGGCTTTGGCAGTAGCTGACAGAAAGGGCACTGAAGTGCTCTGTCAGCCCACTGGTGCCATGTCCAAGGGAGAAAACCTCATTTCTGGTACAGGAAAGGCGGGGGAACACAAGAGCAAGCAGTGACACGAGCCTTGATGGTGTAGTGAAAGAAACCTGGGGACAGAGCAAAGAGAGGGCTCAGTGTGTGCCTGGTGCCATTTTAGATAACTTGGAGTAACTCACCTGGCTTTGGATGCCTCTTCAGATGTTCCTGGGTCCTGCCAGCGTGAGGGTATCTCAGGCAGCCTGGAGCACCTGGACAGGCACTAGCCTCACGTGCTTAAGCAACTCAAGCCCACTCTGAGTCTCCAGCTTCCCATACATCCTCTTTTAAATCTTCTAAAGGACATAGCTTTTTAGTTCACAGTGTATATTCAGTTATAAATCACACAGACCAGTGGACTGGAGTGTCCACACAGCCCAAAGGCCCTGGATGTACCCCAGTACCAGCTACTCAAACTCGGGCTGAGCCAAGGCTCACTTATCACTCTTGCATTAAAAAACAAAAGAGGAGTACAGCTTCCTTTAGTGCAAACAAGCCCTCAGACCACACCACAGAACAACCAGCTCATGGGCTGCAGAGCAGAGACCCCGAGGGAAAGACCTGACAAAGTGCCACCGGACTAAATCCACGGTGGCAGCAGGAAGTGAAGGCTTCCAGCCAAACATCCCACTGCGGTGTTCCGGGCTTGACACAAATGAGGAAGTAACAGAGAAGCAAGGACACATGGGAGGCACTGCAAGTGCATTATAGATGAAGGATATCTGCACTAATGATAGCTGGAGACTTTGTAAAAAAGCAGTCCTACACCAGAACATTAATGATACAAGAGTCTATCTAAAGAAATCTTCCCAAACAAGAAGCTGGGGGATTAGATTTGAAAAGGGAACTCATTAAGAGAAAGTTCCCTTATAAAATAAAGTAAAAATAGTTACAGGTTTTCTTTAGAACTTGGCACTCCTCTGTGCCATAGGCACTGAGGAGGTGATTTTTCAGACCGACTGTAGACTTTTGCAATGTAGATTTGTACACTTGGGTGAGTCCCCATAGGTTCCCACCAACCTGCCAGAGACAAATAGGCACTTCGTCTCACTTTAAAGCACGTTGCAATATATGGCAAATTAATCGTGCCCTAAAAACGTCTCTTTTTCTTCCCATCGACTGCGGAGAGGTCCTTGGCTTATTAGCTGAGATGTGAGATGATCAGCACACATCCACACTGTGAATAGCTAATGTTTATGTAATATAAATGTTACATGAAGTGTTTGGTTCTATCAGCTGTACATGTCACTGTTTCACACTACAGAGCCAATGCTTTTGTTCCAGTAGTGCATTTGGCTTTTGAGATCCTCTGCAGAAGTGGACAGGAATGAGTTTCATCATCTCACGCACTGTTTGAGATGTGAAGACTTTTTTCCTTTGTGTATTGGGACAAAATGAAGGTGTTTTCAAGTTTTTCATAAGCCTCAGGAAGAATTAATGTGATGTAGCCAGTGGCATGCCCTTTCAGGAACTTACTAAAAATTTTGGTGATCTATATTTAAATTCCATTTTCACCCCATTTTTCCTAAAGGAGATACTGCCTTCTTAGCCGGGGGTGGGCATGTTTGCCTTCAGGGAATTTGTAGCTCATTGGGATAGGGATTTTTACATGGATTTCTCATATTTCAGATGAATTGTCTTTTCTTCCTGCTGCTGTGTGTCCCACTGATACATGAGGGTAAGACATCTCAGTGAATTTGTCATTTACATGGGAATAATCTCATTTCACTGGACATGTAATAGTGCTGAGGTCCTTGTCTATTGATCACTGAAGGAGCAAAACAACTCCCTTAATTCATCTGATGTTTAAATTGTTAAACTGAAGCATCTCATCCTTGGGAATGAAATCACACTAATAACATCCCAACCAGTTCTCTAGTTAAAAACAAAACAAAAAACCAAAACCAAAACCAAACAAAACAAAAACCCAAAACAAACAAAAAAAAAGCCAACAAAACAATGTCCACCAGAGACAAAAGTGCACAGACTGAAGAATGTAGAAAATGTGATTGGGGTGTCAGTTCCTTCAGCCTCCCCTTCCCTTTTCTTGGGATGTTATATGCAGATGATTCTTCTCCATGAGATGCTGTCACTAAAGCAAACCCTCAAATTATTACATTTCAGTCATTTACTGCAGAAGAAGGAAAAAAAAGCAATATTCAGCCTTCAGCAAGTCTTCTGGAACATATTTAATAACTGCTGATTAAATAGCAATGGAGACTTTCAAAGAAAGGACAATTTCAGAAGGTACAAACCTTTCAAAAAACATTAAATCGCCGCTCACTTTCAATCCACAGGAGCAGTTTTGATTCCTCTATAACCCAAAGAATCGTCTGGCTCTGAACTGCCAGCTCTGTGTCCTGTCACAAGAGCTCCTCAAAGCCCTTAAGTGACGAATTTCCTGAACTCATGCTGGTGTGTTGTACCGACCTGACTTTAAAGGGCTGCCTTACCTAATCAACCCCTTAAACCCTCGGCCAGATGAAAGATGAGATCAGCAAACAGCTGGTCATGTCCTGGTATCTCCAAACACCACTACCCTTGTCCAGGTAGACTTGAATGGAAACTCAGGTTTTGTCCAGTTCCTCATTCCCATGTTCTCATTGCCCATTAACAGCACACCTTAGCGGCATCTGATGGGATCAGTCCATGTGCCTTGAAGTTGACTTCTTTTGGGATCTAATTATAAGGGTCTAAAATTTAACGACTTCTCTTCCCACTAGCAAAACAGACTATTGAATATTATTGATAAAAAGACCATTGTTAAAGGAGTAATTTTCCCTTTGAAGTTGTTCCCCCTCAGCTCATTCTAGATCATGAATTCAAAACTAGGAATATTTAAGATGTGTAGCTCAAGACACTGCAATTTCTTTATTATCCTTTATTTTTAAGAGAGAACAAACAAATCTCGTGTCTTAAAGAAAAAAACAAAGGCAAGCACCTACTTTTTCAACTTCACACAAAGGAATTAATGAGGGAAGGCAAGAAGACTGGAAGGGAGTCTTGGTGAGGTCCCCACAAATCTCACGGCAAGGGGAGGAAGGAAAATTGGCAATGAGGAAAAGCCATGTGGCAGCTCAAAGAATGAATGACATTCATTTAGGTTTTTCCTGGGGGATCCAAGAAGTTCCATGAAAACCTGCATCCTGCATTCCTCCAGTCTGTTAGACAATAGACTGATGCCTTTTCAGCAATTTCTTACATATTTTGAGCTTCATCTCTCTCGGTTGGGTTTAAGAGGATATCCTATGGTATCATACAACTGGGAACAAGAGGAAATTCTAGAATCATGACAGAGGAAAATCAAGTTGTGGGGGAGGCTGAGATGATGCCTGCAACAGGACCACGCATGTTGTGAGATCCACTAATTTCTCTCGCTTTTTTGAATAGAAATTTCACACATTATGAAAAGATTTGGTTACGAATCCCATCTGTTCTCTCCCACCTTTATCCTCTCCCAGTCACACTTATCCCACATCACATCCAACCTCAGTCAATGAAAAAAAAATTAAAATCAGCAATTAAACCATCTGTCTCATCTGAGATGCCTCCTGAAGAATGGATTGAATCACACCCTTGGATACCTCTGTTTTTCTCCATTACTGGAGCACTACCAGCTAAAAAGTATGAAAAGTAAAGATTGTAGGCAAGAGGCATTAGAAGCAAAAATAATTGCACCTCCACAGTTAAAAAATAATCAGATGACATGATAATGTTGGCCACAACACCTCAGAGGATAAAGATCTGGTGAGAAATTTTGCACAGCCGTTTGTTTTATTTATAAAAAACCAATGAGTTAGGGAAAGAGGGATTCTCCTCGCAGCTGGAGCCATGTGAATGCTCTGGTTCCCATCTGCAAATGCAGGGAGATCTTCACATCATCACAGTTTAATCTCTAAAGCTCAGAGAAGATGCATCCCATACAGACTGGCCTAGTACCTTTTATACTGGCTTTTATTTTCTTAAAACTTTTTGGAAAGTCAGTATTCTTTCTTCCGCCTTTTTATAAACCAAACTGCATATATATATACATATCTATTTGAATTAATTTGCTATATTTCTCCATAATTGAGTTAAATTCTTCAAAAATCAGTTTTTTCTGCTTATATTTGTTTCCTTCTGCTGGTGGTTCCCAGAATGATCCCAGTTTCCAGGTCCTGGCTGAGGGCCAGCACCATGAATAATGATTCAGAGACTGGTTCATGTACCTTGACATTACAGATGGCTTGGTTTACTCAGAGATATTCCAATTTATTCTGCAAGGATAATTCCAGATCAAAGAAGGTTCAAGGTATTAATAGCAGCTAAATATTATTGAAAATCACTTGAATGTGTTTTCCTGTGTTTTTCACGTCTGAGTGAGTTTGTTTGGGAATAGCAATCTGAACATGGCAGGGAAATACCAAGGGTGAGCAGAGTTTCAAATAATTTTCTTTAATTACTGCCTTGAATAACTTTTACCTGTCAGTGCATGGAAGATATTATCCTTGAAAATATTTATTAGTATGGTTCCTTGTCTTTCTTCTAGGACTTCAGAGCCTTTTTGTAGTGTGTGCCAAGAAAAACTGGTAAAGAGAGTTTATTTCATTAAGGAGATGTAGAATTTTGAAATAAACAGGAGAGAATAAAAATGGGAAGGTAAATAAAACCAAGAATCAGAGTGTATTTTGAAAGGATGGAACAGCCTTAACACAGAGCATAGATGATATGTGTCAGAGTTTACGGTGATTTTCCAAACTTTGTGTCACTAGACTAGCAAAAGTTCCAAAAATTTATTTAGTGCAAAGGCCACTAACTAAGCATTGAAAAGCTGCTGCTCCGAGCACGTGGACAAGAGCAAAATGTAAATCAAGATTGATTTCTGTTCTAATGCTGATGCAGTCGCATTACAATGAACAAGACTATGGAGACTGGAGTGTCCTCTCAAGAATTTCAAGTGCTGGGATGGAAAAGGTCTGAATTGATTCTGGGCCTAAAAGGGCTATTCATCATGGTAAAAGAACATTCCTTTGAAGTATGGAAATACAGAGGACATTTATCAATAAGAAGAAGAAAAGGCTAAAAGACCAAACTCTTTCCCTCCTGTTCCTCTTCCAAGGCAAAAGAAAAAAGTCAGGAGATGCTAAACCCCGAGGCACTTCCTGTGGAATGTGACCTCTTAGAAGTGGAATGCACAGACCCGACCAAAGTATCTGTCATCTATATTAATGTGTGCTCATCACACAGAGTATCAGCTTTTTATCCAGATAGGAATTTAATCCAGGGTAGTTTTGAAGCTGGTGAACATGCCTGAATAAAGTTTCACTGAAGGAGGGATAATGTGGAAATAATAATCTGATGATCAGATCTGAATGGTCTCCAACTGCAGCTTCTGGGGATTCAATGAAGATCAGGATCCTTCTGCTCTGGGCACTGCACAAAGTCAAACACTACAAAACAGATGAAAAACAAATAATACAGGGGGATGATTCAGGACATAAACACCTGAATTCAGTTACAATGTGATATAAAATAAAACCTGATTCGAGACTTTGAAACAAACCCTACGGTCACCACCTCAATTAAGTGATTCAGAGGAACCACTCAGCCAGTTCAGTAAAGAAGACAAAATATTTGTGGAAATCTGTCAGTTGGGTATGATTTTTGTCATGATTGTTTCTTCCATTTCTGAAGTGAAGAAGAGAGGGAGAACATCCTTTGAGTTACAGAAATTTTGGAAGAAGACTGTGGGTGGAGGGATCACTGTCCTTTGAGAAAAGCACAGTTTTAGTTTCAGCTCTGAGAGAAGCAGAGATCTCACCTTTACCTCTCTTTCTCCTCTCCCCTCATGGCTGTTTTTCAACTGCCAGTGAGGAAAACTTCTCTGAGCCAAGGGATGGCAGCGACTCACGCATCAGCTGGGTGCACAACAGCAATGTCAGAGCTGCTGTGCACTTAACGCAGCTCCAGGGCAGGATGACACAAATTCATTTCCCAGTGGAAAGCTAAAGTAAATTCTAATTCACCAAATAAGAGCAAACACAGTTCAAATGCCCATGTGGTTCACCTCCGTGCACACTGGGAGGATTATTTCATTATAGAATCACAGAACGGTTTGGGCTGGAAGGGAATTTAAAGATCATCCAGTTCCACCCCCTGCCCTGGGCAGGGACACCTTCCACTGTCCCAGGTTCCTCCAAGCCCCGTCCAACCTGCCCTTGGACACTTCTAGGGATGGGGCAGTCACAGCTTCTCCTGGAAGCCTGTGCCAGGGCCTCACCACCCTCACGGGGAAGAATTTTTTCCTAATATCTAACCTAAATCTCTCCTCTTTTAGTTTAAAACTGCTCCCCCTTGTCCTGTCAGATGTTATCTCTGTGTCACTGGCTGCTGTGCAGGAGGGGAGGGCTGGTGAGGGCTTCCTCTGTGATGGGAAAGGGCTGCAAGCTGGAAAGGGCAGGGAAGGGGGGTCCAAGTGTCAGAGTTGTAAGTGGCAGCTTCTGCAGGTGTGTTCTTTTATCCCATGACCTTTGCTGCCGACAGCTGAGAAAGGAAAACAGTGAAACACGAAACCTCTGCCCACACACACACACCACTTCAGCATGTGCCTGCAGCTTGCATTACTTCTACCCACAAGATGAGATTTTTCTTTGGGATGAAACCTGTTCCCATGTAGACCCCAAACATGGCATTGCAGGCAATTTCATTCACAGAAAGTGCTGATTCCTGCACACCCACAGTGCTGGAATCTTCCCTTTTGCATGGTTCAGGACACTAACGGGTCAGGAATTAGACAAACATAACAAAGTTACTCCCAGTGAACAAACACCTAAAAAACCCCACAAAAACCAGAAGACCAACTCTCTACAAATGTCTGAGCTGAAGCATTTAAAAGCAGATCTCCTTTAAAATACAGACTTTTTCTAGACATTTTTTCTTTCTCTCCTACAGGGTGAGACAGCTCACAGAGGTACAGGCTGCAGGACACAATGCTGTGACCTGTACCAGGTCCCACTGCTGCCCTGAAGAACCATGGTCTGAGAAAGGCTGGAAGCATCATCTCTTAGGAAAGTGTTCCTGGATGCAGGACAGAGATAATCTCAGCAGAAAATGGGATACCACTGTCCTGTGACAGGAAGGATTTCTCAGGTTATGTTATTCTGGACTATTTCTGTTCCTCAGAGCACACACGTTATTTCCAAGTCTCTTCAACAGAGCAGGTAAAGGTGTGAAAATTGCTTTCAAAGATATAATAAGCAGACTCATTTCCCTAATAGCCTCTCTCTGTGCTCAGGCCACTACGGTATTGCCACTGTGGCATAAAAATTCAACCCTTGTTTGCGAGACTTTCCTGCATCTTTTTAATGACCTCATTAACCAAATTGAGGAGGGATAGGAGGGCTTGGTGGGTGTGTTCCTCCAAGTTATTTTTAACACCTTATGATCAGAAGAAAATGTATATGCAGCTGGAATTAGAAGGAGATCACTGTGCACACGTGGAGCAGAGCAATCAGCCGCGTGTTCTGCTGTCCCTCTCAGCCCTCCCTCTGGTACTGACACTTACAAATGTCAGGCCATTATTTCTCCATGGCTCAGGAGCAGTGTCTCTGGTTCGATATGCTCAGGCTCCTTTCTTTGCTCTTGCAGCCCTAACATCAGACTGTCAACCCCCCAAATTAAAAATTGTTGCCTCAGCACCAGTGCCTGCTGTCACCCCATACCCGTGCTGGTGGGATGTTTTAGGAGTGCCTGAAGGACTGAATCACTTCTGTCAGTTGGAGAGTGAGGGTGTTGTATTTTCAGGTGTTTTTTAAAACCCTGAGGTGATACCAGCAGCTGGGAGAGAGAGCTGCAGGGCCCTGAGTGTGTGAGCGTCCTGTGCCTAACACAAACTCAGCCAGCCTTGGCAGACTCGCATCTTGAGCATCCTGAGCCAGCTGCCTCCAAAGATGGAGATGGGGATGCATCACCAGGCACTGTGCTGGGAGATACAGCTGCTGAAGCTCTTCCATCTGGGAATGGGGTGCTGCCTGCATCACCTGTCACAACAACACATCAGCACGTGCTAATAGGTCTCCTTTTCTTCCCCCTAAAGCACTTGAAAATTAGTAGCCAGATATTCATGTAAAGCTATCCAAAATTCTTTGATACGTTGGATTAGTTTTGATATACTTTATTTCTTGGTTATAAAATATTTGGTAAATGCCTTGGCTCCTGCAGATGGGATTTGAAAGCTGGAAGAAATCGCTCCCAATGCGTGACACCAGTTGGATATTTTTTATTCTGGCAATGAGACACAGAGATCAGAGTTAACTCAGTGGCTGCTCTGCTACCTGACACAGGTGCAAATTGCAAAGGTGGCTGGTGATCTCTGAACCATGCCTGCAGCAGCACTGATGACAGGAATTGCATTTAGTATGTCTCAGTATGATATTTTGTGTCATACTTTATGCTGATGTAAACTGATGTGGTTTAACTGATTGTATCAGAGCTGGGCCAGGCTGGACTGATGGAAGATCTGACCCAAATATACATCTTTTAATTCATCCTGGGCTGAAACTCGTTAGGACTTTGGAAAGATTCATTGGAGTGTTTTCACTTGCATTGTGTGAAGTATGTGTCAATGTAGACAGGCCAGAGCTATTCATCAAAAAAACCTAAATAAAACATTACTTCCCCACTGGAAAATAGAATTTCATCTCAACCACATGCACAGAAAAAATGTCAATTTCTGACAGGATTTTTCACCAGAAAAAAAAACCTGCAGAGATGTTTGTCTGCTTTCATCAGCTCAGTTATTCTCAGGAGCTATGGTTCCAGGTTTCTTATGATCTCCTGAGTATCCAGCCAAGCTACATCTTTCATGATGTCTCATTGCAATGCCCCAGGAATAGGCACGCCTCAGATCTAGATCTTTCAAGCTTTTATTTCTATTATGGTGATACGTGAAAGTGCCAGTGCTGCCCCCCTGAGATAGTGAAAATGTCAAAAAAGACAAGAGGCAGAAAGTGAATATATGACAAACAGCAAGATGAAAGGGAGAAGCAGAGCAACAGCCAGAGCAAAGAGTTTGCAAACTTACTTCAGTCACATGTAGGCACAAGCTCACTGTTGTGAATCACAGAAACAGATTTAATAGAAATAGCAAAATACATCTGCTGTCCCTTCCCTCCCACCTCTATCCACTGCCTTGTGGGGATTTTTCTGCGGGGATTTCAGCAGAGCTTTCTCTCTGGAGTTCCAAAGGAAGATGAAGAGCAGTCAATAAATAAGGATCTTTGAGAAAGAAGCCTCTTCATTACTGGATGGCTCATGGTTACCGACTACAATATGCAAGCAGCCAGAAAAGGATGACAAAGCTCTCAAAAATCAGCTGGAAAAATACTGAAGATTACATGGAGGCAGAGAGTTTGTATGGTAATGTGTTTGAAAGGAGCAGGCAAACTCCCACCTTCCACTGACCTGAATTTGGGGTCCTGTGCAGGAGCTGCTTCTCTCCTGGGAATGCAGACTCCTGAGCAGTTGCTTCACACCTGCTGGACATGGGAATGTGGAATGAGCATGGAATGGGCATGGAATGGGCATGGAATGGGCATGGACACAGGGTGAGTATGGAGCAGTGCTGCCGTGCTGTGCTGAGCTGTGATGTGCTCCTGCCTCAGAGCTCTGCACTCCCGGGGCTCTGCCGGCTGAATTGCCTTGGCATCAACTCCTGGCTCACAGGGGCTGTGCAAGGGAGGATCCCCAGGGAGCACTGGGGAAAAGTGGATGGAGCAAGAGAAGAAGGACTACAAGAGCACAGTTAGATAAGACTGACCTGATCGCAGATTAAAGGCACCTAAACACAGTCTTGTACATTCACTGGGTGTCTGAATTTCCATCACAGCCACCAGAGATGGAGGACACAATTTACTGGCTGAAACAAGATTCTGATGTGATTTAAGAGGCCCCAGTGCAGGTCTCCACCGCCTGCCACAGAAGGGCACAGGTCTCCTGCTAATCCTATCTCATATTTATTAGTCTGCACAGATGTTTCACACGTGCTGGGGCTCTCAAGCTACACCAGGCAAAACCCTGAACCTGGATCAGGTTTGCAGGGCTTTCTCTAAGCCAGACCCTACCCTTATTAACTAACCAGAGTGAACCTGTTTCTGGTCATTTGTGAACATCAGAGGCTTGGGTAGTTTCTAAACACCCATCAGTAAATACTGCACTTGTACAATCTGATGGTTTAGGAGTGCAAAAAGGCAAGTTCCAGCTCTGCAGAGATACAAAACTTGGGGAAGAATTGGAGTGGAAAAGGGCATTTCCAATAGGCAGGGCTAGTTGAAAGATAATTCCTTGCCTTGGGTACCCAGCCAAGCCTTTAGGACATTTCCAGCAAGAATGAATAGAAATATTTCACACATAATCAGCCCTTGTGATTAAGCACAGCAATAACTCCGGAGGTGTGTCAGGGTCATCTGTCACATGAAGTAGCTGTCACATGTAGTAGACATGTAAATGGTTTGGTTTGGGGCAAGTGTGAACACATGATGGTGTTTTGGGTAGGGTTTTTTGGTAGTGGTGGTTTGTTTTTCTGGTTTGGTTTGGTTTGGTTTGGGGTTTTTTGTTTGTTTTGTTTTGGGTTTTTTGACAAGGTTTGGGTTTTTTTATTATTTTTGGTTTTGTTTTATAATACCTTATAACTAAGTGGTTTTTTAATTACATATTTTCAAGGGCTTTATAAAAAGGAATTACTTATTCCTATAAGCTCAGTAACAGTGAATATGTAGGGCCTAATTCCAAAGGCCATTTCAATCAGTGACTCTGTCCATTACCTTTTGAGCACCAGGAGCAGAGACAGTGAGCAAAATTCCTAAGTTCAGTGTCAGAAGAACAAACATCTCCAGTTTCTCATGGTTTGCATTAGAGCTCCTAAATTAATCACTTTTAAAATTCCTCCAATCACCTCTTCAGTCATTGTTTCTTAAGAAAAAGGCCAACCCTGGTTTTCAGTGAGATCTTTGGTGTCATAGGGAGATCTGTGTTAGAAAATGAAGTGCTGATAATTCTACAAAGCCGTTTCCTTTAACACGTCCTCCTACCTCCTCCTACCCACTCCATGTGTCTGCTTCATCCATCTGTTTCATCTCATGAAATGCATGGATCATGAGCTCCCTGGAGCACGTCCAATTTTCTCTGCCTCTGTAGTTCAACATTCACATTTTGCCATCCTGCAGACAGGCATAAATATTGTGTAGTGAGCAGTTTGCCTTGTTTCCAATTCCAGCATGTCATATCCTGAAAACCATCCGCTGTTCAGGATGGCTCATGGGTTTATTTATCAATTAATACATGGCATTATGATCTTTGAATCCCCCACTGGGTGTATTCTCGACGCACGCTTTTATTGCTGGTGCCGTGCTATTTCTGTGTAAGTACTGAGCTGTTCAATAATCCATCAGTAAAACTGCATCTGTGTGGCACTGAGGGCCCACCTACAGCACCTGCATTCAGGGGGGTGAAGGGTTCTGCACTGCTGGGGACTGAGCCTGAATCTTCAAATGCATCTTGGTGCTCAGCAACTGCTGCAGGGACATTCCCTCAAGCTGAGGTGGCAGCACAGCCAATTTGCATTTGAATCTTGCCCTTCAGATTAAAAACAATCATTTTGAGGTAAATACTGTGATACACAGGAGTATTCATAGAAAGCAAACCAAATATGGCAAAGACACACTCTTTTCCATTAAAAATGAAAGCAAATTTAAGTGAAAGGTATTGACCCAGCCTGGCCCAAGGATGCTACAACCTGCAATAATTAAAAGCATTCCTTTGACCTTTGTGGAAGAAAAGCACCAGTCATCCCTATCGATTTTACAAGCATGGAAGTCTTGGTCTAAAGTGCAATTTTAATTTAAAGAGGCTCTCCCACAATGCCAACAGCCTTGGTAGTGGTGGGAGGATGTGTGCAAGAACTTCAGTAATAAATTTCTCAGGCTTTTACCCTGGAATTTTATTTCTCTTGCTTGTGTTGTAGTCACAGCCAGGGCATACACCCACTGACAGCCCTGAGAGAACAGGGCAGAGTCAGCTGAAAAACCTGAATATGGAGATTTTGATCTGTGACCCTACTTCAAAAGAAAATCAGAGAGTGTATTTAGCTTGGATCTGGCCTTACGGGTACAGTGAACCGAAGCTGCCATGCTTTCTTCTGAATTTTTTTTGACTGTTTTATTTCCAGCAATACTTCTGTTTTACTTCCTTCCTTTGTGTTCAGAAAGAGATCCCATGAGCTCACATTTTGCTAATCCAATCAATTCTGTGCTTTGCAGCTGGTGGAAGTGCACAGACAAGCACCATCCTCTCTCCAGACGATTCATAACTCACCACAGCCCAGATGAGTTCCAGCCTGAAGGAGCTGCAAAGCTCATCCCATGCCCTCACCTCCTCACTCTCACGAAAACAAAGGAAAAATCAGGAAGGATTTCACAAGCACGGAGGCCATGGGTTGTTCCAGCTGTGATGACCTGAGCCAGGTAGAAAATATTCAGTCACTCAAGCAAAGATCAAAAGAACCACCAGAGGTCTTGCTGTTCAAGATCCAGCTTCTCACTAGACGAACAGGACCCATGCAGAGAACGTGCTCTCGCTCCACGCTGCTCTTTGCCTTTCTGCATTAATCTGTAACTATCTTTTTTAATGGATCTTCACATATTTCCATGCATCTAAATCACATTCCCTGTAACAAATAATGAAAAGCATCCCAGGGCATCTAGTCTTTTCACAGGTATCATTGATGAAAATCTACCTGTGACTCAAGAACATTTCCTTTGCCAGGCGTTCAGTTAAAACTGAGCAGGGAGCACTCTGATGTGAGCAAGTGCTTACACAAATGAGAAATTCACCATGAACTACATAAATGTGATGTGTGTCAAACAGCAAGCAATAGAAAGCTAAACACAAGAAAATAAACCCCAGCAAAATGTAAATATATAGAAAAGAAAATAAACAGATGCTTCTTTTTTAGACCTCGAACCTGAAGACGTTCTCATAATAAGTTGCTGTTAACATCAGAAATAAGGTCACAATCTACTTGATTCTGTATCAGTTACCACATATGAGTAAACAAAATTAATTTTAGCCCTTTATTTTATCCCTCTGCAAGTTTTCAAGCATCTCTTTTCAGGACATGTTGCATTCTAGCCTGAGAAAAGGCAATAAAGTGAACCCAAACAGAGAAAAAAAGAAAAAAAATATTTTTTTATGGATGTTTACACTATTATCATGGGGACTGGGCAAAGCAGAAACCTGGGGAAAGCACCCTGGTGACTAATTTAGAGTCATCTGGTTCAACCAAGGAGTGAGATATCCTAGATTGAACACCTACATACTTCTCCTCTCCCTTGGTTCTGGAAAACAGGGTCAGAGCAAGTAGTCAGGAAAAAAAAACAGGGCTCTGGAAGAGAACTGCAGAAGAGAAGGAGGTTGAATATACCAAGACAATCGTGGAAAGTGCAAATCACAGATTAAACTACTGCTAAAGGGGACTTCTTGGAAGTGCATGGTCCTGAGATAGGATCGTAATTAGCTGCAGTTTGAACATCCAAGAAAAGCTGACAGTGTAAATAAATAATATCAGAACACCAGAAGAGTCCCTGGCCATCACTAGAACCTCTTCTTCACAAGAGCAATCACCCCATGGTGTTCCAAGCACAAAATATTTAGTCTTCAAAGCTGCAAAAGCACCAGAGGAGATGAACAGAAATAATAATATCATAGAATAATGAAATAGTTTGGGTTGGAAGGGACCTTTAGAGATCACCTAATCCTACTCCAGAGCAATGAGCAGGGACACCGAATATCTAACTTAAATCTCTCCTCTTTTAGTTTAAAATCCTTCCCCCTTGTCCTATCACGATCTGTCTGTGTAAAAAATTCACTCTTCCTCTTTTTTACAGTCCCCTTTTAGGCACTGGAAGGCTGCAATAAGACCTCTCCAGAGCCTTCTCCACGCTGAACAGCCCCGACTCTCTCAGCCTGTCCCCACAGGATCCCAACAGTGACCTCTCCCCAGAGAGGGGAAGGGATTTATATTCAGGCGCATAAAATTCCCCCCTCACCCTGCAATTTACAGCCCTTTTCTCTGCTCTGAACACTGACCTTTTATTTACACCCATTAACCCAATTTACAGCCTGAATTATAAATGTGTGTGTCAGCAGCACCAGGAATCAGCATTTCTGTGTGGGGCTCTGTTCCATTTTTCTCTTGGCAGAGCTGCTGAGGAGAAGGGGATCAAAAGCATTTCCCCTGATGCTCTTCAGCAGCTCCACGAAGGGTGTTCTTGCTGTAACACACTCGTGCACCTCAGGATATAAAGTCATGTGGGAGCAGGGCAGGGCAGGATGCCTCCAGGTAACGACAAAAAATACACAACTTTGGATTAGGAAAATGTTCCCACGCTAATGAGAAATGCAGGTTTTCCGCTCTTCCCTAGGCTGGAGCTCTGGCAGGAACTCATCTGTAGGGAGTCCAAGTGAGGCTGGAAGGCTGGCAGGGGTGTGGAAATTGAGCTCATCATGAAATGAGGACTGTGAAAGATCCCAGATCATGGAACAGAGAAATAGGATAAAAAAGTTTAGAGAAAGTTTGTGGGAAGATTAATTAGATTGAGCCTATTTAGGCAGTGTAAAGGAGCACATGGTGTGGCAACATGAGATAAAGATGGCAATAACGTTGTGACAAGTCATTTTGTACGGCCTCTCATGTCATCCAACCCAAATCACATCCAGCAGCAAAGACAAATTGTGTAAGAGGAAAAACCCTGTGCAGATCTCAGCTAACAGACTGTCCTCAGTTACAGATCCCTTTTTTAGCAGGTCATTAAGAGTAGATCAGACGAGTCAGCTGCTCTTCCACATCATCTTTTGGGAGGGAATAAGGACCATACTCGGGGCTGGGGATTCATCTGCCCTCATAGCCACTCCAGGCTTTCTTTAGCAGTCAGTGGAGAGAGATTGGCATTGAGGCAATGAACATTATCCACATGAAAGGTTGGCAGCATTGTTCCCTGGGGCCACTTATTTGTTCCCTTCAGCTGCAAGAGTGCTGAAGAGATCCACATGGAGACCCACCTTTTGGGTATGTAAACTGGAACAGATGCCTCCCACCCAGCGTGCCTGGTGTCCTTCCCTTACTCTCCTGCTCTTCCTGAACAACTGACTGATCTTTATCCTTTTATTCCCTACTTTATGACCCTGCCAACTGCAATACAGAGCACTGTCCCACTTCTGGTGCCACTTTAGCCTCCACAGCCTGCATCCTTTCCAGCCCTCCCCAAATCCCATCACGCCGACGAGAATTAAACTCATTAGTGAATCATTTGCTTCATAAAACATTTGGTTGAAATGCAAGATGAATCTGGGGAATCCTGATGGAATTGCACACATCTCAATGAAGGTTAAGATTTCAATGAGAATGTTTTGCTTTTTTTTTCAAGTTTCATCTACATCCATTTAATTTTTTTTCCCTTTCTCTGATTCTTTTGTACAAATCAAAGTATGCACATGGAACACACAAGAATTCACCTCGTTTCATTTATGTATGAATTTCTCACCTTAGGTTCTCTCTTTAGTTAATGAAAAGAGGCCTGAAAAATCGTGCCCCTTTTATCTCTGACATTTGTATTATCTCTGTATCATCTCTCTGTGTAAAGGTCTATTTCCCAAATCCAGTGTCAGGGCTTATTTCCCAAGTCATGGGATCACAGAATGGTTTGGGTTGGAAGGGACCTTAAAGACCATCTCGTTCCAACCCCCTGCCATGGGCAGGGACACCTTCAACTATCCCAGGTTGCTCAGAGGTTCCTACACATTAGAGGCATTTCTTCTGTGCTTTTTGAGCTAATCAGCAGGAAAACAGAAAGAAATTGGTAGGCTTGGATAAAGCCATGTTAAGAAATGAACTCTACCCCAGCCAAAACCAGGACAGGAGTCTTTGAGATTTCCTTCCTGCACATATTCTAAAACTGGAGGGCCACTGCAGAACAAGCTATCTGTTGATTTTTCAGCTGAAGTTCAGTTCTTGAATTTTTGCATTTGTATAATTGATTGTAAAACTTTGTAATTCATGCTAAGTTGGTTATTTAAAGATGTCATCCAATCAGAGAATAAAAAAAAAGTGCACTGCATTTAACTAGCTAAGATAGAGCAAATTACAATCAAATATACAATTAATATATGAGTAAACCTCATGCAAGCTGAAAATAAGATGTACTTATTTAAGGCATGATAATTAAGCACTGGAACAAATTGCTGAGGCTCATGGTAAGTTCTTTTTCATTTGGGAGTTTCTAAATCAAGGCTAAATGTCTTTCCAAAAAGATATGTTCACTTTGAAGTCATTAGGTGAGAAGCAGTATTATTGATAGGGAAATTTCATATTCACTATATTTCAGAAAGCCCAATTAAGTGTTCATTGCAATCTTCCCTGACTTAATAAGGATGAGTTTATTTGGCTGTCCCTTTACAATAGCAATGAAAATAACCATGAATATCATAAAAGTGTTAATATTTTAATATAATATGCACTGCTCTGATCAAAGTACCATTCTAATGTTTACATGCACCTGGAGTGACACAGCCTGAAATTACTGAAGGGAAATATGCCATTAAGGTCCTTTTCATATACTCTAAAAGAAATTCAAATTTCTTCTAAGCATTTTGAGATCATTTTCATACCAATTTCAACATAAAATACTGAAACGTCACTTGAGGTGGATATTCCATGTTCATTTTCTATGACTAATCTTTAAATACATTAAAGCATTCAATGATAATAATAAAATAGATAATACAAACACTGAACACTGGGCATTTGGAAACCTGACCTTGGCTATAATTAGGGAATTTATACTTATTTGAGCTACATATTCCTATCAGGGGTTGATGTCATATTGATTTCTACTTTACATACCAGCTTTAAAAGAATAGAAACTAATTTTTGGTCTTATTTTGCCTTCTGCCTTTCTCAGCTGTTGAACTATTTATGAACAAGACAAGATCACAAGTAAGAGAACTAAAAGACTGCAAATACAATGAAGCAGTGTAGGAACAAGATGGCAGAGAGCAAAGATGTTTGACAAGAGAAAGGACAGAGTCTGGGAAGCATAAATATTCCACAAGAGCAGCAATAATGTGGCTCTGTGAAGGTAAGGAGGGGATAAAGCTTCACTAGAGTGCTAAAAATTTCCACTGGACACGCTGGGATAGCCAGGGCTGTGGGGAGAGAGAAATGATGAGAGGTAAATTCCTACAGAAACCAAAAGATTTTGCTTCATATAATCAATAACTCATCTCTCTCAGGATAATTCCTTCACGCCACAGTTCTTTCCAACCAAGTCCAGTTTATCCCTGATTTCCAGCTGTGGTGGATGACCCGGGCTGCATGGCAGGTGCCTACCAAAGCCACTCTATCGCTCTTCTCCTTGCCTGGAGAGGGGAAAAAAAATATATCTAAAGGCTTGAAAAGGGCAGGGAGGGATCAGTTACTGTCACAGGACAAACAGACACTACTGGGGGACATTAATTTATTACAAATCAAATGAGAGTAGGGCAAGGAGAAATTAAAACAAATCTTCAAAACATCTTCTTCCCATCCTTTCCTTCTTCATGGGCTCAAGTTCACTCCCAAATTCCCTGTTTCCTCGCCTCCAGTGGCACAGGGGGATGGGGAATGGGGATTGTGGTCAATCCATCACAGATTGTCTCTGCCACTTCTTCTTCCTGCTCAGGAGAGGATTTTCTCACACTCTTCACTTGTTCCAGCATGTCTCCCATGGGACACAATCCTTCATGAACTTCTCCAGTGTGGGTCCCTTCCATGGGCTGCAATTCTTCAGGAACAGACTGCTTCAGCGTGGGCTGCCCATGGGGTCACAGGTCCTGGCAGGAAACCTGCTCCAATGTGGGATTCCCATGGGGTCACAGCCTCCTTTGGGCATCCCCCTGCTCCAGCACTGGCTTCTGTGGGGTCACAGCCTCCTTTGGGCATCCCCCTGCTCCAGCACTGGCTTCTGTNCCTTTGGGCATCCCCCTGCTCCAGCACTGGCTGCGGTGGGGTCACAGCCTCCTTTGGGCATCCCCCTGCTCCAGCACTGGCTTCTGTGGGATCACAGCCTCCTCTGGGCAGCCCCTGCTGTGATGTGGGGACCTCCAGGCGGGTCTCTGTCACCCTGTGGACCTACCTGGGCTGTAGGGGCACAGCTGCCTCACCACAGGCTGCCCCATAGGCTGCAGGGGGATTTCAGCCCCAGCGCCTGAAGCAGCTCCTGCCTCTCCTCCTGCACTGATGTGGGCTCTGCAGAGCTGCTCCTCCCACATATCCTCATTCCTCTCTCCAGCTGATGGAGGTTTTTCCCCCTTCTTACACACATTGTCCCAGAGGCACCGTCACCATCACAGATGGGCCCAGCCTTGGCAAGGGATGGGTCTGTTTCAGAGCCAGCTGGCACTGGCTCCATGGACACGGGGCAATTATCCAGCAGATCCTGACAGAAGCCACCCCTGCATCCCCCTCTCCCAAAATCTGGCCATGGAAACCCAGCGCCCCCGCCCCAAACTGCTCAGCAGGGTTTGAGTTTCCACTACGCAAACACCAATTAGTGAGCAGCCACAGTGGGCTTAAAATTGCATGGCTTGCTTGTGACACAATTTTACTTGATAGGGGGGAGAAAAAAAATTAATTCCACTGTTTAGTTCTGCCCAGAACAAACAGATGTAGGAGCACTCCCAGAGCATATGGGTTAAATTAGTGCCTGCTGTGTCCCAGCATCAGCATTTGTCTGATTTAGTGACACTTGTTTTAAACAGTTGGAAGAGGGTCCAGGCAGCTCTGGAGGTGGTTTTCAGCTGGATTCATCCTTAAACAGCAGCCTAATAAAATTCCAGTTTTACATTCAGTCTGTGCTGAGCTGCCACCAACTCTGGGTCACCAGAGGAGGCATTCCCTGAGATGAATTGTGCAGGGCACGTAATAGCTGCACAATGTCCTTTTGATGATAGAATACTAAGCAGAGCTGACATTTAAATTAGCATCCCTGTGTGTTTTCCAGCTAGATAATGATATGGGTAAGACAGCCAACACCTGTGGCACCGGGAGGGATCCAGTTCCCAGGGAGACATGGCCAAAGGTTTGTCATCATCCCAAAACCATTTATGTTGCAACTGATTGAAAATAGGCTCAGACAGTCAGAACCTGGCTGTTCTGGGAGGTGCTTTGGGTTAACAAGCCTGAGTTTAATTCTTTGAGCCTCGTCCCTCCCGAGACTCGGTTGGATTCACAGAGCTGAGGTCTTTGCATTGGCCCTAAAGCCCGGGGAAAAGAGGGATGAAAGAAGGAGAGAGCAAATGAGCAGATAAACAAACCACACAATCTCTTTGCCTCTAGAGAATGGCAGAATAACTAAAAGGACTAAAGGACTAAAATAACTAAAAGGTCATTACAAGGACACAGAGAGGTAATTTCTCAGCATTGACTTTCAGCAGTGCCTTCCTGAACAAAACAGCTCCCCTTCCCCTCTGCACCACCATCAGCTCCAGGGTCTGTTCAACAGCTGAAAGGCAGGGTGTTTTTATGCCAGAATGGTAAAATCAATGCCGTTACCCAGCATTTTCTGATGGCTTTTAGCTCAGTAGTGAAGAAGTGGCTGTGTCTAATTAGAGAGACAGATCCTGCACAACCCCAGTGTCTGCCCCATGCCCTTCCAAGAACAGTGGGTGAATTTCCTCTGGCAAGGTGAGGCACCAGCCAGGGTTGTGGAGCTTCACACTGCATCAATTTAACTGTGTTGTGAGGTGCAGGAGCTGCCTCTCCCTCTTTCAGCACAGTGTGCCTCGTAAATATTACTGGGTATCAAGTGGGACTAAATGAATCGGCACAAATCAGCCAAGTTCCTCCTGCTCCAGCATCTATCCTGAAACGGGAGCCTGACCCTTCACCACTGCCTGATTTGATTTGGAGCATATTGAGGATATTTATGGCCCAGTGGCTTTAACCCTCATCAGACACTTAACCAAGAATACCCACACAGAGAGTTTCACTTCTCAGCCCCCACTGGCTGTAAATCAGCTTGCTCAGTGAGTCAAGAAATCTCCCAGAGATTGTTTCTGGCTGCAGGAATCACCTTGCACAACCCTTCCCCATAAACAAGGGTGCCATTTGGAGAGGATCCTTTCAAGGCCATCCGCAGGCAAACCAAAAGGATTTTTTGGGGTGGTTTTTATTTTAATTTGAACCTACCCTTTGTATCCTTCTGGCTGCCTTTTCACTGATCCTTCCCTCCAGCAAACCCCTAAAGATGAAAACCTGCTTAGTCTTTTTCTGCAACAGACAGGGAGATGGCAACAGTTGTCCAGTTAAGGAGAAAAGGCAAATTTCAGTCAACTCAAAGCAAGGATGAAAAGTGGAAAATTCTGTCACCAGTGAGTGCGACCTGGCACTGCGGAAAGCACATGAACATCAAAGTCAGATGGGTCAAAGCACTCAGCTCTGAGTCAATTATCGTATTTTCTTAGATATAAATCACAGTTCAGACAGCCTAATTCCCTCCAAAAGTAACGGCACTTGAAAGTGTGTCCTTGGATAACCCGTGCCCAGGCTGAGGCTGGCAGAGGGGTTTGGCTGTGGGGA
Source organism: Oriolus oriolus (assembly GCA_013400235.1). NCBI lineage: Eukaryota > Metazoa > Chordata > Aves > Passeriformes > Corvidae > Oriolus > Oriolus oriolus. The sequence continues at coordinate 198,682 of VXBT01005528.1, forward strand.
GCTGTGTCACCCACTGCTGGGTGTGCACTCAGCCCCTGCTGCTGCTGCTGCTGATTCAGGCATTCCATTTGGGCAGGGCAGACATGCAAAAATATGTGAATTTCTCCACAGCAGCTCAGTGTTTGAAAATCATTATGCTGATTTAGCATCCTGACCCTAAGCTGCTCCACGGCAGATTTAGTAAATATAGCCCAGCTAAAAGAAGACTGTAATAAACCATTAAGTGCAAATCAAATAGCTTGGTTAATCACTGTGTAACTGCAGTTTTATACAGCTGTCTGCTTCCCTGAATTGCACTGGGATAAATCTGCAGTGGCAGATTTGACCCTTTGCTTCTGCGCTTCAGTTCCCTGCCTGTAAAAAAAAAGCAGGATAATATATTTCCCCAAGGCACAGGGCTGTTGCAAAGATACCCAAACTTAAAATGCTGATTCTCACTTATTAATTTGGTAACACGCTACTCGAAACTAGAAGAATGCAAAGAGCTGGCAAAGAAAAGGCAAACTAAAACAAAACAAAACCAAGAAAGAAACTAACCCACAAGTCAGGCTTCAGGAAATGCTGCTGTTGAGCTTGGGCTGAATGTGTGTGGGAGTGAGGGCCAAAATCACATCTTATTTTAATTAAATGAAAGCAATCAGTCCCCTCTGCTCAGGAGAGATAATGGAGAACTGTACAGCTTGCTGTGGGGTGTTAATCCTAAATAACTAGCTGCTCTAGGATACAACCCTGTGCCTAGAATTGCATTAACACAGCAAAGAGGGGTCTGGATCAGCCCTGGTCTTACCCAGGGTGCTTCTTGGCTTTGTTTCATAAGGGTTGGTGCTGTAAATGTAAGAAGTGAAGTGCACATCCCTCCTCTTTTTGTATTTCAGGTTTGATACCGTGGTAGATGTTTCCAGACAAGGCAGACACAACTGGAAAGTACAGGTAGGGAAGGAGCAAGAGAAACGGGGAGTATGTGAAGGGAACAGGGATTATTCTTCCAAAACTTCTCAGGAGAGTGATCTCAGTAAAGTATTTCTGTGAGTAATTTCTTGCATTGAAAGTTGGAGTTAAGTCATGGACTGTGATACGAGGCCGGAGAGCAGCATGAATGCAAAGAGCATAGGAAAAATCACTCAGGAATAAACACATGCCTTTGAAGCTTGTCAAAACAATAAAAAAAGGATTATGCTCTGTAGCACAAAATGATCTCATGCATTTTGGGATGAAAAATGGGGATTTCTGTTCTAGGGTGTTTAAAAAGGTGTGAGTCACTCCTGGTCTGAGACACCAGCCAGATGCAGCCATGGAAGAGGCAAAGGTGATCCTCAGCTACATCACCATCAGGGACCACTGAGCACTCACCTGGTGTTCTTGGGACAAGACAGGTCATGTGCTGAAGAAAGAGGAAATACAACAGTCAAAGGTGCAGAAAATTTATTTCTGGAATTGATAGAATATTCTATTTTATGCAAGAAAAAGAAAATTAAAATAAAGTAGGTGACTGCTTCTTCAGTTTACTCTAGAAAAAAAAAAAAAGTCTGAAAGGGATGAAATTGCAAAGCTGTCCTTGGGGATAAACACCAGGAAGGAGAAAGGAACTGTTTAAGTCAAAGGACAGACTTAGGATAAGAAAAAGTAGGTGTAAACTGCCCAGAAATAAATAAATCCAGTCTGAAAATCAGAGGGAAAGGCTTCTTCCAGCCAAAACAGTGAGGTGCAGAAGAAGCATTCAGCCAAACAGGGAGGAAAACCCAGCTTCTGACATAGAGCTTGATAGATAACGAAGTGGAGCAGAGTGGGTACACAAACATTTTTACAGGGTGAGGAAAGGTGGAAGGAAAGGGAAGGATGTTGGGGTAACTTCAGCACTCAGAAGACAGTAAAAATATAAACATTCTTCTTCTTAAATAGTTGAGCAGTTTGTAAACAATACACAAATAATCTTACTGGCAAATAATGAAGAAATGGATGTCAGCTAACACAGATTTGTTAAGAAGAAATCATATAAAGGAAATATAATCTCTCTCTCTGACAGGATAACAGGCCAGTGGAGAGAGGAGTAGCAAGAGGTGCCTCTTTTACCTAAGACTTTTGGCAGTACCTCATATGCCATCCTCATAAACAAGTGTCAGAAGCCAACTCAGCTAGAAACAACCATAGAATTGGTGCCAAACTAGTAGAACAATCAGACACAGAGAGGAGTTGCCACAGGTTTGCCATTAAAGTGAGGTATTGAGTAGTTTTTCACAGGGTTTGCAGTGGGTCTTGCAGTCTTCAGTGTTTTTGTCAGCAAATTCCTGTTCCATTTTGTTGCTACGACAAGAGAGAAAAAGCTGCTTTGTGGGATGAACAGGTATGAGAAAAATTCATGTGGACAAGTGCAAAATAATAACCCTCAGTAAAAATCAAGTTATACAGAGAAGGTGGGATCCAACTGCTTAAACCATTCCTCCTCAACACCGTACCTGGGGGACTTTGCAGATCCAACCAGGATCAAGTTAAATATGCTGGCGCTGCTGAAAAAGCCAAACACCATATAGGAGCATATGAGACACAAATTTCTTGGCTCTTAACTGTTGGAAGTGCCTTGATTCTCTAGATTTGAGCACCACACATGAAGATGTAGGCTATGTGTAGACAAGTGGAACTAGAAGAACTCATAAAAGTTTACAGATCATGACCCCTGGGAGAGGGGTTGGCAGATCTGGGGCTGTTCATACTGATGAGGAGAGGAGAGAAGCAGAGAGAGAGACAGCAAACAGATTCTGCTGAAAAGAGGATAATCTACTCTTGCTGCCTCTGACAGGGGAGTGAGAATGAATCTTGAATTATATCAAAAATTACAGGGTAGACATTTAGGATAAATAATCTAATGAATGGTGAAGAATTTGAATTCATTATCTGGATGATCTGTTTTCTGCATCAGAGTTATTTAAAGACAGACCAGGAAAATGTATGGCAGGAAGAGCACAAGTAGTGATCCTAGTGAAAGACTTTGTGACGGCATGAACAGCTACTCAGATTCCTCTTTTCCTCTGTTTTGCAGGTTCTGGTGAAATGGTCGGTGCAATAAAATTTCTTGAGAATACAGGCAACAAGACTTGAGGTCCAAAGACCAAAGTTCACTTCGAGATACACACATGTGTCGTTCATGCATTACAAATGTTGCCCTGAACTCCTGGGGTCTCTTATTCTTGTAGGGGTTTGCAGCTGGAGTTCTGAGAGCTCAGGTGTGAGGGGTTTATGTCTTTTGGCAGGATTGATCAAAACCAGTTATTCTTCAGCACTTAATTATGAAAATTATGCATTGGAAGGAAGTAGTGGTCAAGGGATTATGGTATAACAGAAAAATGAATCTTATATCTCTCGGCTTATTAAATTTGATCTAAGAAACAATTGGACTGTTTAGGAGTAGGAGGATATTTATTTCTTTGGCATTACTTTGTTTCCAAGTCAAAGGGTAGTTTCTGAACACTAACCTAAACCAGAAGTTTTGGATTTGGGCTTCTTTTCCCCCTCCCAAAAAAACCTCAACCATCTAATGAATGGAAACACACAGATAAATGAGTGGCCATGCAAAATTTATAACATTTGCTTTAACACTGATGAATCTCAGGTTCATTTTTTCTCTCCTTCTGACTGGATGCTGATTATCTGACCTTCCTCACGTGAACCAAGTGTGGCAGTTTGTGACCTGCTGCAGGAGGAGCTGATGTAGCCTCACAGCTGTGCCTCACCATCCCACTCATCCTGCCAGAGGTTCACCTTTTGCAGCAGTTTTGGACACCAGCCCTCTTTTGACTGTGGGGCTGGTGTCCACAACTGCTGCAATAATCCAGTGCATCTCTGATTATGAAACTTTCAGAGAGGTGACAGATGCCAGTTCTGACTCCTTGCTGTCTCCAAGTCCTGTACCAGCAGGAGAAAGGTGATATCTTTTCGGAGCCTGCCAGGGGAAAGGAAGGATTTGGAGCATCTTCTACTATTTATCTAATTCTCTTACATCACCTCCCCCACTAAATGCAATTCTTTGATATAACCTAAACAAGGGAGCTGAAATAAACAGCTTCACAGCATGACTATAATCTATTTAAGTCATTTTAAAGCCAGCAGATGTTTTATAGTTTCAGATTTTCAGTGCTGTCTCTTTACAGACTTCTGCTACTCTGCAGGTGGCTCAAACTAGGCCAGTGATTGCAGACAATTAAAACTTAAAACCTTTCATTAGCAGTCACCAGGTCTGCAGGTCACTCTGATGCTTAAATGCACCTTCTGTCACAATTCACTCAGGGCAGGTCAAACTGTGCTGGACCCCTGCTCAAAGCCATCAGAGCCAGCCAGCTGTGACCTGCTGCCTGTGGTCAGGAGAAGACAGAAATAAACTCCCCGATCCCTTCACTGACCTCTGGGTCTGGCAAAACTTAGCAGAGCCTGTCCTCTCTACCAGATTTGAGAGATGCTCCAGAAATTTGCTTCTCCCCAGTGCCTACTCGGACCCACCTGTGAGTATTACACTCTGACACTGCCATCAGCAGCATTTTGGGCCACAGAACCCTCCTCCTTTCACAGGTTTCGCATCCATCCACACACTGCCTTCCTACCACTTCACCTGTTATAACCTGCAATACCGATTTTCAGGGTCAATCCTGGCATTCCATGATATGTTGGCCCCTCTTTCATGGAAATTCTCAGGCTCAATGAAGGATCACTTGCTGAAGGCATGCATGAGGCTCAGGTCAAGCATTACTGCAAGAAGAATTGATTTCCCGATGCAGTGGCCTCTGGCTTTAGGAATTTTAACAGGGGCAGCGACATGCCGTGAGTCAGATGCAAATAAGACGTCAGCCAGATCAATGACATCACACAATGATCTGCAAATCTGTTCCTGGAGTATAAGCACACAGAAAACACTGATTGCCTTTAAAAAAGGCCTCAAAATGTAGATGGAGAAGCGTAAGTCTGGTTCAAATGTTACTGGCTTCAATGTGCTGCCCACATGCAGAAAACACCAAAGTAAACCATGTTGTTTGCCATGTCATATTTAATGTAAACACCAAATACTACTTGTTTCAATATTTCATTGTACTCTGCAGCTGTCTGAACCCACAATTTTATGTTCTAAACCAACTGAGTGGGAATTTTTGAGTAGGGTTTTAGTCATGATCTGCCAAATGTGAAATGATTGCGCTGGTTGTTTGAATGAAAAAGGAGTGACCCTTTTCTTCATGCTCTAACTCAGCCTCCTGTGCTGCCTTTTCGATAGAGGACTGCAGCGTGGAACAGCGACGCTCTCTGTAATTTCTCCCCCAGGCTCCCCCCTGGTATTTAGATTTCAGCTCCTTGATTTTAAAAGGTCACTTAGCAAAAAGAGAATGCCATACTATTCATTCCTCCCCACCTCCCTGGCCCATACTTTCTCTCCTCTTTTTGTGGAGATACGCAGAAATTAGCAGCCTATGCTTGTTTAAAAACAGTGCCTGAACCTGAAGGAGAACTATTGACTCTTGTTTTTCATTCATCATGCTCCTGTCTTGTGTTAGAGGGAGATTTTTTCCTAAAATGCAGCTGTTATCACCCCACTCCTGCCATCTCTTTCCCAGACATCTTCTGCACACTTGCACTGAACCCTCTTGCCCAGAGGGGAGAGTTGCCAGAAGCCCTTCTCATTGCCAGCTGAACTTGCCATGGCCCACTGGCAAAATAGCTGCCTTGACTGGAGTCCTTCATTTCCAGCTCATTGCAGAGAAAATATCCAGGTTATTGTAAGCCTTCCCAACATCCAAGAGATGCAGCCAGGTCATGGTGAGGTAACTAAATATGCTGCAGAAAGACACTGGGTCTGCTGGAGAAGTCCTTCATCTTCCTGTAGTGGCGAGATCAAAACCTGATAGCCTGAGTGGGTTCATCCTTGTTGCCTTTGAACCCCACCAGAGAATGGACCCCAGCTCCTGACCCAGCTGGAGCTGCCTGGGTCATGTCCACACTGCTCACAGCAGCACCATTCAGAGTGGCCCGGCCACGCTCCATCTCAGATCTCCTCTGAGCCCTGTGTGGCGTCCCTGCAGTGCTGATCCATAATTGCTGATTGCCTTTCTCCTCGGAGCACCCCGAATAAGCCGAGGGCTGGGTTCACAGCGGGGTTTTCATGGCGTTACGTCAGTCAGGGCTGCGCGGCCCCAGAGAGGGGACAGGGCCGTGCTGAGACAGTGCCCAGGGCACACGGAGCCCAGCTGATGTGATCTGTGCCTGCACTGTGTGTGTGGCACTCACAGGATGTCATGCTCATTCTTAAATATGATCTCAGTTAGTATCCTGCTGTCAGAAGAGGCAGGGGAGGGAAAACCGTATGGCCCTGCTATCATTTCTCCTCAGTACCAGCAGTAGAATTAGGATATGAGTGTTACTAAGAGCCAGCTTATCTGTGGCAGCACTTCAAAACAATTTCCTTCATCTGGTCATCTGGTGCTTCAAGGCTATTCACTTATTTAAGTATCTTTTAGCAACCAGTATCACTCAGGCAGCGAGGATGCCTGTATTTTAAGCGAGTTCCATTATTTCTTTGCTATATACTGTAAGCTCTAATATGCTCACTCAGAGAGACTCTGGTTGGAGATAAATCAGGAAATGCTTCCAGAAAAAACTGTCATTTCTGCTTTCTCGTCATTGGTTCTTTATTGTAATTCTTATTTGTTGCAGTTCCCTGCAGCAATTTCTTTACTGCGGTTGCTTTCTGGTGAACTTTTTGCAGTGAACTTCAGCTGCCACAGAAATTGCTCATCACATCTGCATTCCTGTGTCATCTGCACCCCACTGTGCTAAAGCTGATGGGAGACTGAGGGCTGTAAATGTTGCCTGGTTTTCTTCAGTCCCCGATCTCTTGCTTGTACCATGCAGGGAGACACGTAAATTGTACATTCTTCACAAATAATGTGGTGCCCAGTCCAAAAGCTGCTAACCTAATGGAAAGCCCCATCAGTTTTAATGGACCTGCTCCTTATTCCACCAAAAAACAGCTCTGATCTTCACTAATGCTGACTTCAGTGGGAATAAATCCATGTGTAAATTTTAAAGAAAAGGGTTTGTGAACAGGGCACTGCCTCTGTGTGTCCAGAGCATGTCACTCCAGCACGATGCTGGCAGTGCCACGTGCCTGCTGTCCCCAGAGGCAAAAGGAGAGCTGAACTGCAGCCACGATGGACAAACACCAAAGGGGAGGCAGTGGATATGCCAAGACAGGCCAGGGGGTACAACTCCAGTGCAGAAGTTATTGCTGCTCCTTCAGAGCATGGAATCACAGAATAGTTTGGGTTGGAAGGGAGCCTTAAAGGTCCTCTAGTTTAAGCCTTCTCAGGCTGGGTTTAAGGCTAAAGGCAAGTCAGCGTCCCAATAAGTGGAGATCTTCTAAGCTCATTTAGTTTATGAGAGACATCCCCCCAAAGAGAGATTTGTCTTCTTTAAGGGGGCAATTCCACAGTCTCTTTATTCCACCCAAGGTTCTGGGTGCTGGAATTATTTCAAGATCCCTCTGCCTCAGCCAATTATTCCTTTGTCTTTCTTTTTGTCATTGCTAGATTTTCTTTGACTGTGCAGTGTCCCAGAAACTGGGCTGGCTGAAACAAAAGTAAAAACTACACACTTCCCCCCTTGAAAAACCCAAAAAACACCGAGGGAAATTCTCTGCCAGCTGAATTGCCCATCCGGACTCCTCATGGAAATGATCTGCAGCACAAGGGAGCAGGCAGGATTGTACAAAGCCAAAGGGAAGCGGGGTAATAGGTTCGCTGATTTTCTACACTAGCTGTATATGTATTAAGGAGACTGTAAAACAGAATCCTAGAGCAGATTAAATAAATCCCCCTCTGGAAAACACTTTAACAACAGCAGAGAAAGCCCACACAGACTCTTGCAGCTTGAACAATTAAATCTTCAGCGTCTATAATGAGGTGAAATGGATCCCACACAGGAGAAAGGAGATTTCCAAGGCATAGAGGCACATTCACATCAGAGCTGTACGAAGCCACTGCTGCAGATTGAGCATAACCCAGAAAACTTAACCTGCTGATCCCCTTCATTTTGTTTCATAATTCTGGGGTTTGGACCAGCCAGAGCCAGCAAGCTTCCTCCTGAGCATAAAATAATTCCCTTTAATTGCAACAGCTCCAGTTGGGAGTGATGGAGGGAGAACACAGCGTGTCCCTGTTGAGATCCATGGCAAAGCTAGGGTGAAAGGATAGGTTGTATTGGTGTGGCAGGAAATCAGACAGAAATAGGCCAATTATTATTAAAAAAAAATAAAATAAAACTCTTTCCTCCAGAGTTTTCCCCTTCTCACTGGACTTTATGTAAGGAGCTGCTCACTCTGAACCAGAGGCAAAGCTCAGGCTGTCAGAAGACCTTCTGCCTGTGGAGTCCATGGAGACATGGGAGAGACACCACCAGAACAGCAATGATGGTGCTATACAGGCTTTCAGCTTTTTCCTGTAAGGTAAATGCCTGCCTGCTTTTTGAAACCAGCAAAAAAAGTGCAGAAGTGTTTTAAGGGTCTCGTGTGAACGAGCAGCAGGTTGGAACTTCAGTATCAGCAGAGAGGGCTCTTAAGAGATCTGAGAGGTGTTCAGAGTCCAGATGATGCAAGGGAGTAAAGAGTTAAGGGACGCTTGCTAAACAACGCGCATTGCTTGCCCGGCATTTCCTGCGCTTGCCCAAGCGGGTTGGGAGGATGCAGAACCATTGATAAAGGGAAGCAGCCGTGACCTGGTTCCTGCTCCTGGACCCTCACACCGGCTGGAACCAGAACACTGGTTTGGACTATGACCAAGGGCCCAGAGAGCATGCGCCACACACACAGGTGGAAAGTTCAAGTAGAGGAAGAATCCTTTTACTTCATCCTGAGACCCCCGCCCACGACCACCAGGAGGCACCGCGCAGGCACAGAGCAGATGGAAATGACTTTTTTGGCTCATTGTAATGTGAAGAGGGGCTGGGAGGAGCTAGGTGATGGATATGTATGGACGCTGTGGGAAACTCAGTGCATCTGTAATAGTCCAGGGGATAAATACAGGAGTGAATGCTGCTGCCGGCACCCGTGCCTTCGGAGGAGCTATCCCCCATGCATCCAGCGCCGTGAATAAACAAACACACCTACTGTAAACTTTACTGAGCTGGGGAGTCTTTTCCGCACACTACAGAGATGCAGATCCTTCTCCTCATCGCCAGACTGGAAGTCACACGGGTGAGAGCTTGGGAATACAACTGGTGCAGCAGTCTGTTAGGTATCACAGAGGGTTAAATCTGCCAAAATTTAGTGATCTGGGTCAGGAACAAAGGGAGCAGAAGGAGGAGGGGGAGCCATAAATCAAATTATACATCCCAAACTCAGGCTGTGCCCAAGCAATTTGACTGGCAACAGTTTGTACTGTGCTTGTTTTTGTGGGTAACACTGCCCAGACACCAGCTCAGGGTTTGCTCCATTATCCATGAAACCTTGGTGCCCAGCCAGGCTTCAACACCTTAAACATGAATCCAAGTCCACAGACACAGTGCAAGTTCACAGGGACCACAGCACATACAAAATACACAGAACAAGAGAAAGACCCTCAGCAATTTCCTTATACTTTCCTTTTTTTTGGACCCTAAACTCTTTCCCTGTGAAAAACACTTTAAGCCTCGTGCCTTACCCTGAGACAAACACTTTCGTCTATCAGCTACAGTCCTCCTGAGATGTGCATGATGCCCTTTCATTCTAAAACTAAAACTGGTTAATTTTCTGGGAAATCTAGTTTGTTACAAGTATTTTTAAAAAATAAATAAAAATTAAGGAGAAAATAAGACAACCATTTAGTCTTTTTCCTGGAAAATTGACACTTATAAAGCCATTTTTAGGGGGAAAGGCATGGAAAGAGTATACTGAAAATCACAAAAGAAGCCTGGACCCTGAAACAGGCACAATTAATCTCAGGATTTGCAATTTAGGATTGATTTAGAGCTACCAGACTTAATAAAGGCCCTCAGAAGCATGTGTGCTCAAGGTTGAGGCAGCATAAAGAATTTCTTACTGAGTTGGGGTTATACTAGGACAGCTTGAGGACATTCAGACAGGATCTGGCCGGGGCTGGATACTCCAAGTGCAGTGGGGTGGCTCCACCCTAACAGATGGCAACGCTGCAAATGAGCTGAAGAGGAAGGAGGTAAGATAAAGAAAGGGGGGCTGGAAGAAGGAATGGTGATAATTTTTGGGGGGTGGGAGTGGGGGCATTTAGTTAAACCCCAAATTTCAGTGCTGAAAATGAGGACCAAGTGGAATTGATGGAGAAGGGTGACTGACATGACCCTGGACCATTTGCCCTGTCTTTCTGAAGAAAGCAGGATGAAGGGAACAGTTAATTTTTTTTCTCCATGGAAGACCTCAGAAGAAATTAGTAGTTAATAACACTGTCCTCAGCAGAGACTGCTGGTGGGTTCCTGTCAGGCTTGCTTTACGCAGACACCAGCAGTATTTACAATGCCATTGGAAAGAAATCAGAGACTGAGTCCTCCTGCAGCTCAGCAGCACCCCAGAAATAGTGCTGATGGCAAATGGCAGCAGGGAGCTCTCCTCAGAGGAGTGTGGGCTTGTCAGAGCAAAAATTATTTCAGGCAGCATCTAAACAAAGAAGGGTAGTGCTCTCCTGTGAAAGGGTAAAAAAATCAGACCAACTCAGTAATATTTTAAAGTACATTCTGCAGTGTCTGAGCTTAGTGCAGGGAGGTCGCAGCCCTTCCGAAGGGACTGGAACCAGCAGAGTCATCTGTAAAGTGATGTTTTGTAGAGCTTGGCTCCCACAGCCTGCAGGGATTTGAAGCACATCACAGGAGTTAATTTCCTGAGGACAAACATAATTCATTACCCAGATACCTTGCCCTAATATTTCTTAGTCTACTTCCATTTCAGTGAAGGCCTGAGTCCAGCGGAATTACATTGGCACAGGAAAGGAACTTCAGACTAACAGGTTTCTTACTGCTAAATGATAAAGAGGCAAAACTGTTTTGCCTTTTCCATCTTTTTCAAAAGTGCTTGATCCAGAAATGGCAGAAGTCAACAGGGAGCACTTCCATGGACTTAGCAGATGTTGGATCATAACATCCCTGGGAACTGGAGCATTTCACTCGTTTACCAACCACTTCCTTATGACAGATAAAGGAACTGCAAATGTCTGAATTTATGGTGAAAGTTCTCACCAGTCGTAAAATGCAGAAAACTGAAAAGCTGCAGCAGCTCCTATAAAGTTACTGTAGCTGAAGTTGAGATTGTTGCTTTGGGGTAAATAATCACCGTGTTATCTTTAGCAATTTCAGGTTTTAAAATTATGAAGCATTTTTTCCTCTTTTCCTTTCATAAACAAAAAAGCTGTTGTTTTGTAACAGGCTTTCTAGCAAGTAATGAGATCAAGGTAAAAAGAAAGTTAAATATTGCTCCATTCCCCTGGCAGCATTATTTGAATGTTCCCGACATTATTCATGTCAAAATATCTCGGAGTGAAATAACAGCAGTTTTTCTGGTATCAAGAGGGGTTGTTTTCCTTTGCCTGCCTTGCTTAACAGTGGATTGAACAGAGGAATGGGGAATCATAAAGGACAAGCCCTGCTACGTGGGGATTGCTTGGAGTCCAGAGGCAGAACAAGCAGCTCAAAGCAAGGGTGCAGAGACAAGCCCTGCAAGGTGGGTGCTGCGGTGGGCATGCTTTGGCTCTGTCCCCTGGATGAACTCCTGCCCTCGAGGGAAAGGCTCAGGGTGAGATCTATAAAGTCCTGCCAAAGCACTTTTCAGGGTGAGGCCCAGAACGGGGCAATGGGTGGTGCTGGCCAGCAAGGACAGACAAACCACCAGAGTCGCTTCTCTCTGAGTTGTGGAGGTGGGGCAAAGAAAACAAAATCCTAAATCTATTTCTATATGAGAACTGCCTGTGATAGGAGATCTTTTCAAGTCCATCTCTGCCTGTTTGGAAGGGGATTAATGACTGTGTGTCTTCCACCTCCCCAGGCAGCTGTTCAGCAGGCTGTCAACGCAGCCTGGAACAAGATTTACCTCATCTCTCCAGTTCAGGTTGTCCCAATGAGTGTAAGAATTAAATATTAATTGAACCAGAGGCCTGTGTGAGAGAGAGGAAGGATGAGCAATGCTCTCTGGAACAGCCTCACAGGGCAAGGAGAGGGAAGGGCTCGCAGGGGCTGTTGCTGCCCTGCTTGGAGGAGCAGAGCTGGGTCTGCATCCCTTCTGCAGGTGAACACTCCAGCAGTGATGCACTCAGGCGCCCCTGCAAGGGCAAGCAGAGCAAGAGCTTTGCCAGCCAGCAGCAGGAAGAAATGCTGGAATGGTTGTGACTGGGGAAAACGCTGGGAGGCAGGAGGGGATGTCAGTCAGCACAGCTCCCGGCTGTGCAGGGAGAGGTTACAGCGCAGCGCTGCCTGCGCTCTGCAGGAACGCGCTGCTTCCAGCCAGAGGTGTCCGCAGCACAGTGCCCTCCACGGTGAAATACTGCAGCTGTGCTACTGCCAGATACTCGTGCAAAACTTTTTTAGAACTGCAAGTTTAGAAAAGAGGAGAAAAAGACAGCTTGGTCTGACGTCAAAGTAGGGTAAAAATACGAACCAGGGGTGATCAGCGCGGGGATGGGAGGTGCTTTTCCTCTGGAAGGCACTGCCAGGTTCGTGCAAGATTTGGAGCTCATGAAACTGTACACTCGTAACTCCAGGCGAGGAAATATTTTGGAGCTCGCAGAGCATCCAAGCAGCAAAATAAAGGCTTGGTTCTGGCAAGGCAGACTCTGGATACATTGCCACAGGTAATGGAGCCACTAACACATGCCAGTCACTTGGGGGAAAAGACAAGCAAAGCAAACAGCTCCTATTTTTAGTTCACAGTTTAGTTAGCAGCTAGCTCACACTGCTGCATAGCCAGTGCAGCATTAAACACAAGGTGGGCTGCGGGTTTGTCTCTGGGGAATGGAGCCAGATTTTTATTATACCAGGAGTAAAGGCACACCCTGCTGTACCTGCCAGGGTGAGACAGAAAGGGTAACATGGGGACAGTCTTGATTTTATGAAGATTACTTTCATCTGGATTGTAGGAATGCTAATGCAAAGAGACATCAGCCTTTGTTAGTTACATAGCAAAGTCTTACTATTTGTCAGGGACTTATCTGAGTTTCAGGTAATGAGAGCTGGGAGTACCTTGAAATCAGTATTGTTGCATTTAATATGAATATTTTGACTGTAAAAGAGCAAGTGCTAGCACTGCCAGTAGCATGATACCTCACAGGCTCATAACTACAAGAGCTGCTGCCTTTACCACAGCACTAACAACAGAAAGCAAATCAAGTGCACAGAAGTTAAAATGAAAGAAGAAAGTTGACTTTCGCAGAGTTTGGAGTTACAGCTGAAGGAATTTAGGGGATGTTTGGTTGCACCAACTGTTATTTATGACGACTGTGAATGAATGAAATATCCTCTGCATTAATCCCTTCTGAAAACACAAAGCTTTCCTATGCCTTATGTCTTTTCAAACTTATACTGCAAAACAGATCCATAGAAAAATACGTAGACAAACATAAATTTGAGGTGCGGGTTTTTTTCTCTGATGCATCCATGCAGCAACATTATCTATAAATTTACATTATAGCTCTACTGCCATCAAGTGATGAAAAGATATTTTAGTGAAGATATCAAAGAGGAAAAAAAGTAGAAATCTGTGTCTGTGTATGTTACAGAAATTACAGAGCTCTTACACAGAAATGAGACATATTTAATATTCACCCCTGCCTCCTCCCCATCCATGGTGCTCTTTGGTTACCCATGGGAAACCATAAAACTCTTCGTGACCTGCAACCTGAGTAGAGGCAAGAAGCCCAATCAAAGTGCATGTCAAGATTTAATTATTGTTTGTGGGTCGCATAGGTGAAGAAAAATCCACATGCATGTGCTTTCTTACCCCTTGAGTTGTGTGACACGGTGGGGAGCAATAAGAGCAGCTTCTTGGTGCTGCCAGCAGAGCTGTCACGGTTTGGTTCCATCTACCTGCTATTTCCCTTTCCTTGGCTGCTCGTTAGTGCCTCCTTGCTCACAAAAAGGGGCTGTTTCAGCAGAGGAGAGGGGGAAAACTGCAGAACCATCAGATGTGGCCTTTCAGTACTTACAGGGAGCTTAACAAAAGATGAGGACTGACTTTCAGTGGGTCATGGAGTGACAGGATGAGGGATAATGGTTTTAAACTAAAAGTAGATAGATTACAACTACATGTAAGGCAGAAGTTGTTGACAATGAGGGTGATAAAACACCCACAGGTTGCTCTGGGAGGTAGTGGATGCCCCATCCATGGAAACATTGGAGGTCAGGTTGCATGGGGCTCAGGGCAACTTGGTCTGGTTGAAGGTGTCTGTGCTGACAGCAGGGGGTTGGACCAGATGGTCTTGAAAGGCCCCTTCCAACCCAAACCCTTCTGTGCTTCTGTGGCTGGGTCCAGAATGGGATATGTCTAGAGGATAACTTAAAAAGCAAGGGACAGTGGGATGGAAAGTACAAGGAGTCATGTCTGGAAGGGTTTTCTGGCATCCTCCTACAGAATTTGGAGTTTTCCATTGAGGGAGACACCGCCGAGCAAAGCCAGCTCTCCGGGATTTCCCCACAAAGGTGGTGTCTGTGGGGCAGTTCCTTCCTTTGCACTTCACTGCCTGACCCACAGTCTCCATGGTGACTTCAAAACAGCTGCCACAGGAGCCACCTGACACAGACTCTCCAACCTCCACATTGATTCTGGCATCAGTGACAGGGAAGGGAAATCGCTGGCTCCTAACACACCACCTCACTGCACACACTTGGAAAAAAAGCAATTTTTTGTGGGGTGCCAAAGGCATCTTTGGGTTATCATAGAATCATTAAGGCTGGAAAAGACCTTTAAGACCATCAAGTCCAACCACTAACCCAGCACCACTCTGTTCACCACTAAACCACATCCCCAAGTGCCACGCATTTTAAACATTTCCAGGGATGGTGATTCCATCACTTCCCTGGGCAGAAAGTCTCAGAGGTGTCTCTTTGTAGTGGTTTCCCCAAGCTGTGCTAAACCATGACACCCTTTTATTCCTAAACCTGATTAACAACAGATCTTCAGGCAATGTTTTTCTACACCTCCAGCTGCTGTACATCCATCAGAGCTGAACTGGAAGTACTCTGGGCTCGTGCAAAGGAGTCCTGTTTCTGGAAACTGCAAATATCTCTGCTCAATACAAGTAAAATACAAATCAGAGACTGCCTGAAGCTGAGGACCCCAAAAGAGCCTTTTTTACATGCACAAATTTGGTCTTGAATAGAATTAAAATGAGATGTATTTCACTAGTTTTTTGTGCTTAGTTGTGAAGATATTGCATACTATTCAAAATGAGTTCACCACAGGTTACATTGTGTGGAAGAGAAAGGGAGGCTATTCAAGAAGACAAAAACAACCCCTTGCGTTCAGGGTTCAGTTCCTAAATGGTCAGGATTAGGTTATTTCTTTGTAAAGCATTTTGAATTCCTGTGGAACAAAAGACAAAATACAGAAGCGCAGAGCCTGGACCATGAGTTAGATTGCATGGAAGAAATAAATCAGAAGAGGCTCTAAAGGCTCAGAGTCCTTTGCGGGGTAAAGTGGCAAAAACAGCATTTGCCATCCAGTAGACTGCTGAAGCCGAAGTAGATCTGACAAGAGCTGAGCTCACCATTTCGGGAGACATAAAGGGGGAAAAATGTCCTAATAAAGCACAAGGGCTAATAATGGACTGAGGATATTTGTTCCAATTGCCCTGAACTTTGTTTGGAGCACGGCATCATCCAAACAGACATTTATGGACTAAGGCAGCTGAATATCAGGTCTGCCTGTCATGCCTCGATCAACATAAATGGAGAAGGGAAACAATGTGAACAAAGGATAAAAAAGAAGGATGGCGACAGCACAAAGCAGCAAACAAGACTGTTATTTCACACTTTTTCCTCCCATATGTATTTATTTTCTGTGGACTCCTGTCACAAGGCAACAGTATATTTTATGAGCTGGGAGATGCTACATGCCTGAGTGAAGCTGCAAGGGAAAAGGTGTATTCAAACATCTGGACCTCTATTTTATTGTTGTATGTGTATGTAAACACACAGTGATACTATGAACATACAAAAATCTACATGTTTATTTGTACACATATATATAAAAATCAAAGAGAAGTGCAAATGGGGATAAATATATCTACACATATATCTCAATTTTAGATAATTTGCTTTCAACAGTCAGTGATTTCCAAAAGGCCATTTCCATGCCAGCAATGTAGCCTTTTCTTTGGAGTGCAGCAAGTTAGACAAGAGAATAAAAGTTCAATTAAGAGCCTGCTTGCCTGTGACTGATAATGGTTTTGACACTTGCAGTCTCCTGACAACAATGCCAGAGCGAAGTGGGGCAAAGGAAATCAAAGAACAAGATCTTTGCAGAGGGAGATGAGAGGGTTCAAACATCTGAGGCTTTGCACTCGTGGCCTCAGAAACAGCCCTTCCTGCCACGCAAGGTTGTGTCAAACATTTCAGCTTTTCAAGGAGCGGCGCTGAACTTTCTGAATAAACTCAGCAGCTTTGAGGGGGCCTGGCTGGAAGGTGTTAAAGAAAGAGAAAAGTTTATTTTGCTTAGTAACTACCCTGATCACCACCACTGTCTCACACAGGGAGGGAGAGGAAGGAAATGCCCAGCTGATCACCAACCTAAGATTTGCTTTTGATCTTGTCAATTAAAGCAGCATCCTTCTAATCTGAGAAAGATCAGGAAGGTGAATTCCCACAGGCCAGGCTGGGGTTCCCAGAACTCTGGATATCAGAGCTGTCTCAACCCAAGCTCGTGACTGGGGCGTCTGGGTCTGATGCCATTTGCTCTCCTCTGCGAGAGCAAACACGGCTGCAGCTTCAGGAATAGTTAAGATTAAATAAAGTTCAGTGGCTCTGCCCAGCTGGGATAAAACCAGTGCTGCCTCTTTGAATCTGGCTGCCCTATTTGCTTCTGCAAATGCCTTTACTGAAAAAGTTCATATTTGCCAGAGAATGTCCAAACCTCAGCCACTGGCCTTTAAGAAAATCTGAAGTTTTAGTGCCTCTTTGCACACCTGTACAAAGAGTTGACATGAAATGCATTTCAATTTGCACTAACTTTGGTGAGAGGAGAGTTAAGAAAGCTTACTTTAAAGCTCAGCTTAATGGATCAGAAGCTATCAGAACTAGAGACCCTTCGTTATTCAGATTCCTGAGCTAAAACAAGCTAATTGCTCCAGCTGATGGGTGAGATAGGCACAGAGCAGCAGTGAGTGAAGACTGCATGGGAAGAGTGATCAAATGACCTTCTAAAGCACAGAAAAGTGTCCTAATGCATCATGTCAGGGCTCCAGCTGGTTTAACCTGACCACTGTACTAGGATCAAGTCCAGGCTGCTTTAGAGGTGAGTGGCAGCACATACACTGGGCAGTGTGCCGTTCCCTGGGGATGCATCACCCTTCCTGGCAGTATTTAGGGGTACACTGTCAGCTCACTGATGTGTCTCTCCAGTCCCTTGGGCAGTGGGCCCCTCGTAGCCTCTGATGCCTCTCTGCTCCCCAGAGCCCATCGGGTGCACGAGCTCACCCCTTCCCACAGCAGGCAGCTGAAACTGACTCTGCCAAAGTTAATGATCTCCCAAGCCATATTTCAGCAGGGTGAGTGTCCTCACATCCAGGCAGCAGGGTTTATTCCACCTCTGAAACTTTATGAGAGCTCGTGGCTTCTAACTGTGGTGTTTCCCTCGAGTGTGATGTGGCTGGTAAGCAAGGAGAGGAGACCTGCTGCTGCAACACGTCAGAGAGATTTACCATTAGCTCAGGAGCTCCAGGCTGGTGGGTTTGGATGTGAAGAGCCAGGCTTCCAGTCTCAGAGGCACAGGGCATGGCTATTTTACTGTTTATAGCTCATTAATTTATTACCCTAGGCCTGTATGGAGGGTACTTCTCCACGTCTGTCTTTCACACGACATTTTACAACGTGACACAACAGGGCAATTTTGGACAGAGAAAGTGGAGCCATCAACTTGTCAGGTCCTTTTTAGCCAGTGGATGGATTTTGCATGAGCAAAGCGTGAGTGTGCCTGTATGAGCAAGCGTGAACCACACACGTGCACCACTCACACATCAGTGTGCTTCACCCCCGTTCTCAAACCCCAAGAATCATCCAAATCTCTGCTCAGCACTCAGCTGCGATAATCCAAACTGCTAACAACAGAGGAGAAAGGAGGCTTTTGAACAAAACCCCAGCTCCTTCAGCTGACAAAACCATGCTGTCCTGATCTCTCCTCTTTGCTTCCCAGTCTTTGTCGTCCAAGGCTGTCTAGAAAACACTTGAAGAGCAAGAAGAGAGAGTGAAAATGGGAGTCCTTAAACGTAAGTTTGCTATTCCTCTACTGTCCTTAAAAATATTTCTTCAGGATATTAACAAGAGTGTCTAATAGGATGAAGTGTTGACTTTGTGGAGAGGAGCTCTGCTTCCAAAGGGTTGCAAAACACTGGAATTTTGGTGCCAGCTCTACCCATGCTTATAGCATCTTGCTTTTTCTCTTGGTTTTTTCAAAGCAGTGATTTTCTAGGGCAAATAAAATACATGACATCCATAACACAGACAGATACACGAAGCAGTTAGACAAGGTCTGTGCTGGAAAGAAAACATGCCCAAACCAACATGGGCAGTCCAGATTCTTATGCCAGCAGAAACACAACTGCAGTCTGTTCAAAACCTGCCCACAGACCTACTTCTTTCAAAAGAAAACAAACTTACAAACAACAAAACTTAGCACAATAATATGAGTAGAACCAAGGTGTTATATTTGAGGATGTGCCTGTATATGTTTATGGTTTATTAATATTTTCCTTGTCATGCGCCGTTCCCAAATTAAAAATCCACATCTTGGGCAACAGCAGGTGGAATTTCTATTACAGCACAATTTCAGCTCATTAAAGAGAGTCCAGCTTGAAGTTTTGCAGAACAACTCAAGAAGCAAATAGAAAGGGAGGAGAGCAGCTGAAGTGGATCAGGCTATGGGTTTTTATTGTCTATGAATATAAACTACAAAGAGAACAACATTGAATACTGGTAAAGTCCCACAGTTGTGGTCATTAAATGTTCACAGATGAGTCATCTTTGTGCACATGCTTGCTCTGACCAGTTTAAGGTGGCTCCTACAACACAGGATATGAGGTTTTCCACGAGAGGCTGCACAGACTCCTGTGCTGTTACTGTCCTGTTTCCACCCCTCCCATAGTCTGACCAGAGTGACATGAACTCTATTCTTGGCTCTCATATTGAAGTACTAAAAAGGATGTGCATTTCAAAAGGTTTCATATTCTTCTGGGAAGTGGATAAACAAACACACTGACTTGTTACAGCAAATGCTTGGTGCCTATTGGGATGTTCATCTTGCACAAGATATTGGCAAAACGACAAAGCAGGATGAGATCATTTTGTGAAGTTGTATCTGTCCTAGGGAATTAAAAGGAGAGAGAGAAAGAAGAAAGTTTCGTTTTCTTGAAGTTTATCTTAGTACTAAAAGTGAAATTTCCTGGGCAACACAAAGGTTTGCTTTGAGACAGCTGCAAGGGGACTGCAGCTAGCTTCAAAAGACTTGGGACCAATGTGTAGATTTTTTTTAAAATGACAAATTATTCACTTCTGTCAGAGAAATATCATCAGGCAAGAAATGAGAGGGGCCAAGGCTGTGTCAGATTGTATCTTCTCACTACTTCATCAAGGTAGGACTGATTCGAGAAGAGAGCACCTGGTGCTGCAAAGGAAAGGAAGAAAAAAAGAAACCACACACTTGTGGATGTTGAAAAGCCTTAACTGGAAGGAACAGTACACAGGAGTGTGCAGGCTTTGCCATGACTGACAGAAAGAGAGAAAACTAAAAAAAGAAACCAATCAGAAATCCTGTTCAGATCCAATTTGCTGAGGTGGAAGGGGAAATGGTTGTTGAAGACGGGTTTAGCTTACACAGCTGGTTTGGAAACCATCTGATGTATCTGGTAACCCCTCCTGCTCTCCCTGCTGCACTGCCTGAGTCCCTTTTCTGTGAACACCACACCAAGCTACAACGCTGGGAAGGGCTTTTCCAGCTTTCCAGCAAGGCAGCTCACTGAAACCTTGCTGATTTCTCTTGCAGTACACGTGGTTGGAAAGAAACACCCACTGGGCTCCACCAGCAGCTAATGCAGCCACGGACCACACACCTGCTGTGCTGCTGTGCTTGGGTTCCCAACACCAGACCCAAAGTTCTACATTTCCTTTAGTCTCAGTTAGTTTCAGAGTCCAACTTGTGCGTTCTTCGGCCCTGAAAAGCTGGATCCTCCTTTCCCACTCCAGTCTGCTCCTGGAAAGCCAGCATGAGCCCGTATCTGCAGAGCACAGCCTTGCATGAGACAGCTCAGGGGCAAGTCCAGGATAATCCAACAAAACACAGCATTTGGGACACTGAGTAAAGCATCACTGTAATTCATGTGAGGCTGCAGAGATATTGACTTCTCCTATTACTCCTCTGTAAATGTTTCCTACAAGGCCAGATGCAGCCCTGTCCCAGAAATGAGGGATGGAGGTCAGGAAGACAGGAAAAGAGAGCGTGGCCATGCCACCCCTGACCCAACACATAAACATTGTACCAGACAGAGATAATAGGGGCTATAATCACCTTATTTGTCTCTCTTCATGTAAACCTTCTACTTTTCCAACTTGCCAACTCTTCTCAAACAAAATGAAAAGCAAAAATTCCCTGGATGGGTCTTAAAAAGCCAGTTAGTGATACTCTGCAGATTTCCTCCTGGGCTCATATCTGTAGGCAGGAACGCTCAAGGAAAAGAAAAGCAAATCATAAACAGCAAATTCAGAAGAACAAATCTTGAAAGCCACTGTTGCAGCAAATGTCTGTGCATGTCAGAAAACATTCTCACAGGAAACATCCCTGAATAATTTTGCATGATGAGCAAAATAATTTTTTTAAAAAGTTAAACAAGGGAAATCTGCTTACAAATAAATGCATAAAACCTGAGATAAATTCCTGCAAATAAGTTTTCAAGGCTGGTTGAAGTTGCTAAAGGCTACATTTGTCCAACCTTTAAAAATTTCGCTCAAGCATCATTCATATTAGATGACCTCTTGCAGTGAGAATGCAGAAAACTCCTGAAATCCTTGTCAAATCACTTTCATCCATCCCTGATATTAACCATGTGGGGCACTTCCACTCCCCTGCTCTGCCTCCTGCCACCTTGGAGAAATTGTTTTGATACCTCTTCCTTTTCAGAAATTATTTCACAGCAAAGGAAATAAGAAATGACAACAAATCCCATAACTTAGTACCCGCTAGAACACGCTCTTCCAACTGCAGTAACCTCACTCTTGGGCATTTCCTGGAAAACTGATGGCCAGCTGCCTCAACGCCCTGCAGTCTTGCTTCAAGCCATCAGCTCTCCCAGTCAATCAATCCTCAGAAAAAGAAAAAAAAAGAAAAAAAAAATCTCTGGGCCTTGGTTTAAATAAAAAAATGTGTTAGAGTAACCCCTTATGGTGTGAAATGGATAAAACTTATGGATCACTCTTCTGGTGATGACTTCACTCTCTTCATCATGTTCAACAGCCCTGGCAAACCCAGCTGCCTCCCAGCACATCCTGGGTGGATGGTGGCCCTTCATATGACCCTCTCCATGTTCCTCTCCACCTGTGGACAACCTGAGCAGCGCCAGCCACGAGGAATGAATTTCTCCTGCTGGGCGGCCGTGCAGGACGTGTGCCCCATGGCAGCAAGATCCGTCCTTTTCTGGATCGTGTTTTACCTGGCACCTCCTGTCACCCTCAGGTCACAGAATCACAGAAGGGGTTGGGTTGGAAGGGACATTAAAGATCATCTCATTCCACCCCCTGCCACGGGCAGGGACACCTTCCATTAGACCAGGTTGCTCCAAGCCCCATCCAACCCAGCTCTGAACATTTCTATGGATGGAGCATCCACGGCTTCTCTGGACAACCTGTTCCAGCACCTCACCACCTGCACAGGTCCTCTCCACTGGGGCTGCTTTTCGGGCAGTCAGCTCCCAGCTGGTTTCTCCACCCAAGAACAGAGTTCTGTGCTTCCCTTTGCCAAACCTCATGGAGTTTAATTTAGCCCTTTCTTCAAATTAATCCGGGTCCCCCGGGCAGCCACTCTACCATTTGTCACATCAGACTCTCCTCCTAGTTTAGTGTCATCCACAAATTACTTGTTTTGGTAGCACAGCCAGAGTGAAGAGACCGTTTAAATGCCCCCCCCCCCCGGTGTGTTTGCTGGGGGTAGAGAGTTTGTGTAAATTAGAGTCCCCTGGGCTCCTGGCTGTGCTGCCTGCTGACCCCATCCTGCAGCTGCCCTAATAGATTTTCCCTGAGCATTTCAACGTTGCGATATAAAGCCTCATTTCATAGCGATTCCTGAAATGAAAGTAGCTCAGCATCTGCAGTCTGAATCACCTGTGGGACTGAGCTTCCCTGCAAGCTCACAGCCATAAAACATCCACTGCCCCAGCTGGGAGCAGCCGTGGGCTTGTCCTGTGGAGATGTTTCTCCTGGGAAGATGAAGCAGCCTGCAGACCTCTCAGTGCAAGGGTTTCATAAGAAGTTTAGCTTTTGGGCTCCTTTGCCTGTGAACAACGAGTGTTTCCCTGCTTTCTTTCTCCTTTGCAGATGAGCTCTGTTTTTCACAAATATATGAGAAAATCCTGCCTTTTTCTTCCCCCTGTCAGGTCTCTTTGCCAGTGAAATGGTCTCCCTCCCAGGCATAGATCACTGGCCTGACTAGGCTGCTGTTATGTTAGAAACAGGAAAATTATACTGCTGCCCTTTACTTTGTCTCATGAAGTCGGCTTTAGCTCACTCCTCTCCTTCCCTTTCTGCCCCTTAAAATTCACCTGTAAGTACCTTAAAGGAAGAGCTGTTCTAGTCAAGGTCCAGCAGAGAATATGGCCTCTAAAAACAACCAAACTACCAAAAATCAGAAATAATTTCAAAGAGCATCACTGTTTTTGGAGAGCTGCCAAAACCATGTGAATGATACATAAAAGATAAAATGTCCAACAAAATCCTCCAGTGCTGCAGCAAACAGTTCAAAGAAAAGGCATCAATGTCCAATTACCTGCCCAGGGTGCTGGACTGCAGGGAAATATCAACTTTTGGGCTGATTTGATGTCCAACAAAAGCTCCACACAGGTACTGACATGGTGTGGAAGTAAGAGGCAGGTTCATTTGCTTTATCCTGCTCCCCTGTGCTCACTTTGGGACCATTAACAGCACCTGGGAGACCAGGTGTGGTGCCAGCTCTCAGAGCAATGTGCCCAGCGAAGCAGGTGATAGCTAACTTACCTTTACCTCAGCATCTGCTCAAGTTCACACTTTTTTCTACCTGAGGCACCATTTCGTTTCTGATCTGCACCAGAACTCTCCTGCTCTGAGTTTTGTTGCCTGGAAGACAGGGGAAACACCTCCCTGCTTCAAACCAAGGTATAGATTAGTATTTTTTACCACCGTTCTCAATCAGTGCTGTTTGCCTGTCTCCCTTCTTGCTGTCCCCTCCTTACACTGCACTGATAAAGCACTTCCAGACAGGCTCTTCTCTCACTTGTTTCTCCCTGTTCTCTTCTACACTGCTACATGGAGCCAAGCATGGAGGCAAAAGCAGAGCTGGATGAGTCCAAAGCAAATCCTCATTTGAGCCTTTAGCTGCAAGTTCACATCTAATGGGAGGCTCCCTGTTCCCTACCTGCACACTGAGACAAGTTGCCTCTCTGGTGGACTTTTAATGTTATTCCTTGTCCTCCTTCCGACAAATCTGGTAAGATTTATATTCCAGAATTTACTAAATTATGGGTTTGCAAATGATAATCAAAATAATCCACCTCTCTGCCTTTTTTGGGTTCAGCTTGACCATCGGTTCCTGAACAGCCTGAGTCACTCAGAGGGGCCAGTGATCTGAGCACTGCCCAGCCCTGAACTCTGCTGGCATTTCTTAATGTCAGTAAATAACAGCAGGTTTTGTACATATTACTTTTCTTTCTAGGCAATTTACTGTATTTATTCTTTCTGGGTCTCATCTCAGACTGAGATTAAAAACGGGGCCAGCTTGGGCAGGTGATTCGTTTTGTGTACGTCCATGTGTCTCTTTGCTGTGCTTAAAGTCAGACGTGCATAAAATTTGGTGATTTGGGGCCACTGGGCTCAAAGTGTTTTCTCTGACTTTCCCAGTTTCCCTTACCACAGATCTGACATGACTGCCACTCTTGTCTTCACTTTATCTCTGATCATCAAACCTCTGTGAAGAAAGGTCAGTGACATTTTGCAGTGTTTCTAAATAATAACATCTCAGACCTGGTCAAGCTTGCATTAAAATGCTCTTTTGGTGACAAATAGGCCATCTGCACCCTGTCTTTGTGTAAATCCAGGAGCCCACATAAACTATTTCTATTGACAGCTATAAAAATGAGCAGAGGCCAAAATCTTTCACGTCTCTGCTTTTGTCTTCCCTTGGAATTACTGATTGAATGTCCCCTATTTTGAGGGAAAACTGAAATATGGATTTTCTTTTCATCATCACCACTTGCACAGCTGCATCTGTCATTAAGCTGTCCTGAAGATCTGTTACCCAGGAACTTGGTGCCAGGTATATATCGTATCCTGAGGTGAATTGTGGCAAGGCATAAATTGATCATGAGGTTCATGCCTTTGAAACCCAAGTGAAAGAACATCAATTGTCATCAACTACAAGAATATAAATAGAAAAGATCAAATCATCATCAAAGTTCTGGCCTAAATGTGTTGTGCAATGGAAATATATTAAAAAAAAAAAAAAGGCAAAACAAACTAACAAATCACAGTAACCTGTTTGTTCAGGGACAAAAACTTATACTTTTCAATGTAGGACATCAAATGAACAGAAATTTCTTTACTCAGCCTGTCCCTTCTCCATGCATTTCGTGCGACTGCATGCTACAACTAAAACCTCAGGCTTCTTCTTAAACTATAATTTTACTGCTATTGTCCCTGTTGAGAAGTCACTGCAGAACTACAACCTTCTGCAGCTTAACTTCCTTCAAAGATCCAGGTGAAACGTAGCCATGATCCTTTTAAAGCTGTTTGCACTGCTGTCAGGATAGGTGTTTATTTTAAACTTCTTCTGCTAAAGCTTCTGATGTAGTTGCAAAGTCTCTTTTATATCATTATGTCAATATACTTCCATTCCCCTTAAATTGCAGTTTTCTAGGTAAATAGGCAAAGCTATTACCTTTTTTTTGACTAAGGTATGTTCTCCGTCACCTATTTCAATTTTAGTTAATCCTTCTTGAATATGTGTGACTAGGACTGTGTGTTATCATTCTAAATGAGATTTTTTATAGCACCACATCATTCCCTGTTTCTGCTGGAAATTCCTTCTGTGAGATATGCTCACACGCAGTTTTCTCTTCTCACTGTTGCCTTGAAGGCCCATAACCGTCCTAAGATCATCAAGTGCAACCAGGGTTTCTTTCTTCTCTGTTGATGATTTCCAAGCCTACAGCAGGAATTCTGGTTTTGCTCTGAAAAAATTGAAGCCTTCCTCACTATTACAGCCACACTAGAACATATGTGTGCGGCCAACGCCGTTTTTCTCCTTTTGAATACATAAATTTTGTTATTTGACAAGTGAATGACACCACTTTTTTTAGACTTACGTTAGACCCGCAAGTCCACCTGTGAGTTTTGTCTGAATTCTGGAATGGACACTAATTAGTCTCATAATTTAATTCTTTGAATCCTTTATGCCTGCACTTAAATCTCTGATTAATGTGCTATATAAAAGAATATCAAACACTACGTGCGTGTTAGCTGTAATTAGTTATAAAAACTGGAAATCTCCCACCATTTACACATGATCCACCTATAATGTGGGTCTTACAGTATGAAGCTTAGAGCAGGATTCAGTTGTCTAATTAATTACCTAAAACAGGTATCCAAGATGCTCTGGGGTATCCCAGGGAGCTCACACCTGGAGGTACTACACAGGACCTATAGAAGACCTTGGCTCTTCTGGAACAGGGGCTGCAGGGCACATGGGGTGCCCTGAAACTTGCCTAATTGTTGGGCACCTGGCTGAAACTCACCCTAAATCTATTGATTTCAGCTTGGAGAGGTGAAATGAAAATTGGAGCTGGTAAAAAGACTATATTAGACTAATTTAGCTTAGAAACAGAGTTGTTTCCTTGCGGAGACATTAACAGGGCAAGGCAGTGTCACCTTGTTTAGGAAGGAGATCTTTGGAGATGGCAGCCTTCAAAGTTAGCTCTGGGCAGCCTGACCTATGCTAATTTCAGTACACTCAGGCTTTCCTGCTTTCTGAAACCACCAGCACGATCAGCAGAGCTCAGGGATCACAGCTCACCCAAAAGCTTTAGCAGGTGGATGCCTGAGGGAAAACTCTCCCCTCAGTTGTACTATCCTGGGCTTTCAGAGCTGTTCACTTGGGATTTTGGCTTTCTCAGGAGCACTGGGACAGAGAGTTAGATGCTTATCTGGTCACACACAGCATTATGAGTTCATTCCTTGCCATTGCAGGAGTCTCAGTTAGAAAGTTTATGTCCATTTCTCCTGTTTCCCAAAAGTTTGGTTGCCTATGGAGACGAATGCTTGAGTTCCAAGTCACTTGGGAGAATCTAAGAAGGATGCAGTGACTTGCAATTCACAGCAAGACAAATTAGATGATCTATTCACCCCTTCTGGCCTCCAACCCCATGAAACCATATGAAAATAATAGAGAAAGAACTTGCCTGTGAGACCGTGAACAAAAAGAAATGTTTCTTGTTCAGCTGCAGATAATGATTTTGACATGGTCTCTGAACTCTTGGCTTTGCAGATGCCAGAAGCTTAGCAGCTTGAGGACGATTTGATCTCTGATTCCAGCTTTTATCTGTGGAGGTGGGAGACAAGGAAGCACTAAGTGCAAAGCTGCCAGAAAAGGGCTGCTTGAGTCAGCAACTTTCAGCCCTTCTGCTGTGATTGTAATTGATTTCAAGTCACAGCTTAACAGAGGGAAAGCATCACATCCTGGCCAAGCTGCCACCTCCCCTGGATGCTGCAGGAAGTTGGGAGAAATGCTGCCTCCAGGTTTTCTGGGACTGGGTTCTTCGATAGAGGAAAAGATAGTGTAAGAAACCACTTGGTTTAATAACAACTTTGCAGCAAAATGGGATTCCGAACTGCAGTGGATACTAAAATCTGCTGTCTCAACAGAACATGTAAAAATAAATGAAATGGTAACATAATTGCTCTAGATTTCCTATTCCCTCAATTAATTTTGCTTTTGTGTTCACTGACACTTTTGCCATACTGTAGCAGTGTGCTTTGAAATGTTCCTGCCCTGCTCCAGGAGGTCTGCTGGGGTGATGTCTCTGGCACAGAAGCCAAAACCCTCTAAACTGATTGCTCCTTTCATCCCCTAATTAACACCACGCTAATTTCCTTCAACATCATTATTCCATAAAAGCCACTCCTTCAGCTCCACGTTGCTCCACTGTGATGACGTGGGAGATGGAAATCAAAAGAGGATTGCACCTCTTTTGTAAACAGGATGCACCACAGGTAGCAAAGAGACTCTTAGTACTCTGCATCATTTTCTACGATGCAAAGCAACAAGATTTTTTTCATAATTCCACAAATTCTTGCACAATTCCCCGTTTCCTGGTGGGAGTCCAGACCAACACTTAGCAAACCTCAGTAGCGGGAAGTTCTTCCTCAGCTGGCCTATGCCACTGGGTGCTGCAAGAAATTTCTGCCTAAAGGCAAATAAAAGTAATCAAAGCCACATGTAGGATATGACACCAAGTCTTAAGTAGTTAATTTGTAATTCTTCATACTAAAGTAAGAAGAGATTTAACTGTAGATTTTCAAAGCTCAGTTTCATTTCTGGGATGTCATTTTTAGGTTGGCTGTGCAGGTATTTTGCAATATATGTTTGGTTTTTTTCTGTTTGTTCTGAAATTGAAATGGTTATTGTAAGAAAAGATCCACCTTCAAAGCTGGAATGTGGAAGGTCAAACATAGAGGAGAGCATTCAATTTAGGAAACAAAGATGCCTATTTAGAAATTAAAGACCAAACATGCTTTAAGGCAAATGACTTTTTGAGACAAAGTGCAATTTAGTTTTTACTTATTTTCGTATTTCTTTATAGTTGCCATGAGAATATTTTAATAACCTCTGTAGAGTTTAAAATGATGCAGGTAATTGCTTAAAGTAATTTTAGTGCTATTAAAGATAACAAACCTCTTGTGTGAAATACTTTGCTAAGCAACGATCAGCAGAAAAGGGGTAAAGATCTTTTTACTGCAAATTTGAGTTCTTTTTATAGGTGAGCTGAAGTGAGAATATAATTACATTATCTATAAAATAAAAGGTGTGCAGATATTCAAACACCTACCATCTCAATCTTGCGTCGACTCATGCAGAAAACACACCAGAATTTTAAGTAGATCCCTTTCTCCCATTCAGCAGCCTGTGTGTGATCTCTGAATCCACCTCCAGTTTGCACTGCTAATGTTTAAATTGCAAGGTTATTCATCACAGCACATTCATAATACCTGAAACAGAATTCCTCCCAGATTACTTGGGAGACACTCAGAGGAATGAGTGAGTATAAATCCTGCATATCCCGCTTTCATTCCTTTTCCTGACCTTCATGATTATAGCTACAAAATCATTTCCTCCTTTTGGGCTCTACTTTGTGAAAATTGTGTCAGAGAGGTTGGTCTAGGAGAAGTTTGAGACTTTGAAAAAATAAGTCACACAAAAGCTGGAAAACACCAAGTGAGCCATAATAAAACTTGTTTCTCTAAGACACTATGTCCTGCTAATGAGCTATGAGAATCCTTACAGCCTGAATAAACAAACAGAACTTGCTTTTTTTGTCTCTTTCAGGCTTTTTAAGGGCTGCAAGTGACACAAGCAAAGCATAATTTCACCAGCTCTTAACCAGCTGACAGTCAGACAGGTTAGCCAGGCATGTAATCTAGAGGATGATCCACCCCGTAAAACAAGGGATGCAGCAGGTGCTTCTACAGAGGTGCTGATCTCTCCCCATCATTGGGAAGGATGAAGCTTGCTGTCAGCAACACGTTTCCACCAAGATGGTGAGTTAAATGTCAGAGGATTCTATTGCAGCCCGATGCACCATCCCTTCACCAGGGTGCACAGCACTGTCCAAGCCCTTTGCTACCTCACGCCTTTGTGGCGTCCTTGTAATCTGTGTCTGAAGCGAGTCAATCCCCAGGAAGTGGTTCTGCTTTCCCACAAGAAACCCCAGTTTAAACAGATCCTGGATCTCTTGGGGTATTGGATTTAAAGCCTGATGGGAGCTGGAGGCCGCTTTTTTCCCTGCCTGTGTTGTACGAGTTCTTCAGCTCTGGGAACTGTTGGTCCTAAATCCTGAGAGGATCTTCAGCACTAACCTGTTCCAAGGAATGCGTGAAACAAGCTGGGCAGCAGTTGGCAAGGTAGCTTGGAAAAGGAAAAGAAAAGATGAAAACATCAGCCTATCTGGAAAACACATCACATTGCTGTGACTGTCAAAGCTCTGCCACCACCTGGGACGTGCTTTGGGTGAGCAGTACTGGCCCAGCCACTCCACAATAGTAATTTCTTGCCAAACACTGAAAAGTTAAGGAAGGCTTCTTCCATCCTTTTTCATTATGACCCCTTTCTCTCTGCTAAAACAGACCAGAAGAGCATTTCAGAGCCTGCTGCTCACGACAGGAATTTGCCTACTTTCCCTTCCTTGCCTTTTCCCTCCCCCTATTTATTTTTTCACCCCTCTGAACAATGTTTCGAGGTGGAAACAGCTATCTTCCAAACAGCTTGAAAGGGGGAAAATTTTTTTCTTTCCCATTCTCCTCAATGAGCAACATCGATTTTTCAGCCATTAGCTTCTGTGAGCTGCATGCTAATGAGGCTGCACAGTGTAAGTAATGATGATGGATGCTTTCCACGTGCACATATGGATAGCCAAGCGTTATTTCTTTCCATAGGCTCCCTGAAATGGCTCCTACCTACAGGGACCTGCCATTTGGGACATATCTATCCCTGACTGTGCTATCCTTCCACAGGAAGTCAATGTATAGGGTGACCTCAGTTCACAGAATTAGTGCCTAATCACCATGATTTGGGGAATTCCCCTTCATTTTCTTACTTATCTTTGACATTGGAGGAACTGTATCCTTGTAGTTTTCCCTCCTGATCTGGTCTCACTGAACTGAAAAGGCAAAATTCCTTTGGGGTTTTATGTTGATTTTGATTTGGTATTTGGGGGATTTTTTTGCTGTAAAGCTTCATCCCTGAATATTTGCCACATGCAGGTGTTCCTGACTTAGGCAAGCAGCCCCTAGGAAAGTCACAGAGCCATTTGTACTATGTAATGGGGAAAAAAATATTATAATTGAAATTTTGTAAGATATTCCTTTACTCTTCTCTCCAGAAGAAAATTATCAGCCCTGGAGAAGAACTGAATAATACATGCAAGTAATGACTCAACCTTTCTTAATTTTACATATTGGTACTTCAGCTGAAGTAAGCAGTCAGTGAAGAATTTCTGAGTGCTCTTCCTCCTCTCATTCACATCTAAACCAGTAAATGTGCACTGGTGGATGAAGCTGAGCATCCTTCTAAAGCACTGCTCAGTCTCATTTGAGAATTAATAAGGCTGAGCTGCACAGCATTATCCTGGACAGCAGTGGGAGGTGAGGGATCTGACCAAACACTGGTGCACAGTTCCAAAATCAGACATGCTTTCCAAAAGAACAGCTTCTCTAAGAAGGATTTAAGCTGCTCCTGTCACAAGTGATTCCCAGGGAGAGATGTGAGACACAAGCCATAAACAGTTTCCAGAAGCAAGGCAAAGGACTTGTTAGAGAAATTTGATCCTGAGCAGAGGAGCAGCAATGTCTGTGACAAGGACTAGTGGGGATGTGCCTGTACCTTCTGCCTTTGTTCTCCTTGGAGAGATTGAAAAGGCTTTTCAGCCCCCAAAAGCTACGTTTTTAAAAAATATAAGCTAAAAGAGTTAACTTTTCTAATAAAGAAAGCCTAAAGAGGGTAGGTTAATCAGCACTCAATGCAATGCTTCCTCCATGCCCACCATGCCTCTGCCCAGCAGGTCCCTGCTGGGAGTGCTGAGGCTGCAGGCAGAGGACAAAGTTCTGGCTGAGGTCTGGATAACTGGATGGGTGTGGAAAACTGCTAGGTATGACACAAGAAAGCCCTGAATGTATTAAACAACAATGTAAGAAACCAATGAATGTACAGATAGTGCTGCGAGGAGTGGCCAGATTGGGTGGGTACCTAGACGGGAATGCCAGGGACAGTTTGGGGATCCAAGTGTCTCAAGGCCAGCAGCAGCACCTGGGGAACAAAATCAGCAGTGCTGCAAAAAATGAGATTGCAAATATCAGAAACAGCAAATAACCATGTCAGAAACAGCAAGTTTGGGGATGGACACAGCAAAATTGTGAGCACTGGATAAAAAATGTGAGTAGGTTTGGGTTGGTTACTTGGGAAGGAATGAGGGTGAAAAGGAGGAAAGTGGGGGATCCATTGTATCCACACCTTTCTTCCATGATCAGGAGGGACTTGGGGTGTCTAAGGGAACAGTGATGGAGGAACATGGGGATGGTCCCACCTAACACCAACACCCCTTCAATACCCCTTTAATGGGCAACAGAGAGCACCAGTTTGTTTTGCATATCTGCATCAGATGAAAATCTCTACAAAATTGAAATATCCTGACTACTTTTATTTTCCCCACCTGTCTACCCATGCTCAGACTATCCATTCTCCTCTTCCCAAAAGGATATATTTGAAATCTACTGCCAAAACCCAGTGGAAGTCTGGTTTTTGAGAGTGAGAATGACGGTGTTTGTGTGGTTGTAGTCACAAGAGGAAGATCTTGTGAATGAAGTTAAAGGCAGGATCTGTGAATTTGGAGATCACCAGGATGTCCCACGCTGCACACTGGGCACACACTCTCATTCCCCACCAAAACAAGACTCTCAGTCTCGCTAAATCGTTTTCAGTAAGAGACTTCTGTTCTCCTGGTTCATCTTGGAGTGAAATTTTCTTCACTGCAGGTAAAATATTCCAATATTCCCCCCTTTTTTTGGCCCTGACACACTCCCTGCTTTCTAGTGACCAACCCAAGCTCAAGCACAGCAAAACCAGCAGCACTTCCAGCTTTTTGCCAGCTATAATTTACCTTACAAAGGAACAGCTCCAGGGCCATTTTGAGAAGCCTCCTGACCCTGTGAGGTTACTTTTCCTAGGGAAAAATGTCAATGTATGACAGAGAACCCATCCTACCCAAACAAGTCATGCTTTCAAGTTTCTCTTTTGTGTGTGTGGCTTTATGTGGTTTTATTTTTCCCTGTTATTTTTCTTTCTAATTTTCAAATGGAAAAGAATAACCAAGTACTAAACAGTGGGTGATAACTCTCGCTTTATATCCCCATCAAAGTGCTGGTAATTGTCCCCTCCTTCCTCTGAAAATAAGACACAGAAACAATGAGGTCTGGAGGTAAGATTGTAAGTACCAATAATTATTTTTTTCTATCCACTGAGACATTTCAGCTTGGACCTGACAGTCACCACTGACTTACGTGCCACTTGAGCAGGCGTTCTGGTGTCATTTGCAGGGACGTGTGGCTTGATGAGGCTTTTATGAAGATTTACACAATGGTGTAATTTACAGCATTAGCCTGGCACCCGCAGCGTGTAGCAGGACACACACAGCAGAGGCACAGCGTGGAGAGAGGGAAATCAGGAAAACACAGCCCAGCCCAGGCAGGCTCCCTAAAAAGCCGGGGGCTGAGAGGCTGGGCTTGCAAGCCACGTGAGACCCACTCCGACAGCTGAGGAAGGCTATCCTCACCTCAGAAGCTCATTCTAATGCTGAGGGCCAAATTAATGCTGGCCACTTTTCCTTTGGAAGGCAGAACTTGAGCATTTATGAAACCACAGTAAGTTTATCGACATTTAAGTTCTTGAACTCTCTCTCCATTAAATCTTTCCATCAAAAGCCATAATTATGATGGCTGTCATTAGTATTATTATTCTTTTTCATCACAGTAGCAGCATTTTGTGAGCAGCCAGGGGCTCAGTTGTATTGCAGAGTTTAGCCCTAACTTGTATTGATCCAGATCTCAAACCAAAAGCCAATTCTGAGATTTTTAGATTTTTAGCTTTTGTGGATCGAAGAGGTGTGGGCTGCACTAGAGTCACCCCTCTGCAGGGAAGCTGTGATGGGCTGTTTTAAACATGCAGTTCATGGATTGAGACATCTTCCAGAGCTTGTGCTGTCAGTCAGGTCAGAGACTCTGTTTCTCTTAAGAAATTCCACCTGAAGAGCCCCTGAAGCAAACAAAAGGTCTCACAGTGACTCCCAGTGCACATCAGCCATGCACCAGATCCAGGCTCCAGCATATGAAGAAGAGGGAAAGTTCAGCTGATCTGCAAGCTGATCCACCCATCTCCTCTCACCCACCAGGGCTCAAGTGACACAGCCACACCACAACTGTGGGTTCAAACTCCCTCTGCCAGGGGCTTGGAAGCAAAGGAAATGCAAGTTTCAGCCCCTGAGGCTTAAGAGAAAATGACCACAAAACAATGTACTACTTCTGGACCAAAACTCTTATTAGGCTCTCACACACAGGCAGATATCACTGATACCTGCTGTCTTTTTTAAGGAAAAAAATGGCCAGTTCTGCATGCTTTAAAAAAAAAAAAAGAAAAGATGAGAGATATGGTTTTGTCCAGAAAATCTCCCTAAGAAGAGGAAGCCAATAAGAAACTGCAGGTGGATACCAAGGTCGGGGACATCTTTATGGGCTCAGACTGGACTTGGAGGTTTGCCATGACTTGTCATAAATGGTGTTTATGGACACCATTTCCAACTGCTTCATTTTCCCAGTTCAGTGCAAACAGGAAGCAGGTACCACGCTCAGTCTTCTGAACCCCTCTTCCTTCTCCATCCCGAACTGCTGCACGGTCATGTCTTGCTGTTTTGTATTAAATTTCCCCACATTTCTGTTGCACAGGGTTTAGGGGGAGCTGCTTCAGAAGAGGCTGAAGTGTTGTCTCCATATTGCTTAGTTTTATACATATCAGTTTTAAAGCCAAGTGCTTGCACATCACTGAATTTCCATGATGTTCTCCTTTCACAAATGAAGAAAGGGCCTCAGAGCTCTGAAACTGCCCAAGGCTATGATGGAGTACTACAAGGTCTGAGTTTCTTTGTTTCTAGCCCCATACTTAAACTGACAGCTCACAAACAAAAGTTATTGAGCACCCAGCACCTCTGTCCCCAGCACCAAAATGAGTTGTTGAGGTTGACACCGATGCATTCTTACTGTGTGGCCCTTTTTGCTGCAAGAGGGACAATGTAAAAGGAATGCCCTCTGGTCTGGTTGCTTTGAAAGCTGTGACATAAACTATAAGTAGGTGATCACAAAAAATTAATTAAATCCCCTCGGCGCGCACTGAAAAAATAATCAGTGTTCTTTTTGTAGCAGACTTGACAGGTTTATAATAAGAAATATTTCATTAAAGCAGTAAAGCTCATTGTCTGCAAATGTTGTAAAGTAAAATAAATGAGAATTAAAACGAAATCTTTATTAAGTTTTGATGAAGATTCTGTCCTTGAGCTGTAAACCCAGGGTGTTCCTCTCCAAGAAAACCACTAGGAACGATGTACATGATGCACTACAGATGGAATATTTTCCTAGATAATGAAATCATTGAGAACTCTGGGTGTGAGTTAGAGCTGAATTTGTTCTACCTCTTCCCAGACTGCCGAGTTCAGGAGCCCACGGATGGCCTTGCATGTGCCAGGATGAAACCCAAGTCCCCCATGGCCAATAAAATAGACAGATGCTCCCACAATGAACTTCATTTGTTCAGGAAGCCTGAGATGGAGGCACAGCTACTCCAGATGAGCTGTACTGTACCCCAAAATCAACCTGTCAGCCCTTTGGTAAGATGTGTCTTAACTCAAGGTGGGCACCTATATATTTCCAGGCACAGGTAAAGATATAGCAAAGCCATTTTACAAAGGAATTAAATGATTCTGCATCTACAAGAGGGTGACGCTGAAATGGGAAACGTGGCGGAAACCGATGAGAGGATGAGATGGGGATGAAAAATGATTCTTCTGAAATGAGGCTCCCCCTGCCTGGTAAAAAGAGATGAGGGGACCTAATTCCTCTTGGTTTGTAACAAGAGACAGAGAAAAGTACCCTGAAGCTGGAGGAAAACACTGACAAAAAGAAAAATTGCTGGAAAATTGGCCATTAATATATTTAAACTGGCAATTAGAAGAAAACTTCCATTAAGTCAAGTCCCAGCTGGAGATTAAAGAAGAGAGGGAAAAAAAAAGCCCTCTTAAAGACAGAGCTTCAAGCTGTCTGAGAGGAGGGTGTGAGGTTCTGATTTTTACTACAGACAACACACGAGACCAATTCCAACCTCATTCTGCTGTGTTCTCCAATATTGTCATTGCTGTCATCATAGCAAGTGAAAATTGAGGGCACTCAGCACCAGCCAGTCCCAGATTCGAGGGCAGCAGAGAACTCTAAGGCTCAAATTTGCTTTTCTCAGTTGCTGAAAGTATTGGGCTCAACAGAATCCGAGAAGAGCCAGCTGGGCATGGCATCCCATGGCCCTGCTCATTTCCTTCAGAAATAATTTCTCAGAAAACACGTTTCTGTTTTACAGTGCAGTCCCACGAAAGTCCTGGGTCTGCTGGTTTACTTTTTTCACCTGCCCGTGCAAACACGTTTTAGCTGCTGATTACTCAGGCTGCAGTGGCTCCCTTTGGAAGGATTACAATGACAGCAGAAGAGGCTGATGAAAACTGTGACAATTCCCTCTTCCCCCAGCTGATTTGGAGCAGCAAACGTTAATGTTAAAATGTACAAATGGCTCTGCATGCAATTTTAATATGATTATCATACGAGGAAAAGAAAGACCATCTGTGGAAGCAGGAGATCTTAATGGGAGATTTAATTGACTTCATTTATCTAAGGGGAGATACACGTGTTTCTCGACCTCCAAACCAGTTAGGTTGACACCTTTGCTGTGCTAGAATTAATGGTTTGCTTGATGGAGGGTGCAGTACACCTGAGGGATTGTAGCTGTCATATCCCCCTCTGAGCAGGGAAAAGCAAAGTTATAAATCACCTTTATCACCAAGATGATGATTAAGGACAGAAAGTAGCGTTTTAGCACGAGAAGTGGATGAATGACTGTCGCAAGACCCAAAGGCCTCAGACCATAAAACAAATAACTGTGATTAAGCAGATCAAAAGTCTTTAAATTCTCCAGGGCCATAAGGACCAAATTAAACCCCAAACCATTTAGGAAATGGGCTCCATAACGTTTCTTGTTATGAGCATCTTGGCAGGTGTTCAGGAACCTCATTAGGAAATGGGAAAGACAAATTCACTTTATTAAGACAAAAAGATCACGTTATTTTGCATTTCTGTGGCAGAGGGAAAGTCAGCAGCAGGGAGAACCATGGTTCTAACTGAGCACAGCCTGTCCAGGCACAGCTGGTTGCCCAGAAAGGGCTCCAGTGCTTGTACATCCCATCCTCCACATCCACCTTAACATCACTTAGCTTTTTTAACTTCCTTTCCCTTTGACTTCCTTTCCATCATCACTGCCAGCAGAAATCGGCAAGGGTTTTCTAATTAAACAGCGCTGCTAAATCCATTTTGTCCATATTCAAGATGTCTCTGTGTAAGGGGGACAGAGGTAATTCCCAAGATTTTCTCTTTTTTCTGAAATTTTTAAATTAGCATTCAGATTTTCCAGAGGAAACCAGAAAGGCCAAGAACAGCCTGTTCGTTGACCTTGTTCATCCAAAAGGAGATGCAAGAAACACCCTCCTGCCTAGGGATGTCTCCCAGTGAGGTATTTACTGGGATGCATCAATCAAAGAGAGAAAGCAGGTGATGATGTCTTCCCAGCATCCCCAAAAAAATCCTCTGTGCTCTTGCCTACACTCCATTTAGTGCTTGTTATACAAGGATTTCCTTGCAAAACAAAAAAAAGCTAAAGTAAAACTGTCACATATAAGTGTATCTGTAAATATTAATGTCCAAATATTTATGTATTATCTCAAAGAGCACAGCTGTTCTCCAGCAGCTTCCCTCAGCAGCAGTTACCAAATTTCCTTCTCTTAAGTTACAAGAAAGGCAGAGAAATTTTGCAATCACTGACGACCTGTTTGGAGCTCTCCTTTCCAGAGGCGTTGAGATGACAAGGTGAGATGTTCTTCACTGGTGCTGCTACGATTTATTCTGAGCTGTGAAAGCTGTAGAGGTGAAATAGCAGCACAAAGGAGGCTTATACACCACTTCAATTCTTCAAATACTCTTGGAAAAGCAGGAGCAGCTTGGGAAGGCGCAGAATAGCTCTTCAGAGCCAGAGC
The DNA here is from genome assembly GCA_013400235.1 of Oriolus oriolus. Taxonomy (NCBI): domain Eukaryota; kingdom Metazoa; phylum Chordata; class Aves; order Passeriformes; family Corvidae; genus Oriolus; species Oriolus oriolus. The sequence goes on from VXBT01005528.1 coordinate 236,238, forward strand.
AAGTCACCTCAGTGCAGATGGGAGGAGCGAGGAGGGTGGTACACTGACAGTCCTCACAGTGTTTAACCCAGACTGCATCCAGGCAGATGTTTTCTGAATCCCCATGGGCTGGACTCTTTAAAGCTGCTTTTACACTGAGCAGCAGCTGGATTTTTTCATGTCCAGAGAAGGGAACAGAGCTTGTGAAGGGTCTGGAGCACAAGTCTGATGAAAAGCAGCTGAAGAAACTGGGGGTGTTTAACCTGGAGGAAAAAAGACTCAAGGGGAGCCACATTGCTCTCCACAGCTCCCTGACAGGAGGCTGTAGCCAGGTGAGGGTCAGTCTGCTTTCCCAGCTAACAAGTGACAGGATGAGAGGAAATGGCCCCAAGTTGCTCCAGAGGAGGTTTAGATTGGATAACAGGAAAAATCTCTCCACTGAAAGGGCTGTCAGGCAGTGGCGCAGGCTGGCCAGGACAATGGTTGGAATCACCATCCCTGGAAATGCTCAAAAGATGTTTAGCTTTGGCACTGGGGGTCATGGTTTAGTGGTGAACACACGGTGGTGCTGGGTTAATGGTTGGACTCAGTGATCTTAGAGGTCTTTTCCAGCTTGAGTGATTCTATGATTTTGTGTGAGCCCTACAGCCCCGATGGCCCAGGCTGGGTGGCCCTGGGGACCTCTGAGTGGGCTGGGACACCTCTCCAAGGTAAATTCTGTGAGAGGAGCACAGGGCATATTCAAGCCTGTCCCCAGCACGAAGGGGACACAGCTGAGAGGCACAAGAGGCAGGACCCTGGAAAACCTTTGCTGGACACCTGGAAATCAAACTTCAAATCCAGCATCAGACCTTGGTGCAGCACAGAAGTTTGAAGCATTTAACCACAGACAGACCTTCTGCACCCAAATAAATATCGCTTTTGAATTGTCTTTAAACAATGCAGCAGCCAAGGCTTGCACACAGCAGCCATTCCACGCAGTACTGCAGCAGAGAGGGGCTGCCCTGCGCTCTCTTTAAATGCTTCCTATCAGTCTGCTTTTCTGAAAAACACTCGGAAATAGCTGCTGGTACCCAGATTGAAATTTTCCCGTGTAATACACTACCCTCTGCTGCTCACACGGGCTAATTACAATGCAGTGTTGAAATTACTGTGCTGCCGAGCTCTGTAGGGGAGACCTGGAGCTTGGTGGTAATCCTAACATTGATCCTAAACTCACAAAGGGTGTGAGTTATTAATTGCTACAAACAAAAGGAAGTGGTGGCTTGTCTGCTCGAGATAACTGGATTTATTTAGAAGGAATATCTGGATTCTATCTGAACTTTGAGACTTTTTCCTCACATCTACGCTGAACCAGAATTTGTTCTGTGCAGTTGTTAAGGCCAGAGACTTTCTGCAGCAGAATTTACTGGGAGGTTTGTGGAGTCACAAACATCAATATCTGCAAAATGTGTTTCCAAAGTGGATGTTCTGTCAGTCCATCCCTTCTGATTCAGCACAAGACATGAAGCTCATCACATCAACTGTCAAAAAACAGCTTTATTCCAGAAAATAATAAAGTGATGATAATTTAAGGACAGCTGGCAATTGGCAGTTTTGGATCACACCCTCATGTAGTTATGTGATTTAATTTGTCCACAGAGAGGCACACAAACTCATTTATTCCAGATCCCTTCCTGCTTCCTCTCAGTGTCTGGCACAGGCTGGAACCTCTGCTGCCTGCACCCTCACATGAGGGTGAGCCAAAGAAAAGAGAAATATGGGATCACTGCTCCTTCTCAGGAATGAAGGAGAACTGCTGTGCACATCTCCTCTGTGTTAAGACCTGCAGAGCATTCCACATCAGCCTCCTCTCGCCTAAAAATGTCCCAGTCAAAGCAGCTGCATGCAAATGGATATTTCTGTGGAATATAACTGCTGGAATTGCTCTGCATTTTCACTGCCTAAACCAAAGAGCACCAAACTCTCCTGCCTCTTAAGAGTCACCCACAGGCTTTTGACAGGGATGGGAGGAGTAAAAAATAAACCCCAAAGCTGAGCCTAGTCTTCCTGCAAGGCTTGGACTGACAATACAGAGCATGAAATCAATGTACCAAGATCCTCTGACTGCTAAGTGCCTCTGCAGTCATTGCTCCCAGCTACTCTGGGATGGATCAGACACACAGACCGAGGCAACTTGCTTGGTTCAATACACTGAGGAATTCTTTAGAAGATGTGTCTGGTTCTCAGACCCATAAAACCTCAATGACTGTCTTTCTTATTGCTTTACCTCCTACCACTGAGCCGGAGTCTATTTCCAATGAAACATTTTACTGGCACCTCTTTACTGGAAAGATAACTCTTGCTAGACTGAACGGCCATGCCAGAAGGTGAGATATAAACACCCGTCCTCCTCTAATGCCTCTCAAAAGTTACCCTAGAAGCACAGAATCTGGAGAAGAAGGAGCTGAAGGAGGGGGACTTTCAGCTCAACTCCTTATTGCAGCCACCCTTAGTTAGACCCATTTCTGAAAATCTTCTGTGAGATGTGATTAACTCAGTGCTCTGGGCAGAGGCCCCTTGAAGGCTAATGAGCTTTAAATGCACAGGCAGTGGAAATTTATTGTGCTTGCAAAACCAGGTGCCTGCATAAGTCTTCGTTGATTCAGGATGTGTTCACAAGAATAAAAGCAACTGAACCCACTACACTTTGTGCAAACCTGCCCAGAAGAACTTGTGAGGATTTTTCTTCTAAACGTCTTGAATTGGGCTGTAATCAACTTTCATTCCTTCCAAATCTTTCATCCTGATTTCTGCACAACTGCCCAACATCTTGCAAATAACAATGTGAATAGAAACAAACTGTAAAGGCCTTTGGTGAGCTGAGTGTCTGGTATTTATTACTTGTGGGAATTGATTTCTTCTTAGTGCAATATTGACCGTTTTTATTTTTGACCAAGGATTTTTATTTGTTGCAAGAGGTAGGAAAAATTGCAAGCCGGTGTCTCATTGGTTCTAGTGCCATTCTTCTACACAACAATGTCTTTGTCTCACAAGATATCATTGCCTAATAAATTCAAAAAAAGCAGGCAAAAATATTTATTTTAATTGAACGAACAGGAAGAAGATGTTCTGACCCCGCAGCCCTCACATGGGAGGCATGAGATATTTGCCATGACAAGGATCAAAAGCATTCAGCCCACAACTGAAATGGCTCGTGAAATGTCTTAAAATGCAGCAGGACGTGGTGCAAGGTCAGGTTCTCCTGTGGATTGGACCCTCAGGCAGTGTAATCCTACGTGGATTTGCCCAGGAATATTCAAATCCTCACACTGCCTTTTTTCTTCCATTCTGCAGACTAAGAAAGCGTTCCCATCTCTACCTGGACACTTCTTATGCCTTTTGGGTATCATTCCTACTCAATTTTTGGTTTAAAATTTAATGGCAAGACATATACAAAGAGCCAGCAAGCTTTGCCTCCTTAGGAAGTCAGGCTAAATATTCAATTAACAAACCAAACAGCGTTGAACTCTACCTTGAAACTTCAGTAACTTATTAGCTTCGCCTTTGCAGGTGCTGAAGACAATAAAACTCCCAACACTGAAGCCCAAGTCAGATACTGAATAGCAGCCAAGCTCCTAAGGCTGGGGCACTGGAAATAATCTGTTTCCCTGCCAAAACCAGAAGAAAGTTAGCAACCAATTTAAGTTTCAAGGCAAGCTGCTTTCGTGTGCGTTGTTCATTTATTTGTCTTTGCTAGATAGGGTTTTGCTTCCTCTCAGTCCTTAGCTCATACAAGACTGCCAAGGAGGAGAATAATGTGGTGTGGGGAGGAATTGGAAGAGTCTCAGACAGAACAAAAGTGCTTGTTTTAGAGGCAGAGAGGCTGAATCAGGTCCACGCTGCCAGATCACAACAGTCAAACACACACTAAGATGACACTATGAAGAAAGTCATCAGCCCACCCAACCCAGGGACAAGCCACAACATAAACCAGGCTGCTCAGGCTCGCTGTTGATGCTGTACTGATTGTGCCTTGTGGCTGCACAGCCTGAGAAGAATTTCAGGTTTAATTGTGCCAGCCCTGCCACCCTCGGCCATCTGAGCCGCAGGTTCACACGCTTGAAAATCCATCTGTAAAGGGAAAAACAAGATGCCAGCTCTCAGCAGACCACCCTGCAAAGGGCCAAGGAATCAGCCTGCCATAGCAATGATTGCCCTTCTAATAACCTCCTGTTTAAGGAAAAACTCAGACTGTTGCAGCCATTTACCCTGGTGAGAGTCCTGGAAAGTGGACAACACTTCCCACTCCCCGTGAAACCCTTTAGCTCAGTCCCAGAGGGTGATTACTCAAGTCCTTCTGTAAGTCCCTGCAATTCAGGGGCTGCTGCATCTCCTCACGGGTGGGCTGTGACCCACTGCTGACTGATTCTGCTACTCATCCCTCTGTGCAGGCTTCAGCCACTTCAGCAAAGCTCTTTGGATCAAAGTACACCCTTAGAGTGATTAAAAGGTAAACTATTAGTTGTTTACTAATGATTCTAACTTCAGCACCCAGAATATTTTTGGGTTTTTGACTAATGACTGAATTTCAGTTGGAGGATTAATTCTAGAGACATGTGTCCATGCATTTCCCCCTTCCTTCCACCAGAGTTTTTGAATCCTCTTGGATCTCAAAACCTAGATGATTGTTTCCCTCCCATCTGAGTAGAGCACGTCTCAGGACTAAGATATGAGAGCTATCCAAAAAGTTAGAAGGAGCAAGGTTGGAAACATCCGGGCATCTCAAGGCCACCAAGTCTCTGCACAGAAGGTGAGGACACTGCTCTCTTCTCTGTGGTGACAGTGACAGGACTTGAGGGAATGGCCTGAAGCTGTGTCAGGGGAGGTTTAGGTCAGATATTAGAAAAAGGTTCTTCCCCCAGAGGGAGGTTGGGCACTGGAAGAGGCTCCCCAGGGCAGTGGTCACAGCCTGACAGAGCTCAAGGAGTGTTTGGACAGTGCTCTCAGGCACAGGGTGTGACTCCAGTGCAGGGGATGGCTGCGAGCAAAGGGCTCGGGTGCACCAGGTCACAGCCACCTGTGGTGGTTTCAGAAGGTATCACTCACTCCACAGCTCTGTTCCCCTGCCAAAGGGACGGGGTGCACAGGCAGAAGCAGCGACGTTTTGGGACATCCTCTTTAGGACACAGATCTCACTTGCTGGGCACACATACTCTGTCATCAGGTCAAATAACTGAAAGTCTGGCCAACTTCTGCAGATCAGTTTCTATCCACGGAAATTTGCCAGCTTGGGGCTTTTGTTTAGTTTCGGGTTTTTGGCAGTGGTGATGTTTTGTCGGGTCCCCCACCAGAGAAGTAGTTCTAGCTGGGATGGTATTTCTCAAAAATTCACCACTATTTCCAGCTGTGCAATCTGTGAACATGTCTTCAATATTAGCATATGCCTGTGTAGCATTTCTAATTGATATTAAATGTTTGGGTGTTGTTTATTTACAGAGCTCAGGAGCACGATGACAGACCCATTTAACTGCAGAACCACCAGTCAGCAAGAAAATTCATCGTAATTAAAAGCCTCTTCCCAATCCAAACACCTGTTTCTCATCTTTTAATTTGTATCTCCATGCCAAACACTGTCATGCTGAAATTCAGAAGTACAGCACTAAACAACCACCTCTTCACTGGTCCTGTGGAGGCAGCTCCCTGTCTCAAAGGTCACCTTGGAGAAATAAAGAAAGGTTGTGTGCTATGGAGGGAGAAGCAGGTGATCTGCAAGATCTGGTGGCAGGGAAAGGCCACTGCAGTGGGAGTTTAAGAGGTTCCACAGAGCAGATCTTCACTCTGTTAAGATCCCTTTAGAGCATGAAACCACATGCACACCCCTGAGAGCAGCACACAGCTTTCCAAGATCCCAAGGACAGCCAGCAGCTCACAGATCTTGACTCAGGTTCTGATGCTTTGTACATCTCCAGCCAAACTGCATTTGGGAGAAAAACTTTCCCTTGCTGCAGTACTGACTGCAACATCCTTACCCACAGCAATCAACCTCCTGGCGTTCCTTCATCCCTTGCTGCATCACTCCTGTGATAGCTTCAGAAGGTGACTGTAGTGGTTTAATTTGTAGCTTTTAACTTTTTGTGAGATAAGAATTAGAAGTAGGGAAAGCAGGCACAAACTTTAGAGAATATAAAGAAGTTTATTACTAACAAGATTAAAAGTTAAAAGAAATAATAAGAAATTAAATCAAAAACCCTCTTTTTCTCTTTCTAGTACTTCTCACTTTACTTAACGTGCATAAAGGACAACAACATATAATATCGGTCAGATGCAGGTTTCAAAAGTCTTTTCTATATTTGAAAAAAAAGAGGTTTTTTCTGCTTTCGTGGTTCTCAAACTGCTACCAGCAAAACAGAGTCCCGCCCGGAGGAATGCCCTGCTGCTGTAACATTTTTCTCTCTTGAACACTGTAGTTTTCCCACACTGCTTCTACATGGGGTATTATTTTTTTAAGGATAAGCAAAACTCCAGCCTGGAAAGCAAC